>ONZH01013158.1:145000-693842 GCA_900303285.1 Rhinella marina | reverse complement strand
ACCTGTGTGCACTGTGTGTGTGTATTACATGTCACATCCCAGACATACCTGTGTGCACTGTGTGTGTATTACATGTCACATCCCAGACATACCTGTGTGCACTGTGTGTGTGTATTACATGTCACATCCCAGACATACCTGTGTGCACTGTGTGTGTGTATTACATGTCACATCCCAGACATACACTGTGTGTCTGTATTACATGTCACATCCCAGACATACCTGTGTGCACTGTGTGTCTGTATTACATGTCACATCCCAGACATACCTGTGTGCACTGTGTGTGTATTACATGTCACATCCCAGACATACCTGTGTGCACTGTGTGTCTGTATTACATGTCACAATCCCAGACATACCTGTGTGCACTGTGTGTCTGTATTACATGTCACATCCCAGACATACCCTGTGTGTGCACTGTGTGTCTGTATTACATGTCACATACATACCTGTGTGCACTGTGTGTGTATTACATGTCACATCCCAGACATACCTGTGTGCACTGTGTGTCTGTATTACATGTCACATCCCAGACATACCTGTGTGCACTGTGTGTGTATTACATGTCACATCCCAGACATACCTGTGTGCACTGTGTGTGTGTGTCTGTATTACATGTCACATCCCAGACATACCTGTGTGCACTGTGTGTCTGTATTACATGTCACATCCCAGACATACCTGTGTGCACTGTGTGTGTATTACATGTCACATCCCAGACATACCTGTGTGCACTGTGTGTCTGTATTACATGTCACATCCCAGACATACCTGTGTGCACTGTGTGTGTGTATTACATGTCACATCCCAGACATACCTGTGTGCACTGTGTGTGTGTATTACATGTCACATCCCAGACATACCTGTGTGCACTGTGTGTCTGTATTACATGTCACATCCCAGACATACCTGTGTGCACTGTGTGTGTATTACATGTCACATCCCAGACATACCTGTGTGTCTGTATTACATGTCACATCCCAGACATACCTGTGTGCACTGTGTGTGTGTGTATTACATGTCACATCCCAGACATACCTGTGTGCACTGTGTGTGTATTACATGACATCCCAGACATACCTGTGTGCACTGTGTGTGTGTATTACATGTCACATCCCAGACATACCTGTGCACTGTGTCTGTATTACATGTCACATCCCAGACATACCTGTGTGCACTGTGTGTCTGTATTACATGTCACATCCCAGACATACCTGTGTGCACTGTGTGTGTGTATTACATGTCACATCCCAGACATACCTGTGTGTGTGTATTACATGTACATGTCACATCCCAGACATACCTGTGTGCACTGTGTGTGTGTATTACATGTCACATCCCAGACATACCTGTGTGCACTGTGTGTGTATTACATGTCACATCCCAGACATACCTGTGTGCACATGTACTGTATTACATGTCACATCCCAGACATACCTGTGTGCACTGTGTGTGTATTACATGTCACATCCCAGACATACCTGTGTGCACTGTGTGTGTATTACATGTCACATCCCAGACATACCTGTGTGCACTGTGTGTGTATTACATGTCACATCCCAGACATACCTGTGTGCACTGTGTGTGTGTATTACATGTCACATCCCAGACATACCTGTGTGCACTGTGTGTCTGTATTACATGTCACATCCCAGACATACCTGTGTGCACTGTGTGTCTGTATTACATGTCACATCCCAGACATACCTGTGTGCACTGTGTGTGTATTACATGTCACATCCCAGACATACCTGTGTGCACTGTGTGTGTATTACATGTCACATCCCAGACATACCTGTGTGCACTGTGTGTGTATTACATGTCACATCCCAGACATACCTGTGTGCACTGTGTGTGTATTACATGTCACATCCCAGACATACCTGTGTGCACTGTGTGTCTGTATTACATGTCACATCCCAGACATACCTGTGTGCACTGTGTGTGTATTACATGTGACATACCTGTGTGTGACATTACATGTCACATCCCAGACATACCTGTGTGCACTGTGTGTGTATTACATGTCACATCCCAGACATACCTGTGTGTGCACTGTGTGTGTATTACATGTCACATCCCAGACATACCTGTGTGCACTGTGTGTGTGTGTGTATTACATGTCACATCCCAGACATACCTGTGTGCACTGTGTGTATTACACATGTCCCAGACATACCTGTGTGCACTGTGTGTGTATTACATGTCACATCCCAGACATACCACTGTGTGCACTGTGTGTATTACATGTCACATCCCAGACATACCTGTGTGCACTGTGTGTGTATTACATGTCACATCCCAGACATACCTGTGTGCACTGTGTGTGTATTACATGTCACATCCCAGACATACCTGTGTGTCTGTATTACATGTCACATCCCAGACATACCTGTGTGCACTGTGTGTGTATTACATGTCACATCCCAGACATACCTGTGTGTCTGTATTACATGTCACATCCCAGACATACCTGTGTGCACTGTGTGTCTGTATTACATGTCACATCCCAGACATACCTGTGTGCACTGTGTGTGTCTGTATTACATGTCACATCCCAGACATACCTGTGTGCACTGTGTGTGTATTACATGTCACATCCCAGACATACTGTGTGTGTATTACATGTCACATCCCAGACATACCTGTGTGCACTGTGTGTCTGTATTACATGTCACATCCCAGACATACCTGTGTGCACTGTGTGTCTGTATTACATGTCACATCCCAGACATACCTGTGTGCACTGTGTGTGTCTGTATTACATGTCACATCCCAGACATACCTGTGTGCACTGTGTGTCTGTATTACATGTCACATCCCAGACATACCTGTGTGCACTGTGTGTGTGTGTATTACATGTCACATCCCAGACATACCTGTGTGCACTGTGTGTCTGTATTACATGTCACATCCCAGACATACCTGTGTGCACTGTGTGTGTATGTACATGTCACATCCCAGACTGTGTGTGTGTGTATTACATGTCACATCCCAGACATACCTGTGTGCACTGTGTGTCTGTATTACATGTCACATCCCAGACATACCTGTGTGCACTGTGTGTCTGTATTACATGTCACATCCCAGACATACCTGTGTGCACTGTGTGTGTATTACATGTCACATCCCAGACATACCTGTGTGCACTGTGTGTGTGTATTACATGTCACATCCCAGACATACCTGTGTGCACTGTGTGTCTGTATTACATGTCACATCCCAGACATACCTGTGTGCATTACAGGTCACATCCCAGACATACCTGTGTGCACTGCGTGTGTATTACACGTCACATCCCAGACATACCTGTGTGCATTAAATGTCACATCCCAGACATACCTGTGTGCACTGCGTGTGTATTACATGTCACATCCCAGACATACCTGTGTGCACCGTGTGTCTGTATTACATGTCACATCCCAGACATACCTGTGTGCAGTGTGTGTATTACATGTCACATCCAGACATATCTATGTGCACTGCGTGTGTATTACATGTCACATCCCAGACATACCTGTTGTGAACCGTGTGTCTGTAATTACATGTCACATCCCAGACATACCTGTGTGCACCGTGTGTCTGTATTACATGTCACATCCCAGACATACCTGGGGTGTTAATGCACACCCAGACAACCTGTGCCGTGTCTGGTATTACATGTCACATCCCAGACATACCTGTGTGCACTGCGTGCTGTATTACATGTCACATCCCAGACATACCTGTGTGCACTGTGTGTGTATTACATGTCACATCCCAGACATACCTGTGTGCACTGTGTGTGTATTACATGTCACATCCCAGACATACCTGTGTGCACTGTGTGTGTATTACATGTCACATCCCAGACATACCTGTGTGCACTGTGTGTCTGTATTACATGTCACATCCCAGACATACCTGTGTGCACTGTGTGTGTGTGTATTACATGTCACATCCCAGACATACCTGTGTGCACTGTGTGTCTGTATTACATGTCACATCCCAGACATACCTGTGTGCACTGTGTCTGTATTACATGTCACATCCCAGACATACCTGTGTGCACTGTGTGTGTATTACATGTCACATCCCAGACATACCTGTGTGCACTGTGTGTCTGTATTACATGTCACATCCCAGACATACCTGTGTGCACTGTGTGTGTATTACATGTCACATCCCAGACATACCTGTGTGCACTGTGTGTCTGTATTACATGTCACATCCCAGACATACCTGTGTGTCTGTATTACATGTCACATCCCAGACATACCTGTGTGCACTGTGTGTCTGTATTACATGTCACATCCCAGACATACCTGTGTGCACTGTGTGTCTGTATTACATGTCACATCCCAGACATACCTGTGTGCACTGTGTGTCTGTATTACATGTCACATCCCAGACATACCTGTGTGCACTGTGTGTGTGTATTACATGTCACATCCCAGACATACCTGTGTGCACTGTGTGTCTGTATTACATGTCACATCCCAGACATACCTGTGTGTGTATTACATGTCACATCCCAGACATACCTGTGTGCACTGTGTGTGTATTACATGTCACATCCCAGACATACCTGTGTGCACTGTGTGTGTGTATTACATGTCACATCCCAGACATACCTGTGTGCACTGTGTGTCTGTATTACATGTCACATCCCAGACATACCTGTGTGCACTGTGTGTGTGTATTACATGTCACATCCCAGACATACCTGTGTGCACTGTGTGTGTATTACATGTCACATCCCAGACATACCTGTGTGCACTGTGTGTCTGTATTACATGTCACATCCCAGACATACCTGTGTGCACTGTGTGTGTCTGTATTACATGTCACATCCCAGACATACCTGTGTGCACTGTGTGTGTGTATTACATGTCACATCCCAGACATACCTGTGTGCACTGTGTGTGTATTACATGTCACATCCCAGACATACCTGTGTGCACTGTGTGTCTGTATTACATGTCACATCCCAGACATACCTGTGTGCACTGTGTGTCTGTATTACATGTCACATCCCAGACATACCTGTGTGCACTGTGTGTCTGTATTACATGTCACATCCCAGACATACCTGTGTGCACTGTGTGTCTGTATTACATGTCACATCCCAGACATACCTGTGTGCACTGTATTACATGTCACATCCCAGACATACCTGTGTGCACTGTGTGTGTATTACATGTCACATCCCAGACATACCTGTGTGTGTGCACTGTGTGTGTATTACATGTCACATCCCAGACATACCTGTGTGCACTGCGTGTGGTATTACATGTCACATCCCAGACATACCTGTGTGCACTGTTTGTATTACAATGTCACATCCCAGACAATACCTGTGTGCACTGTGTGTCTGTATTACAGGTCACATCCCAGACATACCTGTGTGTACCGTGTGTCTGTATTACAGGTCACTTCCCAGACATACCTGTGTGCACTGCGTGTGTATTACAGGTCACATCCCAGACATACCTGTGTGCACCGTGTGTCTGTATTACAGGTCACATCCCCAGACATACCTGTGTGCACTGTTTTGTATTACATGTCACATCCCAGACATACCTGTGTGCACTATGTGTATTACATGTCACATCCCAGACATACCTGTGTGCATTACAGGTCACATCCCAGACATACCTGTGTGCAGTGTCTGTATTACATGTCACATCCCAGACATACCTGTGTGCAGTGGTCTGTATTACATGTCACATCCCAGACATACCTGTGTGCACCGTGTGTCTGTATTACATGTCACATCCCAGACATACCTGTGTGCACTTGTGTGTGTGTATTACATGTCACATCCCAGAAATACCTGTGTGCACTGTGTGTGTGTATTACATGTCACATCCCAGACATACCTGTGTGCACCGTGTGTCTATATTACAGGTCACATCCCGGACATACCTGTGTGTTGTATTACATGTCACATCCCAGACATACCTGTGTGCATTACAGGTCACATCCCAGACATACCTGTGTGCACTGTGTGCGTATTACATGTCACATCCCAGACATACCTGTGTGCACCGTGTGTCTGTATTACATGTCACATCCCAGACATACCTGTGTGCACCGTGTGTCTGTATTACATGTCACATCCCAGACATACCTGTGTGCACCGTGTGTCTGTATTACATGTCACATCCGACATACCTGTGTGCACCGTGTGTCTGTATACATGTCACATCCCAGACATACCTGTGTGCACTGTGTGTCTGTATTACATGTCACATCCCAGACATACCTGTGTGCACTGTGTGTGTATTACATGTCACATCCCAGACATACCTGTGTGCACTGTGTGTCTGTATTACATGTCACATCCCAGACATACCTGTGTGCACTGTGTGTGTGTATTACATGTCACATCCCAGACATACCTGTGTGCACTGTGTGTCTGTATTACATGTCACATCCCAGACATACCTGTGTGCACTGTGTGTCTGTATTACATGTCACATCCCAGACATACCTGTGTGCACTGTGTGTCTGTATTACATGTCACATCCCAGACATACCTGTGTGCACTGTGTGTGTATTACATGTCACATCCCAGACATACCTGTGTGCACTGTGTGTGTGTATTACATGTCACATCCCAGACATACCTGTGTGCACTGTGTGTCTGTATTACATGTCACATCCCAGACATACCTGTGTGCACTGTGTGTGTATTTACATGTCACATCCCAGACATACCTTGTGCACTGCGTTGTATTACATGTCACATCCCAGACATCTGTGTGCACTGCGTGTGATTACATGTCACATCCCAGACATACCTGTTGTGCAGTGTCTGTATTACATGTCACATCCCAGACATACCTTGTGTGCACCGTGTGTCTGTATTACATGTCACATCCCAGACATACCTGTGTGCATTACAGGTCACATCCCAGACATACCTGTGTGCACTGCGTGTGTATTACACGTCACATCCCAGACATACCTGTGTGCAGTTTGTGTATTACATGTCACATCCCAGACATACCTGTGTGTACCGTGTGTCTGTATTACATGTCACATCCCAGACATACCTTGTGTGCAGTGTGTGTATACATGTCACATCCCAGACATATCTATGTGCACTGCGTGTGTATTACATGTCACATCCCAGACATACCTGTGTGAACCGTGTGTCTGTATTACATGTCACATCCCAGACATACCTGTGTGGCACCGTGTGTCTGTATTACATGTCACAATCCCAGACATACCTGTGTGCACCGTGTGTCTGTATTTACATGTCACATCCCAGACATACCTGTGTGCACCGTTGTGTCTGTATTACATGTCACATCCCAGACATACCTGTGTGCACCGTGTCTGTATTACATGTCACATCCCAGACATACCTGTGTGCACTGTATTACATGTCACATCCCAGACATACCTGTGTGCACTGCGTGTGTATTACATGTCACATCCCAGACATACCTGTGTGCACTGTGTGTATTACATGTCACATCCCAGACATACCTGTGTGCACTGCGTGTGTATTACATGTCACATCCCAGACATACCTGTGTGCACTGCGTGTGTATTACATGTCACATCCCAGACATACCTGTGTGCACTGTTTGTATTACATGTCACATCCCAGACATACCTGTGTGCACTGTGTGTCTGTATTACAGGTCACATCCCAGACATACCTGTGTGTACCGTGTGTCTGTATTACAGGTCACATCCCAGACATACCTGTGTGCACTGCGTGTGTATTACATGTCACATCCCAGACATACCTGTGTGCACTGTGTGTCTGTATTACATGTCACATCCCAGACATACCTGTGTGCACTGTGTCTGTATTACATGTCACATCCCAGACATACCTGTGTGCACTGTGTGTGTATTACATGTCACATCCCAGACATACCTGTGTGTCTGTATTACATGTCACATCCCAGACATACCTGTGTGCACTGTGTGTCTGTATTACATGTCACATCCCAGACATACCTGTGTGCACTGTGTCTGTATTACATGTCACATCCCAGACATACCTGTGTGCACCTGTGTGCACTGTGCACTGTGTGTCTGTATTACATGTCACATCCCAGACATACCTGTGTGCACTGTGTGTGTGTATTACATGTCACATCCCAGACATACCTGTGTGCACTGTGTGTGTGTATTACATGTCACATCCCAGACATACCTGTGTGCACTGTGTGTGTCTGTATTACATGTCACATCCCAGACATACCTGTGTGTGTGTATTACATGTCACATCCCAGACATACCTGTGTGCATTACAGGTCACATCCCAGACATACCTGTGTGCACTGTGTGCGTATTACATGTCACATCCCAGACAATACCTGTGTGCACCGTGTGTCTGTATTACATGTCACATCCCAGACATACCTGTGTGCACCGTGTGTCTGTATTACATGTCACATCCCAGACATACCTGTGTGCACCGTGGTGTCTGTATTACATGTCACATCCCAGACATACCTGTGTGCACCGTGTGTCTGTATTACATGTCACATCCCAGACATACCTGTGTGCACCGTGTGTCTGTATTACAGGTCACATCCCGGACATACCTGTGTGTGTATTACATGTCACATCCCAGACATACCTGTGTGCGTATTACATGTCACATCCCAGACATACCTGTGTGCACTGTGTGTGTGTATTACATGTCACATCCCAGACATACCTGTGTGCACTGTGTGTCTGTATTACATGTCACATCCCAGACATACCTGTGTGCACTGTGTGTCTGTATTACATGTCACATTTCAGACATACCTGTGTGCACTGTGTGTCTGTATTACATGTCACATTTCAGACATACCTGTGTGTGTTGAGCATCCCTGTTCCATAGTATTTTATGTATAACTTGCCACCCAGCATCCATAGCACTGGAAAGTAATATTGTGTTCACACTGCTTTACACTGCAGGCACAGTCTCTTCTATCAAATTTTAAGATCAAGTGTAGATAAAAGATACCTATAACATGCAGTGCGGACATACATTCAGCTCTGTTGCCCCCTGCTGGCTGTTGGGTGTATTGCATGCTCTGTGATCGCATGTGGCAGCTAACCTGCTCTGGGTCCATCCATCATCAACAGAGTGCAGAATTGTGAATGCAGCTCTGGAAGGGTCTAGAATAGGAGGCACGGTACAAGTTATGAACAGAAATCATGCACATATTTACTTAGCTAATTCCATGTAGAACTGTGCAACTACTAGTCCTTCCTTCATTATCAAACCACAGGCTGAAAAACACTAAAATTTCTGCATTATTTTTTTTGTAGGACCAAGAACTGGAGAGTTTGGCAGCCATCGAGGCAGAACTGGAAAATGTTGCCCACAAGCTCCATGATCTGAGAAGGGGATGAAAACCAACTGGAAGAAAAAAAAATAAAGAAGAAAAAAAAAAAGTTGCAAAAAATAATAATTTGCCATTGCACCTTCTATATTTGTTTCCCGGCTTAACCCCACGACTGCTGGAAACAATTCATGGCAATCTCTTGCGGCAGCCATGGGGTTAAACGCTCTGTAGTTCTATCACAACTGTCCTGTAGTAAAGCTGAGGCGGCTGCCACGTGATCATCTAGTTTTTGTTTTTTTGGGGGGAGGGGGAGATGACTAGCTCACCCCATTTCCATGACAGCCGGAGGCGGCGCGGAGTGCGTGAGGCTGCGGGCGTGATTTTGGACGTTCTAGGCTCTTTAGTGTCACTTTTCACTCTTTTTGTTAGGTGAACATATTGCAATAACTTGTTACTTTTTGATTACAATCTGGGAGCGGAGGTTTATTCTGTACAAAAAAAATAAGAAAAAAAAATAACTTACAGGGAAATAAAATGTTGGATTTTTTTCCCTTACGTCTTCATTTCTTTATTTAGTGGACAGGTGTACAGATTTTGACGGCTCAATCCAGGCTGCTGCAAATGACTGTATTCTGCATCTGAGCTCCCACCACTAGAGGGAGCCCTCTGTACACAATTATCACATTCATTAAGGTGGCTCTGGCTGAATGACAATAACTCCATATATTTCGGTATACACCAGAGATCTCAAACTCGCGGCCCTACAGCTGTTGTAAAACTACAACTTCCATCATGCCAGGAGAGTCTACAGCTATTGGGGCATGCTGGGAGTTGTAGTTTTGCAACAGCCGGAGGACCACGAGTTTGAGATCCCTGGTATACACAGTCTGGGCACATTAGATAAATGTTTTTGGGTCCCATCTGTCAATCATAAGGGGCGGGAGAAGGTCCAAATCATATTATATATTAATCATATTATAATCATAATAATGTTGTCAGATCTGCTTGTATTACCCCCTGCCATGGATCTCATGTCTGATCAGAATGTAATTAGATTACTATTACAGTCAGTGATGTCAGTAGTAGGTGGGCGGGGCTGTGACAACCTCTCAGACATGGCTAAACCAGGGCTGGCCAACCAGCGGCTCTCCAACTGTTGTAAAACTATGATTCCCACCATGCCTTGCTGTAGGCAGTCTAGGCATGCTGGGAGTTGTAGTTTTGCAACAGCTGGAGAGCTGCTAGTTGTCAACAGTAATAGATGAATAGCTGTTACATTGTAGCAGATATGACCAGGGAACTAATAACAATGTACTACCGGAGCCCAATATCCTGGGAGGAGGAGTTCTTTTAAAGGGCATCTGTCAGCAGTTTTGTACCTATGACACTGGCTGACCTGTTCCATGTGCACTTGGCAGCTGAAGACATCTGTGTTGGTCCCATGTTCATATGTGTCTGCATTACTGAGAAAAATGATGTTTTATTATATGCAAATGAGCCTCTAGGAGCAACGGGGGCGTTACCATTACACCTAGAGGCTCTGCTCTCTCTGCAACTGCTGCGTCCTCTGCACTTTGACAGGGCCAGGTGTGATCACATTTACATTGCCTGATCCTGTCAAAGTGCAGAGGGCGCGGCAGTTGCAGAGAGAAGAGCCTCTAGGTGTAATGGCAACGCCCCCATTGCTCCTAGAGGCTCATTTGAATATAATAAAACCTCCTTTTTGCGGGGACATATGAACATGGGACCAACACAGATGTCTTCAGCTGCCAAGTGCACATGGAACAGGTCAGCCAGTGTCATAGGGACAAAACTGCTGACAGATGCCCTTTAAAAAATAAATAAATAAATAAATAACCACAGTGTTCATCCCTGCCTATTTCCCCCAGTAGGAGGCGCCATGTGCAGCACATAAAATGTATTTGCATATAAGGGCCACTACGCATATGTCCCGGGGTAAACTTCCTTTTTCCTGCGTTTCATAACTATAATGATATAATAACTATAATTGACTTGTTTTTTGCGCCAGGGTTGGAGCCGTCAGCTTTGTGCACGAGATGAGAAGCTGGAGGACTCTGCTTATTATAATCTCAGTCACGATATGCAAATGACACATAATTACCCGCTGATTTGCTGCAGTTTAATTGCCCTCCTACATTATTAAGAGCAAAAATGAATATCACAAAGGCCCTTCTAATACCGGACACAGGACGTCTGCTGGGGGGGGGTCATCTGAGTATTAAAGGGGTTGTCTCACTTCAGCAAATGGCATTAAAGCTTTATGCACACGGCCGTTCCGTGCATTGAGGGCTGCAATCTGTGGTCCCCAACGCACGGGCACCATCCGTGCGGCTGCTGCAGACGGATCCAGACTCATTCAACTTGAATGGGTCCGTGATCCATCCTCACCACAAAAAAAATATATAACGTGTTTTTGCGGTGCGAAGGCCCCTTCCAGATTGCGGAACCATTCAAGTGATGCGGTGCACAAATGGCTGTTGTCCACAATACAAGCACGGCAAAGTCAATACGAGGCACTTACTAATGTATTGTGATTGTCCATATTGCCTCCTTTGCTGGTTGGATTCAATTTTCATTACATTATACACTGTTCATATCCAGCGGTTACGACCACCCTGCAATCCAGCATCAGTGGTCGTGCTTGTGGTCGGGGACTGTGGGAGCTCACATAGGCGCTGCAGCGGTGGACGGGATGAGAGCTGCCTATGCACAATCCCTGCCACAAGAGAGGCCAACACTTTTTCCTATAGTGTGTAAGCACGACCACTGCTGCTGGATTACAGGGTGGTCGTAACCCCTGGATATGAGCAGTGTACAATGTGATGGAAAAATGAATCCAGCCAGCAGAGGAGGCGATATGGAGAATCACAATACATTAGTAAGTGCCTTGTATTGACTATCTACATAATAAATGTCATATGTTGAAGTGAGACGGTCCTACAGGATAATGAAAGGGGTCATGTCCTGCTCTCAGTGAAGGGACCATAAGATGAAAGAAAGGAGAAAGGCATGCCAGTACCTCCCCAACCATGATCGAGCTAATCCTTAGGGCTCATGAACACAATTGTATTTTCTTTCCATGTTTGTTCCGTTTTTTTTTTTGCAGACCATTTTAATGGGTCCGAAAAAAAAACAAAAAACGGAAGCTACTCCGTGTGCATTCCATTTCCGTTCCGCAAAAAAATACATGTCAACATTACAGACAAGGATAGGACTGTTCTATTAGGGGCCGGCTGTTCCGTTCTGCAAAATACGGAATGCGCGCGGACGTCATCCGTATTTTTTGCAGACCGCAAAATACATACGGTCGTGTGCATGAGCCCTTAAAGTGGCTATGCCATGATTGGGTTCAAAATGAAAATCAGACATCATATAATACATGACAATCTCCATGTAACAACACTGGAACCAGCGGTTGACGCCCCTACATCACTTAGGCGCATCGAGCAGCAGCGCAGGATTAGTAAGACCAGCATCTAAAATGCCGTTCTTAATAAATGACCCCCTAAATGTTTCTAGTCGCTGACAGAAATCAGAGATCTTACAAAGGGTGAGGAACTGAATGATATCCACGTTTCCTTTGCTGCCCATTTACAATGGATAAAACACTTTACTCCAATGTTGCACCAAATTTCGACCGGTCAAGGTCGTTTGTGCGTTTCAAATTTTCCCGCAACAACTGACGACCGACGCACTTGACGCCAATATTTTCACAAATACATAGAAATAGATACTTCAAGAAGCCGTCGGCCACTGAAAAAATAAACACCCGCAGTAAAGGAAACCGAGGACGTGTGGAAAATGCATCACACATCAGGACACAGTGAGGCGACATAGGGCAGGCGTACTATGGCGCGATAGTTGTCAGTGTTCTCATAACAACCAATCAGAGTCCAGCTTACAGTTCGCTGCGCAAGGACCACAGGCTGGACAGAGAAGACGTACAGCAGGGGCAATGAGGCCATCAGACAAGGCAGAGATCAGGCTTAGCCGGGCACTTACCTTCACACATCTTTTACGGAACTGAGGCACCTGCTCCCGGGATCTGGTGGAAGGAATTTCTCCAGGACGCTGCGGCTAGCTGAAATGAAGTCTGGTTATAGACACATGATAATGAAGAACAGGTCACTACACACACAGACTGGGCCAAAACGGGCATAATATTGCAACAGGGGATAAGCGGCTGACAGGCACATCTGATGCCGCTTATCTATAGGGAAATGATTGCCTAGGAAAGTAATCAACCCTCAGCTTCAATGAGATCCTTTAAAAAAAAAAAAAAAATCTAACCTCTGTGGTCGACCTATTTTACCTTCCATCGCACGCCTGTACAGTCCTGTCTACCGCCATACCGCATGCTCTGAAGTCCGGGCAGGATGTGTAGCCGTAGGCCGTGCTTACAGGGTTAAAACGCTCCTCCTAGCCCAAAGAGCTGACACTTCTGCCTCTTCTTCATATCCTTACTGTAACCTCTATAGATGAAATACCTATAAGTAACCATTGCCCTCAGCAACTTTCAGCACTCCAGCTGTGGTGAAACTACAACTCCCAGCATGCACACTTGCTTGGCTGTTCTCTAAACTCCCATAGAAAGTGAATGGAGCATGCTGGGAGTTGTAGTTTCAACACAGCTGGAGTGCCGAAGGTTGCTGACCTGTAGCCTATGATCTACCTCCCTCCCCAGCGACTGGGGACAAAAGATAGAGGATTAAGCCTTGTCCGTGAAGGATCCGCATTTCCGTTTTTTTTTTGTCCTTGTATTGTACGGACACTTAGGCTAAACATTAGTTTCCTGAACATCTCCTACCAACGGTCCGTGAAAACCACAGAACACGGATGTCAGAGGTTTTCACAGACCCATAAACTTCAATGGTCGTGATCACGGACCAAAGTTGTGCACGCAGTTAGGCCTCGTTCACATTTCAGTTTGTGCCACATCCGTGAAAAAAAATAAAATAAAAATCAGTCAGTGTTACATCCGTGAAGGATCGGTGTGTCTGTTTTTTACCCTCCGTGTGTCATCCGAATTTTACGGACACCGCTCAGCTGAAAATTCATCTCCAACCAGTGGTCAGTGAAAAACGGATGCCATCAGTGTTGTGTCCATGATTTTCACCAACCCATAGACTTCAATGGGCTGGTTTGGTCCTCATCACGGAGCGCATGTCTCCGTGATTTTTTTCACTGACCCACATTAAAATAAATGGGTACGTATGCTGTCTGAAGAAAATACGGACTGCACACGTTCGTGGAAAACGGAAATGTGAAGGAGGCCTCATGGTCAGTGGAAATGAACGCGTTAAAATCACAGGTGGGAAACACGGACAGCCTCAACCGCAACGTCTCCAGCAGCCATGACACTAGGCTGGGACTTGTAGTTCTGCAGCAGTTGAAAGAAATACACATTCTATGAAAATAAACGCCAACGTCTGCGACTCTCGGGTGACGGAGTACATCGGTTTTAATCAGCAGGATCATTTCAATAATATATACATTTATAAATTTTCTTTTTTTCTATAAAACTGAAGTAGAAGAGCCGTCCGTCCCACACACGCACACACAGGGTGGAAATATTGGAAGTGCTTCGAGGATCACGCGGGGTGCGCTGCGCGTCGCACCGAGGACAGTCTGACTGCAAGGATCCGGGGAGATCCCCTATGAGGAGTCGTCCAAAGTCACTGAAATCTAGATGAAATGAATGAAGTCAAAGAAAGCGCCAAAGAACCTAGAGGAGGGGCTTAAAAACGAGAGAAAAAAAAAGAATGAGAAAATCCTACGGGGAGGTGAAGTGGTGGCGGCGGCCACGCTGGACATTATTTACTATCAGTATATTATTTTTTAACAGAATAAAATTTCTTTCTTTAAAAATAATTCCATTTTTTGTAGAACATTTGCAAGAAAAAAAAAAATTATGCAATCCGGTCGTACTCGATCTCGCTGCATGGCTGCACCCTTAATTAAAGCACTTTTTTTTTTTTCCTCCTGGCGACGGGTTAAAATTTCTCTCTGAGGATTCTGTTGTGAAATGGCGATTTCTATATCGCCCAAAAAAATTTTTTTAAAATTCAGCAGCCGCGCCGGAAGTGCAGCTTTGATGACAGACTGCGCGTGATGCCAAAAATGTTCCTCAATGGAGATTTGCACGATTGCTCTCCAGATTTCCCGGAGAGTGAATGTTGCAGGTCTTGGTTTTTTGTTTTTTTTTTAACCCCTCTTACTTGCTCAGATCATAGTTTCCGGAACTATTGCGAGGACGCCTTGGTCGCCAGGGAAGCCACGCAGTGCTTCTGGAAGCTGGGGGACACGGCCGAGTTGCACCCTAGTCTTTGGCTTTGCAGTTTCACAGCTCCGTTGGAGTCGCTCTCCACCATCCAGGGGTCTAGCCGAGCAGTGGGAGCGCAGCACGTGACAGCCGTGGTTATCTGTTCCGAGGGGGGCTTATTTGCATTCACCTCCGGACGCTGAAGGATGGTCGCGATGTGGTTCAAGAGCTCCCCGAAGAATTCCGGAACGCCTTCGTATCCTAAGGGAGGAGGATATAACAGACTGATGAGTGTCAGGTAAAACGCAGATGCAGCAGAGCTCACCAATAGATAACACAGGAGGACCGGAGGACCACGTATATGCACCTGCAGTAATACATTGTAACAGACAGTTATTAGGTTGGGATGTTTCAGCCTCCAGCTGTTGTAAAACTAGAACTCCCAGAAAGCCTGGACAGCTTACAGCTATCAGCCTACAGCAGGGCATGATTATTAAAAAATTTAGGCTGTTTTTGAGGTACAAGGGTTAAAAAAAAAAGAAAAAAGTCAGTTTTCAAAGTGTCCATTGGCTGACAGCTCATGTGGAGCCTTATCTCTGATCTCCTGACCTCATAAACGCTTGAGTTCAGCTATAATGGGTGTTTATGAGGTCAGGAGATCAGAGATAAGGCTTCACATGAACAGTCAGCTGACGGGACTGAGAAGAGATACTCTGCAAACAGACTGACTTTTTAACCCTTGTATGTAGACAAAACGGCTGAATATTTTTAATAAAGACCAATTGAAAAAATAATTTTCAGCCTCAAATGAGATGCAGAAAAATTGACAAGAAGATATCCATAGTCTTGAAGGCTAAATTCACATTATGATAAGCCAGGTGAGATGACCATGCAAGTAAGTGGCTGGTGGAGCAAGGGCCCGCCTTTGGTGCACTTAGGCTCGGGCTACACGGCGACAGTTGTCGCGCGACTTCGTCGCTCAAAAGTCACGTGACAATTTTTATAATGGAAGTCTATGGTGTCGCACTGCGACACGACAGTCGCAAAAAATCCATTCAAGTTGGATGCGACACCATAGACTTCCACTACAAAAATTGTTGCGCGACATCAATGGTGCGACGACAACTGTCATCGTGTAGTTGTGCACTGTGCGTCGCCGTGTAGTTGTGCACTGTGCGTCGCCGTGTAGTTGTGCACTATGCGTCGCCGTGTAGTTGTGCACTATGCGTCGCCGTGTAGTTGTGCACTATGCGTCGCCGTGTAGTTGTGCACTATGCGTCGCCGTGTAGTTGTGCACTATGCGTCGCCGTGTAGTTGTGCACTATGCGTCGCCGTGTAGTTGTGCACTATGCGTCGCCGTGTAGTTGTGCACTATGCGTCGCCGTGTAGTTGTGCACTATGCGTCGCCGTGTAGTTGTGCACTATGCGTCGCCGTGTAGTTGTGCACTATGCGTCGCCGTGTAGTTGTGCACTATGCGTCGCCGTGTAGTTGTGCACTATGCGTCGCCGTGTAGTTGTGCACTATGCGTCGCCGTGTAGTTGTGCACTATGCGTCGCCGTGTAGTTGTGCACTATGCGTCGCCGTGTAGTTGTGCACTATGCGTCGCCGTGTAGTTGTGCACTATGCGTCGCCGTGTAGTTGTGCACTATGCGTCGCCGTGTAGTTGTGCACTATGCGTCGCCGTGTAGTTGTGCACTATGCGTCGCCGTGTAGTTGTGCACTATGCGTCGCCGTGTAGTTGTGCACTATGCGTCGCCGTGTAGTTGTGCACTATGCGTCGCCGTGTAGTTGTGCACTATGTGTCGCCGTGTAGCCCTAGCTACAGCTCATTTGCATATGGATTAAAAGTACTTTTTCTCCAGAATGAAGCAGCAGATCGCTAAGTGAAAGGTATCATTACAATCAGCTGAGCTAGGCCCTGGTGTAACTGTGAATTTCCCAGGATAATCAACAAAATTGTTGCTTTCTTCCAAAACGGCCATCGTCTACGTTTGGGATTGCAACTCAGCGCCATTAAAGTGAACGGGGCTGAGCTGCCATACCACACACGACAAGTGAGGCGTTCTATCTGCAAGCCGACAGCCATGTTTTTCATCCCCTTTAAAATCGAGAGAAACCTGCGAGACAAAGCAGCCCTTAGACGCAGGTTCCTGGTGGACCAGGTGGTGTTATTCCCGTGTGCGGCCGAGCGCTCCCATATTAATAGGGGGATTTCATTAACATTTATCAGTGCGCTGGGTCCGGGCTGCACCTGCCGCGTCCCCTATAATCAGATTCACGGCCGCCTGGAAACCTGATTTTGTGCAGGAAACGTAAAAGGTCGTCCACCCTGCTAGAAGAGACAATTACAGCCGCAGGGGCAAAAATGCTGCAGAAGGTAAACAGCTTTCAGACTTCAAGGAGTTGTCTATCTTTCTGCAAAGTCAGCAACGGTCATGAAATGAAAGAACGGATACATGTCCATTTCATCTCATGCCGCATCCAGCACCACCTCTCCCATCAACCCATAACGTGTCCGCCGCAGCCAATCACCGGCCCTGACAATCTTGTGTCGTATACCGCTGAGGTCAGCGATTGGCTGCAGCAGTGTTTGGGATCAGAGTGACGGCAGCACTGGAAATGGCCGGGGATGAAATGGTCCTATTGCTTTATGAATTTGCTGCCCTTTATTGACAACCCCTTTAAGTGGATTACTTCTCTGTTTTACGTAAACAAAGCTCAATCATTAGACAAAGAATTCCATCTCTGTTGGCTGTCAGTGAAAAGGTATTTCATTCTTACCTTCAGAGACTTAAAGAGGACCTGTCCCCGCTCCTGACATGTCTGTTTTAACAACTTCATGCATTCCCCATGTAATAACAATTCTGGAACATCTATTCTTATGTCTCTATGTTGTGCCATTCCTGTATTATTTCTACTAGAAGTTATGAATGAATTACTAGCAGTCTGCAGTAAGGGTACAGAGGGGAGGTAACCAGTTGGGGGTGTGTACCTGCACAGAATCACTCTATCCAATCAGTGCTGCCATTTTCAGTCTGTGCAGGTACAAACCAACTGGTTACCTCTCTTACCACTCTGTACCCTTACTGCAGACTGCTAGCAATTCATTCATAACTTCTAGCAGTAATAATAGAGGAATGGTGCAATAGAGCCATACAAATAGATGCTCCAGAATTGTTATTACATGGGGAATGCATTGAGCTATTAAAACAGACATGTCAGGAGCGAAGACCGGTCCTTTTTAATGCTTCTCACAGCTGAGGGTTTGCTGCAGTTGTATCCAGTCTAGACAATCCTCTGTGAGGGGGAACCAGCCTGGAATCCAGGCGGATACATTTTTACCAGCACTGATACATTGTAACAAACTGTCTGGACATAAGACATTGGTGCAGCTGATGTATTTATATGACAAAGGATTGTTTAACCTGCAGCCTTCCAGCTGTTACAAAACTACAACTCTCAGCATGCCTGGACAGCCTTGAGCTATTAGGACATGCTGGGAGTTGTAGTTTTGTAACAGCTGGGGGGCTGCAGGTTGAGCATCCCTGGTTTGGACTGTATGCAATGGTAACGAACCTTCAGCAGTGAAAAGTATTAGCCATTATGGGTTATTCCTGCCTTTCCCCATGCCCACTTACCCTCCATCAAGGTCCATAGAAGATCCAGAAGGGGACGCGGACATACACACACAACCACCATTAGGAGGCGATGTGATGGGCTCCTTTACACAGGGAACCCCAGATTACAGATTTTTTAAAAATCATGGCGTTTTCACATCATTATAGCTTTCGCGACTTTACCTGGAAACGCGTTGATGTCGATGACGGCATGCTGGCCGGTTTTGTTATTAATTATAATGTCAATCCCAAATAGCGAGATGCCCAGAGCTTGTCGGAGAGCCTTGGAGATGGCGCGGATGACATCATCATTAGGACGCTCGAATACGCCTTCCACCTTGTCCAGCTGTGGGAGGGGGGAGACAGTTAGAAATCCAAAAACCTATTTGCTCCGTTCAGCAATAATAGATTAAAAGATCATAGAAGTCTGATCACAATGTAATTATATTACTGTTATAATCAGTGATGTCGGCCACAGGGGGCGGGGCTGTGACAACCTCTCAGACATGCCATACAAGATGGTTGTCAGCAGTAATAGTTGAATAGCTTTTACTGTAGTAGAAGAGGTGTGGATCTCAGGTCTGATCAAAATGTAATTACATCACCATTATAATCAGTGATGTCATTAACAGGGGGCGGGGCTGTGACAACCTCCCAGACATGAAATAGAGGCTGGTTGTCAGCAGTAATAGAAGATATATATGATACTATACTATAAAGGTGTGTAGATCCCATGTCTGATCACAATGTGTTTTTATATTAATGTTATATTTAGTGATCTCAATAAAAGGGGGCGGGGCTGTGACAACCTCCCAGACATGAAATACAGGCTGGTTGTCAGCAGTAATAGATAATATAGCTGATACTATACCATAAGGTGTGTAGACCTCATGTCTGATCACAATGTAATTATATTACTATTATATTCAGTGATGTCAGTAACAGGGGGCGGGGCTGTGACAACCTCTCAGACATGAAATACAGGCTGGTTGTCAGCAGTAATAGATGGAATAGATGTTACTGTAGTATAAGGTGTGTAGCTCTCACGTCTGAATCACAATGTACTAGTATTATTATAGTCAGTGAGTTCAGGAACAGGGGGCGGGGCTGTGACAACCTCTCACACAATATATAGTCTGGTTGTCAGCAAAACCAGATAGAAAAGCTGTTAATTGTGTGGATTTCAAGGACTTCTGATAACAGTGGAAACAGTTACACAGGAGATAAATCAATACTACAGAGATGCTCCGGGGCCCCAGTGCAAAAATAATTAACAGGGCCCCCACCCATCATGCTTTATTTACAGTACTGGTCACCTTATGGGCCCTCTCAGGCTCCGGGGCCCGGGTGCCTCAGCACCACAATAGTTTCACCCCTGTTTAGATGGAATTACACCAGTCAGATACTCACAGCGGTTAGGACGGAGGAGGACTCGGGTTTGGACACATTGTGACTATTGAAGAATATGGATTCTCTATCTAGAAAAAAAACAAAAACACAAAACGGATGAAATCCCTCATCAATGGTCACATAGTTATCTGTCATGTAGAACATGACAATACCTCTCTAACAAAGCTTGAACCAGTCCTGTACCTCCGATGGATCCAGAGATCTCCTAATTCATTGCTCCAATTGTTCTCTTCAGCCTGGCAGCTCAGGGGGCGTGTCCTTTGTATTGCAGCTCTCTCCCTGTAACTGTCACAGCTTCTAATATATGGCAGTTGAAGTTTTAAACTGAGCATGTGCGACCACCTCAGTGAGATGGACACAAAAATAAGGAAAAGAACAAACAGCAGGTGGCGCTATACAGATACATTTTAGTGAATAGCTCAGTGGTTATTATAGTCTATGCCATGCTAAATTTTTTATTACATGCAATTCTAACAGTATTCAGATCCAGGCGCTGCTTCAAAAAAAAAATATGCTTAGTGAGAAAACCCCCTTTAAGTGATGTTTGGTTTTTATGTTGGAAATAAAGAGTTATCCATAAAAGGGGTTGGGTCAAAAACGTACGATCGCTGGGGGGACGGGGGTGGGGTCTGACTGCTGGGGCCCCACAATTACAAGAACGGGGCTCCTCAAGTTCCCTGTGAACGTACCCACTCCTCCATTCCCTTCTATGGGATTGATCCAGATAGCTGAGCATTGCATTCGGTGGTCCTATAAAACCAAACAGACCAGTGGTGACGCCCCTACTGCTCCATTCACACAGGGGACTCAGGGGCCCCATGTTCTCTTGATCCCAGCAGTCGACGCCAAGCCATCATAATTTTATCACCTATTCTGTGGTGAGGAGGCAACTGTGGTACATGGGTCAAGCCCTCTAAAGGGGTTCTCCTATGAAAAATATTCTACAGTTTTATAACCAGCCCCTGGATCTGAATACTTTTGTAATTACATGTAATAAAAAATTTAGTATAACCACTGAGCTATTCAATGAAATGTATCTGTACAGCGCCACCTGCTGTTTGCTCTAATTTCTCTGTCCACCTCCCTGAGATGGCCACACATGCTCAGTTACATCCTTCAGTTGCTGCCAGCGGCCACCTGAGCTGTGATAGGGAGAGAGCTGCTGCAGAAAGGACACGCCCCCCGAGCTGCAGCAGAAAAGACACGCCCCTGAGATGCCAGCTTGAAATCAGTCTAGCAGAGCAATGAATGTGGAGATCCCTGGACCCATGTGAGGTACAGGGCTGGTTCTAGCTTTGTTAGAAAGAGATCGTCATGTCCTTTATGATGTCCGATTTTTATTTTTTTATATGAATGATGAGACATCGGTGGCATAGAGCTAGGATACGCCACCAGTGTCAGAGGGGGGACCCGCACCTATTTATCTCTAGAATGAAGACCCCAAAAGGAACAAGAGTGCACAGCGCAGCCCCCCCCCCCCCCCCCCCCGTTTTTTTTCTATGGGAGCGCAGAAAGTAGGCCAGTGTTGGCCATTTCTGGCAGTTCTATGGCAGTGAAGGAGCGGTGGTCACGCATGGGTGGTGCGCTCTCCACACATTTCTATGGGACTTGCAAAGACAGCTGCTCAGCTATTTTCGGCACTACCATAGAAATCAATGGATGGCGATGCCACCAATGGCTCAGGTGAGAGAACCCTGTTAATTTCTGGCAGAGAACATATGTGTAATTCTCAAATGAGTCAGCAGGTGGCAGATGAAAACCATTCACAGTCTTCCCACAGGTATATTAGTGCATACATGCATCCTGTGTACACATACATACATAGATACATACATATATAGATACATACACACACATACATACATATATACATACACACACATACATATATACACACACACACACACATACACATACATTAGCTATACCTGAACTGCCTTGTGAGAAATTTTTCAGCGACGGCCGCTCCACCACCGTGTACGACTCTCCCACCACAAATACTTTATAGAGCACGGCGTTGTGGCTGACAAAACTCTGGATGACGCAGGGGCGCTGGATTGTCCGCAGACCCTCCATGTTAAATATTATAGCCATCTACAATAGACGTGAAGTATACATTAGCACCATGTCACATACAGAAGATCCAGCTCCTATACAGGAAGTTTAAAGGGCATCTGTCAGCAGTTTTGTACCTATGACACTGGCTGACCTGTTACATGTTCACTTGGCAGCTGAAGACATCTGTGTTGGTCCCATGTTCATATGTGCCCGCATTGCTGAGAAAAATGATGTTTTAATACATGCAAATGAGCCTCTAGGAGCAACGGGGACGTTACCGTTACACCTAGAGGCTCTGCTCTCTCTGCAACTGCCGCACCCTCTCCACTTTGATTGACAGGACCAGGTGAGATCACATTTACACTGCCTGGTCCTGTCAAAGTGCAGAGTTGCAGAGAAGACAGAGCATCTAGGTGTAACAGCAACGCCCCTGTTGAGGCTCATTTACATATATAAAAATGTCTGTGTTGTGTACAAGTGCACATGTAACAGGTCAGCCAGTGTCATAGATACAAATCTGACCTTTAAAGGGACACTCCACTGCTCGGCCCCGAACCTGATTGGTGTATCGTGCCCCCTGCGCTGTAACTTTTGTATCCTAAATCTTTCTATTGTAGACATTGGTTTTCATGGCTGCAGGATTTCCAGACCATCAGGTTGCGGATTAATCAGGGCTGTGGAGTCGGTGTCCATTTTGATGGAGTCGGAGTCGTTACAAAATGGACCGACTCTGACTCCAAAAATATATAATAAATTGGTACATTTAGTTCAGTGCAGTATGTGCTGAATATATTTTCATAAGAATTTGGGAAAATGATGAAATGTCCTATAAATGTCTGTTCTATTCCTGATCTAA
This sequence comes from Rhinella marina, assembly GCA_900303285.1. NCBI lineage: Eukaryota > Metazoa > Chordata > Amphibia > Anura > Bufonidae > Rhinella > Rhinella marina. The sequence continues at coordinate 670,324 of ONZH01013158.1, read as the reverse complement.
GGATCTAGGCTTTCAGTTGAGATGGCTGTGTGCTGCCCTTTATGTAGATGCTCAGAAGTGACACTCCTCCGCTACAGATCAGAGGAAAAAGGCACTGGGAAGGAATGGCTGCACTCATCTCAGATCCACTACAGAAAGCAGGATTAAAGTGGTTTTCTCACTAGTTACAAAGATTAGCTTTCAACATAAAGGGACAGTGAAAAAGAAGACATTTTCTAAATACATTGGTCAGTCATGAACTATAGACAGTTCAGCAGGTCTCTCATTGCACACAGGTTTCTATGGTAACCTGCAGACCAGAAAGACTTATCTGATTGGCTGAGAGCAGTGAAGAATGATGGGACTGAGCTCTGAGTGATTACCTGCAGTAAGCAAAAGGTCCAAGTGTTGTGAGGACTGAGAAGCTTTACCTGTAATTGTGTTAGAGATCACAATCTCCTGCTCTGTCAGAGTAAGTTAATATATGCTAATAACTGCTGGAGACCCGCCCACAGCCTGAGGAGACAGTGCGAATGCAAACTGCCTGTCAGCCAGTGAATCAATGTGCTGAGAAAACCCCTTTAAGGCAAGTACTTCTTAGTATATCTAAACTTTCAATAAACTGTGCATAAATCACTTGTCCAGTGCATGTTCTCTCTGAATGCTTTATGTTTTAGTTTGTTTTTCCTCTGATGTAAAACACCTAGGGCCTTATGGATGAAAACTGTCTAGGTGTAGAAGTTTCTTTGTTACCCATAGAAACCAATCAGGGCTCCCCTTTCATTTCATATAGGGCTCTGGAGAAATGAAAGGGGAGCTCTGATTGGTTGCTATGGACAACAAAGAAAGTCTTAGACCTAGACAGTGTTCATACATCAGGCCCTTAGTGAGCTGTACCCAGAGAAAAGCCTGATACTGAAAGTTCAGAGTAAAGATATCTAGTAAAACATATATTACAAACATATCTGTACTATTGATTTATGCAAAGTTTGTTTAAAGTTATCACTTAAACATGCGCCATGTATGAAGGAGTCAGAGTCGGGAGTCAGAGTTAAGGGAAGTTGAGGAGTCGGGGCTTTGGCTTACAGACTCCACAGCCCTGGGATTAATGGAAGATTATGGGGACGTCTCCTCTGCAGGCTTTGTGTGGGAGGTCGGCGCTCTCACTGCACTTACCCGTATAGTGCCGCCCGGTGATATCCATTATGGATGTGATGTAATTCACAGTTTATCCCTGGGACACAGAGTCCGCTGCCGGGGAATGTTTTCACCTCATCTATCACAAGTGGATGGCTATACGCGGCCAAGACGCACAGCACAGAGTACACTGGAGGGTGCTGCAGATCAGAGGTGTCGGTGCTGTAGGACACCCCATTAAATAAGGGTGTCATACAGCTGAAGAAATACTGCCTGACAACCTACATGGGAGCTGTAATGAACCACCTGGTGGTTGTCATGCAAAAGGAAAGGATGCCTCTGACTGGTTGTTACAAGAAACACCACTTACGATGTATAGTGAGGAATAACCACCATCATCCTACCTCGTGTGAGTTGGTCCCATGAGCAACTCTTGTCTTACAGACTGAAAAAAATAAAAACATTAAAAAGTTATAGCGCCGCCCTAGTGGCCGGGTCAGAGAAGCACAGCAGGGGACACATATGCATCTGACTTACTGAAGGGGAAGGCCAGGCCGCTGTTCTGTATGAGCTTCAGTGTGTCCTCCTCGCTTTCTGTAGATAGCTCCATGAAGGGCGGAGAGCACAGCCGCTCATCTACAGGAGGAAAGAACAGAAGAAAGTATTAGTGAGATACCGGCAAAACCAAAATAATGCTCTGTGCTGCTGTGGGACTCACAATCTGTTAGCTACTACACATTCCTGTCCTGAAGTGCTCTGTGCCACTGTGGAATCTGCTATGTAAGGCTCAGATTGAGACTCCCTACAAGGTCAGTACACTCTCATTCTGAAATACTCTGTGCCGCTGTATGACCCAGCTCCTTCCACTATGTAAATCTCAGTCTGTGACTTTCTGCACGATCAGCACACCCCCTCTCCTGAAATACTCTGTGCTGCTGGGGGCTTTTCCCACTACATAAACCTCAGTCTGTCACATACTGCAAGATTAGCGCACTCCTCTCCTGTAATACTCTGTGCTGCTGGGGCCCTGTTCCTCCCACTATGTAAGGCCAAGTCTGTGACCTCCAACAGCTCCTGAAATACTCTGTGCTACTGTACAAGCCACTGGCTTCCATTCTGTGACCTCCCACAGGATGAGCGCTCTCCTCTCCTGAAATACTTTGTGCTGCTGGGGCTCCACCCACTACATAAACCTCAGCCTGTGACACACCACAAGGTCAGCACTCTCCTCGCCTGAAACACTCTGTGCTGCTGTACGACTGCTGCTCTTTCACTATATGTAGTTCCCAGTCTGTAATCTCCCCAAATATCTGGATGCTTCTCTCCTGACATACTCTGTGCTGCCCTACAACCGCTGCTCTTTCACTATATATAACTCCCAGTCTGTGACCTACCACAGCCAGCTTCAGCACTCTCCTCTCCTGAAACCCTCTGTGCTGCTGAGAACCCCGTTCCTTCTACTATGTAACTCTCAGCTTGTGTCCTCCTACAAGTTCAGCACTCTCCTCTCCTGAAATACTCTGTGCTGCTGAGTCAAGACACTAGAAGCAGTAAAGAAAACAAGCACAGTGTACAGAATGTGAACAATTTACAACAATTTTGGTGGGAAACCCTCCTTACGTTAACACCCCCTCTTCTGCAACGTTCCTTTACCACAAACCTGACAGCGGGGATTCATACATCAGGGGAAAAAAAATCGGCGCCAAAAAAATTTGGAATAAACAGACATCCCCGGAGTTCTGTAATGAGGGAGGTGATGATGGCCGCTGCTGGGTTACACATGAAGTCATTAAATGGAGGAGGCGTGAAGTCAGCGGTCTGGGGGAAAAGTCATGAGCCGCGTATCTGCAGAGGTACTGAACCCTGGGAAGTCATCCCGAAGCTGCAGAGCTGAAATCAAGATGCTGCATCACCTCAGAGGAGCTATGAGGACATTGAGAAGTCAGGAGTATCATCAAGCGATTGGACTGTAAGCTCCTACGGTTGCAGCGGTCAGCCAGGCTTCTCTACCTTTCAGACATAAGATAATGAGACACGACTCTACTGGGTGACCAGGTGACAGAAGAAACCGCTCCCTCCAAGCCAAGATGGCCGACAATGAAAGACGTCCGGACCCTAGGAAAGCAGGGCGACACCAGAAACTAGAGCAGCCAGCAGCTGACAACCATCAGTAACATCCCGTCAGCAGAGAACGGGGCCAAGTATGTTTTCTAGAACCTCATCAGCAGGACACAGAGGGGCCCCCTGGGGTTTGGGGCCCCCCGCGGTGGAGGTTACCCTGCCAGAGCCGACTGTAAAAGGCCTGATGGAAGACGCTCCGGAGGCCAGGATAAATACACAGAGCGGGAGGGCCCGGGGCCAAATCCAGGACGAGCGCTTCGCAATCCAACTCCTGGTAATTCTCCTAATCTTATTTGGAGTCTAAATACCGAGAAAAATAAACATTCATCACCTCCAGAGCGGATGAGGCGGGCGCCGCTTATCCCTGGTGCTCATCACAGGCCGAGGATTCCCGGGATGGAAGCCAGAGCGGAGCACAGAGATGAAGTAATAATGTCTGACCCCCTGATTTACAATCGCCGAAGTGGCAATTCCCTAAAGCCGTATTCATATGGCGGTTTTTCACACTGCCAAAATCTGTTGCGCATTCCGCTGCAGAAACCGACCCGTTTTATGCTGCATTTTTTGTGTAGGTTAAGACTGAGGATTTTGGACGCAGGTTTCAGCATGGATTCGGAAACAGCCACCCATTGTTTTCCGTGGTAAGCCACACCGCAGTTCATGAGGCCGAGGGTTTTTGCAATGCGCTTTTCAAGACAATGAGGAACCCCTTGCAATGCCGCAGTGGGAGCCTGCTTGTGGTTTAGCTCCATGGACAGCGGCAGCTTTTTTGGATGGAATTTGCCCCAAAAATCAGACGTCTAAAGATGCCATGTGAACGGGCACTAATGCTATTATTTAGGGATACCCTAAGATACATCTTTACAGATTTTCTGCGGATTTATCTTCCTGCAATGAAGCTAGCATAGTTTATGTTGCCTAGAAACCACCTGTTTTCCTACCTGGGTGATTACCCTTTTAGAAATGGCCCCAGGAAGTTCTGCTATACAACAGACCGGGCTACATGGGCCTGTTACAGGTCCCAAAAGGAAACAAATCTTAAAGGGGCTGTCCTGCAAAAAATATTCTACATTTTTCAAACCAGCACCTGGATCTGAAGAGTTTTGTAATTGCATGTAATTAAAAATTTTATACAGCCACTGAGTTATTCAATAACATATCTGTATAGCGCCACCTGCTGTTTGCTCTTTTCCTAATTTCTATGTCCTCCTCAGTGAGGTGGATGCACATGTTTATTTCCAACCTTCAACTGCAACCAGCTGCAGCAGCAAGGACACGCCCCCTAAACAGCCAGCTTAAAATAAATCAAGCACAGCAATTGGAGCAATGAATGAAGAGATCTCTGGATCCATGTGAGGTACAGGGCTGGTTCTAGCTTTGAGATTGTCATGTACTATATAATGTCCAATTTTAATTTTTTTTTTACATGAATCATGGGATAACCCCTTTAACATGCTTACCTATTTTATCCTTACTGTGACCTTTCACAGGGGCTCGATGAAAGGGCAGGGCGGAAAGGTGGGGGTAAAGTGCCCCAAGTTTCACAGGAATGGTCTAAAGAGACGCCTTTTTAATTAACTTAATATTCAGTTATTGTTGGGCAAACTACAAGCAGAAAAATAATTGTAATTATTTTACCCGGCCTCAAATATCTGTAAGATCTCTCTCTGTCTCTACAATCACAGACTTACGCGTACAATACTGCCACCTAGAGGAGCATTCACCTAGTGACAACCAGGAGGAAAGGGTTCTCACTTTTGCTTAAAATTTATATTGCTACATTGTATCATGTTTAATGTATGTTGCTACATTGTATCACATGACTATTGTATAGTATTACGTTGTATTGCATGTTTATCATGTATATATTGCATCCCGTTTAAAGGGGTTTTCCAGGAGTTTACTACTCCTCAGAATAGGTCATCAGTACCTGATCGGTGTGGGTCTGACACCCGGGACCTCCGCCGGTCAGCTGTATGAGAAGGTACCGGCACTCCCGTTAGCCCCGCGGCCTTCTCTTAGCTTTTCCTAGGCCAGTGATGTCACGTTCATCGGTCACATGGCCTAGGAGCGGCCCAGCCTATTCAGGTGAATGGGGCTGAGCACGATACCAAGCACAACTGCTATACAATGTATGGTGCTGTGCTTGGTGAGCGGGGAGAAGGTAGCGCCGATACCTTCTCAAACAGCTGATCAGCAGGGGTCCTGGGTGTCGGACCTCCACCAATCAGATACTGATGACTTATCCTGAGTATAGATCATCAGTAGTAAAATCCTGGAAAACCCCTTTAATGTATGTTGTTACATTGTATCACAAGACTATTGTATATTATGTTGTATCACATGTTTATCGTGTACATATTGTTACATTGTATCACATGTTTAGTGAATATTGTTACATTGTATCACAAGACTATTGTATATTATGTTGTATCACATGTTTATCGTGTATATATTGTTACATTGTATCACGTTTATTACATATTGTTACATTGTATCACGTGTTTAATATATTGTTCCATTGTATCACATGTTTAGTGAATATTGTTACATTGTATCACATGTTTAGTGAATATTGTTAGAGCTCTCTGGTCGGCTCATGGATTTTAAGATGATGAAGTAAATGCTGGAATTTTAAGTGGCCTGATCGCTGGAATTTTTGCATTTTGGCTGGATTGTTCCCTGGTCCGGGGTCTCCGTGCACGGTCGTGGCATGTAAGGGTGAGCTGAAATTATTTATTTGATTGTTGCATTGTATCACATGTTTATTGTATTCTTTAGAATAGCAGTGAATGATCTGCAACTTATGACGGAAACTACAACTCCCAGTGTATCCAGACATTTATACTCTGCGTGCACTGGAGCACTGGTCCTATAGCATGGGTAATCTTCCTGGTTCTTGAACAGAATGAAAGCCATAGTAAACACTGACACAACGAGAGCAGCTGGAGTGAGAGGGTATAATGCTGATAATACAGTGCAGTTTTACGTCCGGGTATGCGGACCGCTGAGTGACAACCTTTATGGGCGCAGTACGTGGTTTTTATCCCCCATCCGTTACTAGGGAAACAGCTGAAGACTCAGGGTCTTTTATATCTAGTTTTTTTTTTTTTTAATCTCTATGTAATTGGGCAATACTTTTAGTAAACCTTGAAAGGTGTCAGAAAAGAAGGTGACAAGGTGCAACCCATCGGTGAGCCACGCTGCCGCGTCTGCTGTAATTGTGCCCAGAACCGGCTCGCGTTTTCCTGACGATCTCACGCCCACTCATATTCTGGAGCCGTCTCCGGAGATCAGAGAACTGCAAGACGTATGAGACAGAATCGGGCCACGCTGCACCTTCTCTGCACAAATCAAACCAGCCAGCCGCCGGTTAATAACCCACCAGTCAGGAATCGCCTGGCAATAATCCATCACAGAACAGACCCCCCGTGTGACCACTGGTCGGGTCAGGGCTCTTAAAGGAAAGCTCTAGCATACAAGAATGGCTCTCCGCACTGAGGGGTTAACGCAGGAAACGTGGGGCGCTCTGTCCCATCACTCTCTGATATTATCTGTGCACTGTACAGTGGTATCACATGTGCACTGTATGGCACCAGGTATGGCATTACTTGTACACTGTATAGAATCAGGTGTGGCATTACTAATACACACTATGGCACCAGGTATGGCATTACTTGTACACTGTATAGAATCAGGTGTGGCATTACTAATGCACACTATGGCACCAGGTATGGCATTACTTGTACACTGTATAGAATCAGGTGTGGCATTACTAATGCACACTATGGCACCAGGTATGGCATTACTTGTACACTGTATAGAATCAGGTGTGGCATTACTAATGCACACTATGGCACCAGGTATGGCATTACTTGTACACTGTATAGAATCAGGTGTGGCATTACTAATGCACACTATGGCACCAGGTATGGCATTACTTGTACACTGTATAGAACCAGGTGTGGCATTACTAATGCACACTATGGCATTACCTGTACACCCTATGGTACCAGGTGTAGAATTATGTACTGTGTAGCACCACATTTGGCATTACTTATAAGTATACTCTATGGCACCTGGTGTGGAATTACTTGGGCACTGTGAAGCACCAGGTTTAGCATTATTTATACACTTATGGCATCAGGCATGGCACTATTTATACATTCTATGGCATTGGGTATGGCGTACCCTGTACAGTCTATGGCATCAGATGTGGCATTAATAATACACTATGCTGACATGTGTGGCATTACTTACACTGTACGGTACCAGGTATGGCATTACTTCTACACTGTACGGTACCAGGTATGGCATTACTTCTACACTGTATGGTACCAGGTTTGGCATTACTTATGTACTGTATAGTAGTAAACAATAACAAAATTGTAGCAGGTTTGGTATCACTTGTGCACTGTTTGGTGGCATTACTTGGGCACTGTACGGCAATCAGTGTTATATTAGCTTTGCACTACATAGGAACAGTATTGCACCAACTGTGGTATTATAATCAGTATTTGGGCACTGAATTGCCTTTGGTATTATTTGTGCCCTATTGGACACTGTATGGGAATCATTGTGGAATTATTACACCATGTACAAAAGTGGCACTTGGACACTGTACTGCGGTGGTATTATTTATAAGCTATATTACCCAAGAACTGTATTTGACCGACATTGGTATTATTTGGGCATTGAACACTGGCATTACATGGTAAACTGTACTGCACCAGTTGTGGTTACATGAGATCCGTATAATGTTATTACATGGGGACTGTATAGCACCAGCGGGGGTATTACTGGTGCTGCACTACACTGCATGGCGATATTGCTTTGGCACTTTCCTGGAATCACTGATATTATTTGTACAACGTACAGTATTGCTAGTACCATGTAAAGTACAGTCCTACTGATGCCATGAGGATGATAGTATTTGGTATGATATTAATATTGCTCCCCATGTCCAGCTCCAGAGATCTACATCCATACACGTGACTGAGGTCAGCAAAATAAGCAGCAAACAGCTCCCCCCAGTGGCCATATCAGGTACTACTACTGAATCCTAATCTGAAAATACAGTACATTGTAACATTTGTGATTCTAAACATCTGATGGTTTAACACCAGATCTTAAGATATTAAGTGTAAATCTGATGGTCCCAGGGACCGCCAAGACATCTGCTTTTACAAACTTTTAATGACACCCGGTAGCCCCTGCATTATCCCTCCTCAATGACACATACCTGAGAAAAGACATAAAATGCAAAGAATGTAAAGCATTACCTGCAGAGAAATGTGCACTCGGCCCGGAGCCCGGCACTGCAGGGGTTTATGTAAATGCAGCGTAACCACTGCATGAGGACACGTTCGGCAACTTTCCAATCTCCTTAGCGTTTCAACATCTTTTTCAAGATCTCTGCTTGATGCGAGTGAAGAGGCTGACAATCTCAGCTGAGGGTTTGTTACAAGTGTATCCAGTCTGGACAATCCCCTGTACAGTAAATGCAGCAGAGGCAAAAATATCCCTCTGCTGTCCTGTTTGTTACAATGTATCAGTGCAGGTAAAATGCATCTGGATACAATTCTTCAAAAATACCCTCAGCTGTGAGAAGCATTAGGTCAGGATGGGTTTTCAGCTTCAATGTGTGTTAAAAAAAAAACAAAAACAAAAAACTGACAGCAAGCAGAGGTCTTGAAAAGGGTGAGGAAATGAAAAAGTATATTAAGAAAGTTGTCAAACTTTTGATTACACAGTAGCATTGAGCTGTGCAGAGAAGGACATCTAAATCAACACCTACCACAGCTCTATCGTTAAAGGGGTGGTCCCGTTGAGACAACTTGTTCCCTATCCACTGGACCAGTGGGGGTCTGATTGCTGGGGGCCCGCATTCCCAGTTTCAATGGAGTGACAGACATGTATGAATGCAGTGGGGAACTGGTGGGGCTGGAGTAGCAGTGTGCATGCATGAGCGCCCCCTCCCATAAAAACTGGGAAGCGCAGGCCCCCCGGTCTCATGATCCCAGTGGGTAGACCCCCTCCAATCAGACACTTATCGCCTATAGCAGTGATGGCTAACCTCCAGCACTCCAGCTGTGGTGAAACTACGACTCCTAACATGCTCCATTCATTTCTATGGAGTTCTAAGAACAGTCAAGCAAGTGTGCATCTTGGGAGTTGTAGTTTTACCACAGCTGGAGTGCCGGAGGTTAGCCATCCTGTGTATAGGGGGCAAATTGTCTTAATAGGACAACCCCTTTAAAGTAGAACTCCCACAAAATGTTTTATTCTCTCACTGGTTAGAAAGCTGCATGATATAATCTGTAGTGGATGTAATCTTATCAGAGACTGTAATTCTGAGTTATTCCCTCTCTTCTAATTATAGCTGTGTCATGTGACCAACTCCCTGACCTCCAACTGACCCAGGACAGGAAGCCAGTTACTGCTGTATTCATTCCTATGAAACTCAGAGTGAGGCTTCCATAGGAATGCATGTAGAAATAGACTTCCTGTCCACACATAAGATGCTGTGTGAGTTGGAGAGTCTGATTGCTGGTCACATGACACAGATGAGAAACATCAGGGAGATATAACTCACAAATATAGACATTCACTACAAATTACATCATGTACATTTCTAGCAGGACAGAGAATAACATTTTTTTGTGGGAGTTCTTCTTTAAGTGACTCTCCTCATAACCAGCAGAAGTGCCTATCAGGGCTGTAGAAACCTTGGACGGCCCTTTGTCTTTCCCAAAACCAGGACTCAAGATTTACGGTATATTTCTAGTGATTTTTATTTTATTTTTTTAAATTTTGAGGTAGAGGCCACCCTTGAATCTGTGCAGCGCAGGGATCAGACTCTCAGGCTACAGATCTGGAAGAATGTTTGCAGGTTGCAGCTTGTAATCTCACAAATCTGTGTCATGTAAAGCCGACGGGCGGGACGCCTGAGCTGCGTCCTCCTCGTGCCAAGAGCTAGAGCGAGCCCCCCGGGCACCTAGGACTGGAATGCTGAGTAACGGACCGCTCCTCCTACATCTTTCCTCTGAAATTTACTAGAAATCTAAATTTATCAGCACAGAGATGTTTTCTCATGACTTTCTCTCATCGGTACTGAGCGGCGGAGGGGAGCGATGCTCCGGGTGTGTCGCTGCCATCTGGTCCCCTGTGCAAACAAAGCTGGTCGTAGACAGCTGGAGAGCACAACCGCAGCAGAGTGCAAAGTTCTGCTGCCACTTTCTAATATGCCTTGAGCAGTATATAGAGAAGTAAGGGCCCCATAGCAAGGATCAGACCAGGCCCCCCCACACAGGACAGAAGGGTTTCCGCCTAAACCCCTTTCAATGACACTTGGGCCATTTTTCCACTGCCTCATTTGCTAAAAGTTGTTCCTTCAGAGGGTAGAGTCCTGACCAGTAGAAGAGGAGATGATCCCAACTAAGACTGGGCCCCTCTTGCCCTGGGCCCCATAGTAGTCGCATGTTCTGCCGCTATGGTAGTTACGCCCATGGCTTTGGGGCAGATCAGCGAATCCTCTTGACAAGCATTCTAAAGACTAGGAATACATTTTGCACCCCCTACTGATTGGTTTACAAAAATTTTGGTGCCAACATTATGGTGGCAAATACCCGACCACTAAATCTACAGCCCTCTCTATGGTCTCTTATACAGGTCATTGGATCACAGACAGAACACGCATGGATTGACTTTAAAGGGGTATTCCGGCAGGTACAAGTTATCCCCTATCCACAGGATAGGGGAAAACCTATCAGATCGGTGGGGGGGGTCCTACTGCTGCTCCGTTATAGGAGGAGGACGACGGACAGATTGGGCATGTAACGGAGGCTATGGACGCCATAGACTATAATGGGGTCCGTTAAGTCTCCGCTCAGAAGAAGATTTTTGAAGCGGAGACAAAAGTCCTGCGTGCACAACTTTTGTCACCGCTCCAAAATCATCTTCTGAGGGGAAACTTAACGGACCCCATAGGCTCCGTTCAGCTCAGTTATGTCCCGAATCCGTCCTTTCCGTTCTCCTCCTATAATGGAGCAGGAGAATGGAAAGGCTGTACAGTGATGTGAACTCAGCCATAGAGGCAAGAGGAGACTAAAAAAATAAATAAATACAAAAATCCATTTATTATTAGCAACGTGTGCGGGGGTCCTCCCTATCCACAGGCGTCGTCCGGAACCCCCCCCCCCCCCCCGTCACTACTGTCAAAGACTGAGAGGTTACACGCAGGGGTTAATAAAATGGACCACCTCTGTCAAGTCTGGAGGTGACAGTAATAAGGCACTTGAAGGTTAAGACACACAAACCGCTCGTCACGTCGCAGCAGGAGCCTGCCGTCCGCGTTCCTCGCGCCTCTTTAACGACTCTTTGGGGCTGTTTATTAACATTTTCTCCTTGTAAAGGCCTTTGCTAAAAGTGCTGACACCGGGCGGTAATACTAACAAAACAGGGGAATATAAACGAATGCCGAGCAGGACATAGATGGTCATCTCATGGCTAAGGGGGCACCCCGCCCGCCGGGCTGTGCGGACCTGGGAATTCAACAGCAGGAAACGTGTTTTGGTCGTTTCATGTCAGACACCAGGACAGGATTATACAGGGATTAGGGCGCCTTTGATCGGCCCGGCGTCGGCGCACGTTTGATTTCTGCTAAGTCGGGTGGATGGAGCAGTCGCTGGAGACGAAGTCATCCTGTACTTTATGTTACATCATAAAACGCCTCCGGAAAATACCGTACATGCTTTATGATGTAATAAAAGCGCAGAGGGAGCCGCACGCACCTCCCGGATTTCACGTCCCTTTCACCGTCTAGTTCAGTGGTCTCCACTGGGAGTAGTAGTTCTGCAATACCTGGAGAGCCGCAGGTTGGAGACCACTGGTCTAGAATATACAACGAAATATAAATAGAGGGCAATTCTCTTAATCCAGCATCTGATAGTCCAGATAGTCCCACCAGACCAGAAGTTAAAGACCATCATGGGGACCCCCTTCTATAAGCCAGATCCCGCAGATCTAAGCGCTCCTGCCCTGGTGGGGCCGCACAGAGTGCCCCCGCCAGCTGATCGTCCAGGAGGCTTCACGCTAAAGATGCCCATTGATATTCAATAGATGCCGGCTGAACCACTCCTTTCCCGACTCCCACATACACATGCATGCTTGTCTGGTGTGTGCATGTGTTCTCAATGGGAAGAGATGAGCGAGTATTCATGTGTGCCTGTTCCCTCTCCTGACAGGTCTGTTTTAGTAACTACTTGCATTTCCCATATAATTACAATTCCGGAGCATCCATTCTTAGGACTCTGTGCTGCGCCATTTCTCTATTATTCCTACTAGAATGAATTATTAGCAGTTTGCATTGAAGGTCCTGACAGGTGTCAACGGTTGCGGGTGTGTCCCGGAACAGTCTGACGCTATCTATTCAGTGCTGCCAGTGTCGTTTTGCAGGGACAACCCCCCCAACTGGTAACACCCAGCTGGACCTTCATTGCAAAACTCATAGACTGGGGGTCCTGAATTTCAACACTTGATCCTTTTGTTCTCTAGGGATATACGCGGCTACGAGAAGGATCTGACAACAAGCATGCACTACTTTTTTTTTGCAGTGCGGAGGCACAGACAGAAAGCCCACGGAAGTACTCCGTGGTGCTTCCGTGGGGATCCGTGTCTCCGTTCCGCACCGGCCCTTCTGGATTGCGGACCCATTCAAGTGTTGTTTGCAGGTTGCAATACGGACCGTGTGCATGAGCCCTTAACCGAACGAGTGCTAGACCAACTGGTTACACCCAGCTGGACCTTCACTGCAAACTGCTAGCAATTCATTCAAAAAACTTCTAGCAGGAATAATAGAAGAATTACACAACAAAGAACCATGAGAATGGATGCTCCAGAATTGCTATTTCAAGGGGAGGTTCTCTATCTTTAGGCTAGGGCAGGGATGCTCAACCTGCGGCCCTCCAGCAGTTGCAAAACTACAACTCCCAGCATGCTTGGAAGGCCTACAGCTATCAGGGCATGTTGGGAGTTGTAGCTTTGCAACAGCTGGAGGGCTGCAGATTGGGCATCCCTGGGCTACGGGGAAACATGATATACCTGTATGAGGGTCACATGACCAGGAACAGGAATAAAATGTCCCCCAGTCACTGACAACAAGCAGAGATCTTCAAAACCAAAGAAACAAGATTAACAGTGTTTTCCAACTTTTTTTTATACTGAGGACCTATCCTTATAAGTCACTTTTACAGGAACCAGTCACTCTCCATTCCTGCATCTATAGAAGCAGATGCCAGGGGAAGCTTATCGTATTACAGGAAAACTGACGACTCGGATAATCTAAACTGTGCATAATCTGCACTTGAGGTAAGAAGTGTATTTACACCGGGAACAGAGATGGTTTCCTAATGTGGCTCCATACCTCAATGGACTCTCCTTCCTGGAGTGAGGACTCATAAAAGAAGAATTCAGATCTGTATCGGGAGGAAGACGACAGACGTTTCGGATTGTAAATAGATGACGATTTCCCCAGTACTCCCATAAAAATGTCAGTGTCCCGTCAAAGCCTTGTGAATATTTCCTTTAAACTACACTAAATATCTGAGCAGTGGACAGGAACATATACAGAACATACAGGGGAAGATTGTAGACTGGATTATATAATGACGTTAAAAACGTGTTCATATAGTGTATTAAAACAGCAGTTAATAACTCATGTACATACATTACTTATCCTGTACTTATCCTGAGTTATATCCTGTATTATACTCCAGAGCTGCACTCACTATTCTGCTGGTGCAGTCACTGTGTACATACATTACTTATCCTGTACTTATCCTGAGTTATATCCTGTATTATACTCCAGAGCTGCACTCACTATTCTGCTGGTGCAGTCACTGTGTACATACATTACTTATCCTGTACTTATCCTGAGTTATATCCTGTATTATACTCCAGAGCTGCACTCACTATTCTGCTGGTGCAGTCACTGTGTACATACATTACTTATCCTGTACTGATCCTGAGTTACATCCTGTATTATACCCCAGAGCTGCACTCACTATTCTGCTGGTGCAGTCACTGTGTACATACATTACTTATCCTGTACTGATCCTGAGTTACATCCTGTATTATACTCCAGAGCTGCACTCGCTATTCTGCTGGTGCAGTCACTGTCTACATACATTACTTATCCTGTACTGATCCTGAGTTACATCCTGTATTATACTCCAGAGCTGCACTCACTATTCTGCTGGTGCAGTCACTGTGCACATATATTACATTACTTATCCTGTACTGATCCTGAGTTACATCCTGTATTATACTCCAGAGCTGCACTCACTATTCTGCTGGTGCAGTCACTGTGTACATACATTACTTATCCTGTACTGATCCTGAGTTACATCCTGTATTATACTCCAGAGCTTCACTCACAATTCTGCTGGTGGAGTCACTGTGGATATACATTAGTGAGTGCAGCTCTAGAGTATAATGCAGGCTGTAACTCAGGATATGTAATGTATGTACACAGTAACTCCACCAGCAGAATAGTGAGTTCAGCTCTGGAGTATAATACAGGATGTAACTCAGGATCAGTACAGGATAAGTAATGTATGTACACAGTGACTGCACCAGCAGAATAGTGAGTGCAGCTCTGGAGTATAATACACGATGTAACTCAGGATCAGTACAGACCGTAACACAATGTATTTATAAACATGACTATTATACAGATACATTGATTTCATATAAACTAACATAGTATCCAAAGATTTATGAGACCTTTGGAGTTAAAGACTTTATGACGGAAACAAAAATATGGAGGCCTCCAGTAAAAACCAGGACACGGCTATATTTGACTAAAGAATAATCTCTGAATTAATTTGTGCTTATAAAAGTCTAGGTCAGTAATTCCCAGCGCTGGTGTCAGGACACATTTGGGCTTTGCTATCACAATGTGTCACAAGAATGGAAAGGTGTAAAGACAAGACGTCTTAAAAACACTGAAAAGTACATGATTATGACGACGTGCAGGGGTCTCCATTCTATGACACCCCACACCCTGATCCTGCCTCTCTATATGAATCGGGGGCTCGTAGACAGAGGGTAGGGGGAACATATTGATATATCATGCCGATTGCAGCTTTCTTAAAGCACAAGTAAGCATCTTATTTTCCAGTCCCAGTCAGCGCTGCGCTCACAATTCTGCTTCTTGCCCTCGGAAACAAATTGTTGTCTACAGACCTAGAAACTTAAAGGCTATGGGCATCTTCCGGACAATTTTTTTTATGATTGCATTTTACTAATTTTGAGCTAAAATATTTTTTTTCAATTGCTCTTTACTAAAAATGTTCAGGCGTTTTTGAGATACAGGAGTTGAAAAAAAAAATCAGCCAGTTTGCAGAATATCACTTCTTGGTCCTGTCAGCTGATGGTTCATGTGAAGCCTCCGCACTGATCTCCTGATAACAGAAGAGCTCCTTTCCAAGGCTAGGAGTTCTGCAGGAACAAAATCATTGAACTCGGAGCCCCCGGCCCTGAGCGCAGCAGTTCTCATCACTTTCTGAGACGGAGCATAACGTCCGGTGTTTAGGGGATTAAACCGCGATTGCGGCTTTGCTTCGGATTAGACACAGTGTTTCGACACGCTGCAGGACATGACACCTGGTGCACTTTGAAAGGCAGCAAATAACCAGGAAGGGCCAGCGAGGGCCAGGAAGCAGCTCATCCTACATTATTTTGCTCCTCCCTGTTGGGTCCCAATGTGTCAATGTGACCAAAACCTACCAGGATTGTAATGGTGGTCATTGGTGGTGGCCCCAGACTGGTTACACTGGGACCAGTCCACAAACTGAAGAGGGTACACTAAAGTCTAGAAATGACTGTTCCTGTCCCCAGTGTGAACATATAAACCACGAGACCCAGCAGAATCAGTAACGCCCCCGGAGACACCGACCCGGACCTCCCGTCCCTGACTGTAGGATCAATAGTAGGGCGTCTCTACAATGTGTCCCTCTATTATTCCAGCGCTCGCACCTTTGCTGAAGAACCCGTAATAAATCATAGGCGCATGTACGAAGATGGCGATGGTGGAACCCATCATCCCTGCCAACAATGTGATGCTCTGTAGATCCCCCAAAACCCCCTTGGCACCACATATCCGCTACAAGAAAAACCCCATGGAGTGGTTTGCCTAGCGCACAGAGGACACGCCCACTCATAGCAACCAATGCATGCCGCGGCGTCATACCCAATCTACACAAAGAACCACTCACTGGAAAAGGACAATAATGGAAATCTTCCATAGAGCTGATCTTGTGGCGGTCTCTATGACAGGCAGGCGCCCCAGCAGGAGGCCGGCAGACGCCCCAGCAGGAGGCCCAGCAACCTTCGGCACTCCAGCTGTTGTGAAACTACAACTCCCAGCATGCTCCTTCCACTTAGTAACTGTGCTTGATGGGAGATGTAGATTCACAACACCTGGAGTGCTGGAGGTTGCTGACCCCTGCTGTATACGGAATTCCTGGTAAGAAGGAGAGGTGCGGCAGATGGACTTGAAGAGATGGCGGTATGCATCCAGAGTGCTTTGCATCAATAAAATGCTGGCGCCGAGAGAAAAAAGGTCAACAAATTTATTTGATGTCCTGGTTACTGTACATTTAGAATTAGAAGTCACTCCCTAGGCAAACAGGACAGCATTTCCTGGGCTGGCATTCTATTCAGTAAAGGGAGGAATAGCGATCATGTGACAAAGATCAGTCTGCTGTCGGCACAGCCATTATAGAAAAGTGACAGCAGGATACCCCGGGGTGCTCCTCTATACGGTATACTGGAGTCCGAGTTAATCTGAAATTAACTTTATATCTCACTAAAGGTCAAGGGTGCTGTTCTTTCTGTCCCCTATGCTTTGTACTGCAGCTCTGCTTTTTCAGATCCACATTACTTACAAAGCCATTCATAGACTCTAATGGAACAACGACCCACAGTGGCCATAACAGTAAGATAATCTCTTGAAGGGGTTAAGCGATGATCGATGTATAAAATGAGAACCTCTGTCTAGCAACGCTCTCCCTATCACAAGTCAGGATGTGTGTTCTTTCTGATACATCTCTCTCCCTATCATAGTTTGGGAGTATGCCCTTTTCTGCTGCAGCTTTCTCCCTATCATCGTTCAGGGTGTGTGTCCCGTCTGCTGCAGCCTTTTCCCCCATCACATTTCTGGGATGTATCTTTTCTGCTGCAGCTCTCTTCCCATCACAAATCAGGGCGTACGTCTTTTGTGCTGCAGCTCTCTCCCGATCATAGTTAAGGGGTGTGTCCTTTCTGCTGCAGCTCTCTTCCTATCACAGCTCAGAGGGCATGTCCTTTTTTCTGCAGCTCTTTCCCTATAACTGTCACAGCTTCTAACTGATGATATGGCTGGAGGCAGTTAAAGATTTAAACTGAGCATGTGCGACCTCGTCAGTGAGGTGGACAAAAAAATAAACCAAACAGACAGCAGGTGGCGCTATACAGGTACATTTTATTGAGTAGCTGACTGGCTATACTACACTTTTAATTACAAGCAATTACAAAAATATTCAGATCCGGGTGCTGGTGTGAAAAATGTAGAATATTTTTCTTTGGAGAACCAGAAAACGAACTGACGACTGTTGGGGTTAAAAACAGAGAAATAATGTATCCACTTGTTACTACATGAAACAAAGGTTGATCCATTAGAACTTTGACCCCGGACTGATTAACAGGCAGCAGACGTGTTACAGATTATAGGACAAAAACTATTTCAGAGGGAAAAAAAAAGGCTTTTCCCGTGGGAGGTTAATGAGGATTTCGGTTTGCGTGTTCGCCACGTGGACGGCCATCTAAGGTGAGGGCAAGAACTGGTTAGTGCCAGACAGGACTAATGGTTAACTATTCACTGCCCAGTACAACCACCAGGAGAGAGGCCGGGGAAAACTGTACAAGAGAAGGAGACGGCCATGAGAGGTCACCACCCAAGATCCACACAAATCTACAGCTGGAGCCTAAAAGAGCCCGAGCCCCAAAATGTCAGAAAACATAAGAAACAATGGATCAGAGAGAGCTGCAAATCAATGCAGGGAGTGAATCCTCAACATACCCATTCACTAGAGATCAGCAGTGACATCACTGAGAATGCAGCCTATCCATTCACTAGAGATCGGCGGTGACATCACTGAGAATGCAGCCTATCCATTCACTAGAGATCGGCGGTGACATCACTGAGAATGCACCCTAACCATTCACTAGAGCGCGGCGGTGACATCACTGAGAATACAGCCTATCCATTCACTAGAGATCAGCGGTGACATCACTGAGAATGCAGCCTATCCATTCACTAGAGATCAGCGGTGACATCACTGAGAATGCAGCCTATCCATTCACTAGAGATCAGCGGTGACCTCCATGAGAATGCAGCCTATCCATTCACTAGAGATCAGCAGTGACATCACTGAGAATGCAGCCTATCCATTCACTAGAGATCAGCGGTGACATCACTGAGAATGCAGCCTATCCATTCACTAGAGATCAGCGGTGACATCACTGAGAATGCAGCCTATCCATACACTAGAGATCAGCGGTGACATCACTGAGAAAGCAGCCTATCCATTCACTAGAGATCAGCGGTGACATCACTGAGAATGCAGCCTATCCATTCACTAGAGATCAGCGGTGACCTCCATGAGAATGCAGCCTATCCATTCACTAGAGATCAGCAGTGACATCACTGAGAATGCAGCCTATCCATTCACTAGAGATCAGCGGTGACATCACTGAGAATGCAGCCTATCCATTCACTAGAGATCAGTGGTGACATCACTGAGAATGCAGCCTATCCATTCAGTAGAGATCAGCAGTGACATCACTGAGAATGCAGCCTATCCATTCACTAGAGATCAGCAGTGACATCACTGAGAATGCAGTCTATCCATTCAGTAGAGATCAGCAGTGACATCACTGAGAATGCAGCCTATCCATTCACTAGACATCAGCGGTGACATCACTGAGAATGCAGCCTATCCATTCAGTAGAGATCAGCAGTGACATCACTGAGAATGCAGCCTATCCATTCACTAGAGATCAGCGGTGACCTCCATGAGAATGCAGCCTATCCATTCAGTAGAGATCAGCAGTGACATCACTGAGAATGCAGCCTATCCATTCACTGGAGATCAGCGGTGACATCACTGAGAATGCAGCTATCCATTCACTAGAGATCAGCGGTGACCTCACTGAGAATGCAGCCTATCCATTCACTAGAGATCAGCAGTGACATCACTGAGAATGCAGCCTATCCATTCACTAGAGATCGGCGGTGACATCACTGAGAATGCAGCCTATCCATTCACTGGAGATCAGCAGTGACATCACTGAAAATTCATGGCTTCCTACAAGGTCATATTGTATAACGCAGTTTTTTTTAGTGGGAATAGTGAGTGGCTCGAGAAACATTGCTGTGTAGGCTACAGAAAAAAATAAAATACAAAAACACATTTTTGGTCACATAAGGCAGTATTGACCTGGCGAGCCGTCACATGTCTGTCATAGTGTATTCACTGCACCTTTCCAGATAAACCCGCTTTGCCCGTTACAATATCCACCCTGACTGGGTCAGTACAAGCCGGGGACGGGATACTGTTGACTAAATGCAAAGTTGCAAAAGTCTAATGAGACCGCAAAGCCACAAAAAGTCACATAATACAGGCAACGTACAATGTTACTTTACTGATAATGTGTGTAATGTAAACAGACACTGAGCACGAGGCAAAATGTGACACAGTGTGACCGCAGCACACCGCAAAGGGGGAGGCCTTGAGACAACATCCAAACAGTATAGTGCATTAAGGTAGTCAATAAGGGGCAGTATTATAGTAGTTATATTCTTGTACATAGGAGCAGTATTATAGTAGTTATATTCTTGTACATAGGAGCAGTATTATAGTAGTTATATTCTTGTACATAGGAGGAAGTATTATAGTAGTTATATTCTTGTACATAGGAGCAGTATTATAGTAGTTATATTCTTGTACATAGCAGTATTATAGTAGTTATATTCTTGTACATAGGAGGAAGTATTATAGTAGTTATATTCTTGTACATAGGAGCAGTATTATAGTAGTTATATTCTTGTACATAGGAGGCAGTATTATAGTAGTTATATTCTTGTACATAGGAGGCAGTATTATAGTAGTTATATTCTTGTACATAGGAGGCAGTATTATAGTAGTTATATTCTTGTACATAGGAGGCAGTATTATAGTAGTTCTATTCTTGTACATAGGAGCAGTATTATAGTAGTTATATTCTTGTACATAGGAGGCAGTATTATAGTACTTCTATTCTTGTACAAAGGAGGCAGTATTACAGTAGTTATATTCTTGTACATAGGAGGCAGTATTATAGTAGTTATATTTTTGTACATAGGAGCAGTATTATAGTAGTTATATTTTTGTACATAGGAGCAGTATTATAGTAGTTATATTCTTGTACATAGGAGCAGTATTATAGTAGTTATATTCTTGTACATAGGAGCAGTATTATAGTAGTTATATTCTTGTACATAGGAGGCAGTATTATAGTAGTTATATTCTTGTACATAGGAGGTAGTATTATAGTGGTTATATTCTTGTACATAGGAGCAGTATTATAGTGGTTATATTCTTGTACATAGGAGCAGTATTATAGTAGTTATATTCTTGTACATAGGAGGCAGTATTATAGTAGTTATATTCTTGTACATAGGTGGCAGTATTATAGTAGTTATATTCTTGTACATAGCTGGCAGTATTATAGTAGTTATATTCTTGTACATAGGAGCAGTATTATAGTAGTTATATTCTTGTACATAGGAGCAGTATTATAGTAGTTATATTCTTGTACATAGGAGGAAGTATTATAGTAGTTATATTCTTGTATATAGGAGCAGTATTATAGTAGTTATATTCTTGAACATAGGAGCAGTATTATAGTAGTTATATTCTTGTACATAGGAGGCAGTATTATAGTAGTTATATTCTTGTACATAGGAGCAGTATTATAGTAGTTATATTCTTGTACATAGGAGCAGTATTATAGTAGTTATATACTTGTACATAGGAGCAGTATTATAGTAGTTATATTCTTGTACATAGGAGGCAGTATTATAGTAGTTATATTCTTGTACATAGGAGGTAGTATTATAGTAGTTATATTCTTGTACATAGGAGCAGTATTATAGTAGTTATATTCTTGTACATAGGAGGAAGTATTATAGTAGTTATATTCTTGTACATAGATGGCAGTATTATAGTAGTTATATTCTTGTACATAGGAGCAGTATTATAGTAGTTATATTCTTGTACATAGGAGCAGTATTATAGTAGTTATATTCTTGTACATGGGAGCAGTATTATAGTAGTTATATTCTTGTACATAGGATCAGTATTATAGTAGTTATATTCTTGTACATAGGAGCAGTATTATAGTAGTTATATTCTTGTACATAGGAGGCAGTATTATAGTAGTTATATTCTTGTACATAGGAGGCAGTATTATAGTAGTTATATTCTTGTACATAGGAGGCAGTATTATAGTAGTTATATTCTTGAACATAGGAGCAGTATTATAGTAGTTATATTCTTGTACATAGGAGGCAGTATTATAGTAGTTATATTCTTGAACATAGGAGCAGTATTATAGTAGTTATATTCTTGTACATAGGAGGCAGTATTATAGTAGTTATATTCTTGTACATAGGAGGTAGTATTATAGTAGTTATATTCTTGTACATAGGAGCAGTATTATAGTAGTTATATTCTTGTACATAGGAGGAAGTATTATAGTAGTTATATTCTTGTATATAGGAGCAGTATTATAGTAGTTATATTCTTGTACATAGGAGCAGTATTATAGTAGTTATATTCTTGTACATAGGAGGCAGTATTATAGTAGTTATATTCTTGTACATAGGAGGCAGTATTATAGTAGTTATATTCTTGTACATAGGAGCAGTATTATAGTAGTTATATTCTTGTACATAGGAGGCAGTATTATAGTAGTTATATTATTGAACATGGGGGGTATATTATAGTACTTATATGCTTGTACATAGAACAAAGTGTTATATCTAAGCACAAGGCATTATTTAGATATCTAATGTTGTCACACTTCTTCCTCCACATTTGAGCCATAAATCCCGTCTCGACAGCGGGTCTACTGATCTGAACTTGAAGCATAGATCCCTATGATGCCGTTAGATCAGCGGTTGGGCGAGAATTTACGATCGCTAAAATAGCTTTCAGAATGAGACATAATACTGGGTTTTAACTAGTATTAGCTTTCAGTGACACAACAGAGACAGGTGACAACCGTATCACTATCTACATGTCAGTTTGCTGACCATGGAGCCATCACGCACTGCGCACACAATGTAATCTCGCCACACTGACTCCTGAGCGCAGCGGTACAATCGCCACCACCTGAGCTCCATTATATTCCCATAATGTTGACTCATCCATCACAAAGCTGCTCTTTATGTGTCTATACACACTGGGCTTTCTGTCTACTTGTCTCAGCAACAAAGACTCACGACAGAGCCGGACAGACCAGGTTCTCCTCTCCACTGATCCCATAGGCTGACACAATGCAGCTGTGTAACCTGATTAATCCCACTCCAGTCAGGCCGGGGGGTGTAGGAGCTGGCCCATTATATGTAGCCGTCGTCTGGCTACACTGTATCAGCATGTACAGGAGACATTCTTAAGCAGGGCATACATATATAGTAACAAGCCAATAACAATGCTGGATTATCAAACATTATGTATCATCAAAGGGCAGAAGAAAAGTACGTACATGTGGCGTATAAAGGTATATTTCCACATTTTGGAAAAATGACCATAGCAAACGCAGTTCTAGTATTTTATCAGATTTCTGAACTATTAGTCTGAGGTATACATATTGAGTAACCATTTTTATATCTAAGGGCTCATGCACACCAACGTATTTTTGTCCGTTTTTTTTGCTTCCCATATGTGGAAACAGTCACGTCAATGGGGCAGCTAAAAAACGGTAATGACTGCATTCTGTGTCCTTATGTCCAATCTGCAAATAATAGAGCATGTCTTGTTCTTGTCCGTTTTGTCGACAAGGACAGGCATTGTTACAATAAATCCACAAAAAAAACTGATACAACTCTGATGTCAAGTCTGTTCTTTATTAGTTGATTCGCATTATATTTCGTTTGAATACAATGACTTCGGATCATAGGAGCCAATACATTCTAATACAGTATTCAAACGAAGTATCATGCGAATCGACTTCAGATGTTTAATCTGAAGTCGATTCGCTCATCCCTATTGTGTTGTACAATACATTAGGAAGTGATTTGGGAATATAGAAGGATAGCGCAAGTCCAATAAATGAGCCAAAAAAGCTTTAATTTGGTGGAGGGTAACTGAGGGGGAGGAGGTATGGTGATAATCTGATTGCATAAATCCCATAGAGGCCTCTTACCTTGCATATAGGACTCGATCCTTCGAATGAGCTCATAAGACTTGGAGCGATCTAGCAAGGTTCGGATAGCTGGCAAAGGATCCAAGATGATGGTCTCAGGGTGGGCTTCAATATATTCCTAGAAATAACAAAAACAGAGATTGTCTAAGATTGTAGGTGGATGTCACCAGGTCCCCCACTGACTACTATTTCTAAAATAACCTATAAAAGTACCAGATACTCTAAAGTCAGCAATATATTATTAGTACAGAAAGGAACGGGGAAAGGAAAGTGTTGCCACAGTAAAGCAAAAGTTCCCAGCATAGTTGTAACTTCTCAGGTTAATCTAAAAATAAAAGGATATAGGGGGTCATTTATTATCCTGAAATATGCCTGTAATAGGAGTATTTCAGGCGCAGATTGTCGCACAACAGTTGCCGGTGCCTCTTTATAACTTGGGCGGAACCACCGCCAGCTTACGGGTTTATAAAGACTGGCGTCTAAAATGCCGATCTTAATAAACGTGCCCCATAATTCTTACTATAGAACTGCCCACTATGTGCAAAATATAACTACTATAATACTGCCTCCTATGTACAAGAATATAACTACTATAATACTGCCTCCTATGTACAAGAATATAACTGCTATAATACTGCCTCCTATATACAAGAATATAACTACTATAATACTGCCTCCTATGTACAAGAATATAACTACTATAATACTGCCTCCTATGTACAAGAATATAACTACTATAATACTACCTTCTATGTACAAGAATATAACTACTATAATACTGATCTTATGTACAAGAATATAACTACTATAATACTGCCTCCTATGTACAAGAATATAACTACTATAATACTACCTTCTATGTACAAGAATATAACTACTATAATACTGCTCCTATGTACAAGAATATAACTACTATAATACTGCCTCCTATGTACAAGAATATAACTACTATAATACTGCCTTCTATGTACAAGAATATAACTACTATAATACTGCTCCTATGTACAAGAATAATAACTACTATAATACTGCCTCCTATGTACAAGAATATAACTACTATAATACTGCTCCTATGTACAAGAATATAACTACTATAATACTGCTCCTATGTACAAGAATATAACTACTATAATACTGCTCCTATGTACAAGAATATAACTACTATAATACTGCTCCTATGTACAAGAATATAACTACTATAATACTGCTCCTATGTACAAGAAATATAACTACTATAATACTGCCTCCTATGTACAAGAATATAACTACTATATATACTGCTCCTATGTACAAGAATATAACTACTATAATACTGCCTCCTATGTACAAGAATATAACTACTATAATACTACCTCCTATGTACAAGAATATAACTACTATAAATACTGCTCCTATGTACAAGAATATAACTACTATAATACTGCTCCTATGTACAAGAATATAACTACTATAATACTACCTCCTATGTACAAGAATATAACTACTATAATACTGCCTCCTATGTACAAGAATATAACTACTATAATACTGCTCCTATGTACAAGAATATAACTACTATAATACTGCCTCCTATGTACAAGAATATAACTACTATAATACTGCTCCTATGTACAAAGAATATAACTACTATAATACTGCTCCTATGTACAAGAATATAACTACTATAATACTGCTCCTATGTACAAGAATATAACTACTATAATACTGCTCCTATGTACAAGAAATATAACTACTATAATACTGCCTCCTATGTACAAGAATATAACTACTATAATACTGCCTCCTATGTACAAGAATATAACTACTATAATACTGCTCCTATGTACAAGAATATAACTACTATAATACTACCTCCTATGTACAAGAATATAACTACTATAATACTGCTCCTATGTACAAGAATATAACTACTATAATACTGCTCCTATGTACAAGAATATAACTACTATAATACTGCTCCTATGTACAAGAATATAACTACTATAATACTGCTCCTATGTACAAGAAATATAACTACTATAATACTGCTCCTATGTACAAGAATATAACTACTATAATACTGCTCCTATGTACAAGAATATAACTACTATAATACTGCCTCCTATGTACAAGAATATAACTACTATAATACTGCTCCTATGTACAAGAATATAAACTACTATAATACTGCTCCTATGTACAAGAATATAACTACTATAATACTGCTCCTATGTACAAGAATATAACTACTATAATACTGCTCCTATGTACAAGAATATAACTACTATAATACTGCTCCTATGTACAAGAATATAACTACTATAATACTGCTCCTATGTACAAGAATATAACTACTATAATACTACTGCTCCTATGTACAAGAATATAACTACTATAATACTGCTCCTATGTACAAGAATATAACTACTATAATACTGCTCCTATGTACAAGAATATAACTACTATAATACTGCTCCTATGTACAAGAATATAACTACTATAATACTGCCTCCTATGTACAAGAATATAACTATATACTATAATAATACTGCTCCTATGTACAAGAATATAACTACTATAATACTGCTCCTATGTACAAGAATATAACTACTATAATACTGCTCCTATGTACAAGAATATAACTACTATAATACTGCTCCTATGTACAAGAATATAACTACTATAATACTGCCTCCTATGTACAAGAATATAACTACTATAATACTGCTCCTATGTACAAGAATATACTACTATAATACTACTACCTCCTATGTACAAGAATATAACTACTATAATACTGCTCCTATGTACAAAGAATATAACTACTATAATACTACCTCCTATGTACAAGAATATAACTACTATAATACTGCTCCTATGTACAAGAATATAACTACTATAATACTGCCTCCTATGTACAAGAATATAACTACTATAATACTACCTCCTATGTACAAGAATATAACTACTATAATACTGCTCCTATGTACAAGAATATAACTACTATAATACTGCTCCTATGTACAAGAATATAACTACTATAATACTGCTCCTATGTACAAGAATATAACTACTATATAATACTGCTCCTATGTACAAGAATATAACTACTATAATACTGCTCCTATGTACAAGAATATAACTACTATAAATACTGCTCCTATGTACAAGAATATAACTACTATAATACTGCCTCCTATGTACAAGAAATATAACTACTATAATACTACTGCTCCTATGTACAAGAATATAACTACTATAATACTGCCTCCTATGTACAAGAATATAACTACTATAATACTGCTCCTATGTACAAGAATATAACTACTATAATACTGCCTCCTATGTACAAGAATATAACTACTATAATACTGCCTCCTATGTACAAGAATATAACTACTATAATACTGCTCCTATGTACAAGAAATATAACTATACTATAATACTGCTCCTATGTACAAGAATATAACTACTATAATACTGCCTCCTATGTACAAGAATATAACTACTATAATACTGCCTCCTATGTACAAGAATATAACTACTATAATACTGCCTCCTATGTACAAGAATATAACTACTATAATACTGCTCCTATGTACAAGAATATAACTACTATAATACTGCCTCCTATGTACAAGAATATAACTACTATAATACTGCTCCTATGTACAAGAATATAACTACTATAATACTGCCTCCTATGTACAAGAATATAACTACTATAATACTACTGCTCCTATGTACAAGAATATAACTACTATAATACTGCTCCTATGTACAAGAATATAACTACTATAATACTGCCTCCTATGTACAAGAATATAACTACTATAATACTGCTCCTATGTACAAGAATATAACTACTATAATACTGCCTCCTATGTACAAGAATATAACTACTATAATACTGCCTCCTATGTACAAGAATATAACTACTATAATACTGCTCCTATGTACAAGAATATAACTACTATAATACTGCTCCTATGTACAAGAATATAACTACTATAATACTGCCTCCTATGTACAAGAATATAACTACTATAATACTGCTCCTATGTACAAGAATATAACTACTATAATACTACTGCTCCTATGTACAAGAATATAACTACTATAATACTGCCTCCTATGTACAAGAATAATACTACTATAATACTGCTCCTATGTACAAGAATATAACTACTATAATACTGCTCCTATGTACAAGAATATAACTACTATAATACTGCCTCCTATGTACAAGAATATAACTACTATAATACTGCTCCTATGTACAAGAATATAACTACTATAATACTGCTCCTATGTACAAGAATATAACTACTATAATACTGCTCCTATGTACAAGAATATAACTACTATAATACTGCTCCTATGTACAAGAATATAACTACTATAATACTGCCTCCTATGTACAAGAATATAACTACTATAAATACTGCCTCCTATATACAAGAATATAACTACTATAATACTGCTCCTATGTACAAGAATATAACTACTATAATACTGCTCCTATGTACAAGAATATAAACTACTATAATACTGCTCCTATGTACAAGAAATATAACTACTATAATACTGCCTCCTATGTACAAGAATATAACTACTATAATACTGCTCCTATGTACAAGAATATAACTACTATAATACTGCCTCCTATGTACAAGAATATAAACTACTATAATACTGCCTCCTATGTACAAGAATATAACTACTATAATACTGCTCCTATGTACAAGAATATAACTACTATAATACTGCCTCCTATGTACAAGAATATAACTACTATAATACTGCCTCCTATGTACAAGAATATAACTACTATAATACTGCTCCTATGTACAAGAATATAACTACTATAATACTACCTCCTATGTACAAGAATATAACTACTATAATACTGCTCCTATGTACAAGAATATAACTACTATAATACTGCTCCTATGTACAAGAATATAACTACTATAATACTGCTCCTATGTACAAGAATATAACTACTATATAATACTGCTCCTATGTACAAGAATATAACTACTATAATACTGCCTCCTATGTACAAGAATATAACTACTATAATACTGCCTCCTATGTACAAGAATATAACTACTATAATACTGCTCCTATGTACAAGAATATAACTACTATAATACTGCTCCTATGTACAAGAATATAACTACTATAATACTGCTCCTATGTACAAGAATATAACTACTATAATACTGCTCCTATGTACAAGAATATAACTACTATAATACTGCTCCTATGTACAAGAATATAACTACTATATAATACTGCCTCCTATGTACAAGAATATAACTACTATAATACTGCCTCCTATGTACAAGAATATAACTACTATAATACTGCTCCTATGTACAAGAATATAACTACTATAATACTGCCTCCTATGTACAAGAATATAACTACTATAATACTGCCTCCTATGTACAAGAATATAACTACTATAATACTGCTCCTATGTACAAGAATTAATACTATATAATCTGCCTCCTATGTACAAGAATATACTACTATTATACTGCCTCCTTATGTACAAGAATAACTACTAAACCTTTAGCTATGAATAATTTACTACTAACGCCATCCTATGTACAAGAATATAACTACTATAATATCTGTGCCTCCTATGTCACAAGAATATAACTACTATTATACCGCCTTCCTATGTAACAAGAATATAACTACTATAATACTGATCCCCCTACTAGTACAGGAATATAATTACACTATAATTACTGCCTCCTATGTACAAGAAATAACTACTATAATACTGCCTCCTATATACAAAAATAGTAAACTAATATAAATACCTTCCTCCTATGTACATAAGAATATAACTACTTAATAACTACCGTCCTATGTAACAAGAAATATAACTACTATAATCACTGCCTCCTATGGTACAAGAATGTAAGCTACTATAATAACTACCATTCCTAATGTACAAGAATATAACTACTATAATACTGCCTCCTATGTACAAGAAATATAACTCACTTAATACTGCCTCCTATGTACAAGAATATAACTACTATAATACTGCTCCTATGTA
The DNA here is from genome assembly GCA_900303285.1 of Rhinella marina. Lineage (NCBI taxonomy): Eukaryota > Metazoa > Chordata > Amphibia > Anura > Bufonidae > Rhinella > Rhinella marina. The sequence continues at coordinate 640,515 of ONZH01013158.1, read as the reverse complement.
CAAGAATATAAACTACTATAAATACTGCCTCCTATGTACAAGAATATAACTACTATAATACTGCTCCTATGTACAAGAATATAACTACTATAATACTGCCTCCTATGTACAAGAATATAACTACTATAATACTGCCTCCTATGTACAAGAATATAACTACTATAATACTGCTCCTATGTACAAGAATATAACTACTATAATACTGCTCCTATGTACAAGAATATAACTACTATAAATACTGCTCCTATGTACAAGAATATAACTACTATAATACTACCTCCTATGTACAAGAATATAACTACTATAATACTGCTCCTATGTACAAGAATATAACTACTATAATACTGCTCTCCTATGTACAAGAATATAACTACTATAATACTGCCTCCTATGTACAAGAATATAACTACTATAATATACTGCTCCTATGTACAAGAATATAACTACTATAATACTGCTGCTCCTATGTACAAGAATATAACTACTATAATACTGCTCCTATGTACAAGAATATAACTACTATAATACTGCTCCTATGTACAAGAATATAACTACTATAATACTGCTCCTATGTACAAGAATATAACTACTATAAATACTGCCTCCTATGTACAAGAATATAACTACTATAATACTGCTCCTATGTACAAGAATATAACTACTATAATATACTGCCTCCTATGTACAAGAATATAACTACTATAATACTGCTCCTATGTACAAGAATATAACTACTATAATACTGCCTCCTATGTACAAGAATATAACTACTATAATACTGCTCCTATGTACAAGAATATAACTACTATAATACTGCTCCTATGTACAAGAATATAACTACTATAATACTGCTCCTATGTACAAGAATATAACTACTATAATACTGCTCCTATGTACAAGAATATAACTACTATAATACTACCTCCTATGTACAAGAATATAACTACTATAATACTGCTCCTCCTATGTACAAGAATATAACTACTATAATACTGCCTCCTATGTACAAGAATATAACTACTATAATACTGCTCCTATGTATACAAGAATATAACTACTATAATACTGCTCCTATGTACAAGAATATAACTACTATAATACTGCTCCTATGTACAAGAATATAACTACTATAATACTGCCTCCTATGTACAAGAATATAACTACTATATAATACTGCTCCTATGTACAAGAATATAACTACTATAATACTGCTCCTATGTACAAGAATATAACTACTATAATACTGCTCCTTATGTACAAGAATATAACTACTATAATACTGCCTCCTATGTACAAGAATATAACTACTATAATACTGCCTCCTATGTACAAGAATATAACTACTATAATACTACTGCTCCTATGTACAAGAATATAACTACTATAATACTGCTCCTATGTACAAGAATATAACTACTATAATACTGCTCCTATGTACAAGAATATAACTACTATAATACTGCTCCTATGTACAAGAATATAACTACTATAATACTGCCTCCTATGTACAAGAATATAACTACTATAATACTGCTCCTATGTACAAGAATATAACTACTATATAATACTGCCTCCTATGTACAAGAATATAACTACTATAATACTACCTTCCTATGTACAAGAATATAACTACTATAATACTGCTCCTATGTACAAGAATATAACTACTATAATACTGCCTCCTATGTACAAGAATATAACTACTATAATACTGCCTCCTATGTACAAGAATATAACTACTATAATACTACTCCTATGTACAAGAATATAACTACTATAATACTGCTCCTATGTACAAGAATATAACTACTATAATACTGCTCCTATGTACAAGAATATAACTACTATAATACTGCTCCTATGTAGAAGAGTATAACAACTGCTACAATACTCATATATACAGGAATATAACTGCTATAATACTGCTCCTATGTACAAGAAATATAACTACTATAATACTGCCTCCTATGTACAAGAATATAACTACTATAATACTGCTCCTATGTACAAGAATATAACTGCTATAATACTGCTCCTATGTACAAGAATATAACTACTATAATACAGCCTCCTATGTACAAGAATATAACTACTATAATACTACCTTCTATGTACAAGAATATAACTACTATAATACTACCTTCTATGTACAAGAATATACCTACTATAATACTGCTCCTATGTACAAGAATATAACTACTATAATACTGCTCCTATGTACAAGAATATAACAACTGCTACAATACTCATATATACAGGAATATAACTACTATAATACCACTACTATAAGTGGCCTGTGTATTCCTTTCTAAGGAAGGTAGGATTTGAGATTGAGCCGTGGCAGCAGGTGATCCGTTTACGCGGCTATAATCCACGGTGAGGAATATAGGTCAGGGATATGACAACAAGCTGATCTAAGCACAAGGACAGGATGCAGGAGGCTGATTTTCTTTCAGGACGTTTAGGGGTTAATCACCGAATGCAAACTGCAGTTTAATTCTGCTCACGTCCTGGACTATGTACACACAGCGCTGTGTATTCTATACATTAGATGGAAGTTGTGTGAACTTTGTGCAATATTGATTATCTTTTATAATATTAACTTTTTGTTTTTTTCACTCGCTGATCCCTGTGCACCGCCGAACTGGACCATGGAGGAACTAAAGATTGTCCCTGATCGATCGCATTTCCTTTTGGATCAGGTGGACAGCCGGGTTCATGTGGATCACTTATCTGGGGAAGAGATGGCACCACTATGGGAAGAAGACAAGCCGGCTCTGGGCAATGTTCTGCTGGAAATCTTGGGTTCTGGCATCATGTGGATGTGACACGTAGCACCTACCTAACCACTGTACAGACAAGTACCCCACCGCCTTTAAGTCAACGGTGTCCCTAATGGCCTCCTTCAGCAGGATAATGCCCCGGCCACACCGCAAATAGTGGAATAGTTTGATTGACTCAAGGTGTAGACTTGGCCTTCAAATGTCTCCAGATCTCAATCCGATCGACCATTTGTGGGATAGGCTGGAAAAACCAAATCCGATCTATGGAGGCTGCACCTGACAGGACTTAAAGGGCATCTGTCAGCAGTTTTGTACCTATGACACTGGCTGACCAGTTACATGTGCACTTGGTCACTGAAGGCATTTCTGTCGGTCCCATGTTCATATGTGCCCAGATTGCTGAGAAAAACAAAGGTTTATTATATGCAAATAAGCCTCTAGGAGCAACGGGGGTGTCGCCATTGCACCTAGAGGCTCAGCTCTCTCTGCAACTGCCGCGCCCTCTCCACTTTCATTGACAGGGCCAGATGTGATCTCGTTTTCACTGCCTGACCCTGTCCAAAGTGCAGTTGCAGAGAGCAGAGCCTCTAGTAATGACAACGCCCCCGTTGCTCCTAGAGGTTCATTTGCATATAGCGGATAACTGCAGCAGGTGATCTGTGCATATTAAGAAGTGGCGCCTAAATTTTTGCTTAAAAGGGTTGCCTCACCTCAGACACTAATGGCAGATTACTAGGATAGGCCACCAGATAGGAGCAGGTCCCAGAGGTGGGATCTTCACACATACCTCCGAACCATCCCGGATCCAGCGGGACAGTTCCAGATTTCAGTGGCTGTCCCGGTACGGGGGAGGTATGTCTCGCTTTCTGGCAGCTGTCCCTGCGTCCATAGGAAGCAGAGAAAGTTGCCATAATGAAGCAGAGAGCCGGCATCGGCTCCCTGCTTCATTATTCCCCCTCCCCGCCAGCTCTCCACACCTCTGGTCTGTGCGGGGGGCTGGGCCGACCGGCAGTCAGCCTAGGCGCTGCCTCCCCCCACAGACTAGAGCAGCCAATGTCCTGCTGCTAGAGAGAAGGTAAGTATGTGGTGTTTATTTTTTTACATTCTGTGAGTGGAACAATGTGGGCATATTACTGGGGGGGGGGCACTGCTGGTCATATTACTGGGGGCACAGCTGGGCATATTACTGGGGGCACATAACTGTGGAATAATTACTATGTGGGGCAGTAAGGGGACTGGGTGGGATTAGGTGCATAGTTATGCTTTGGGCGGAGTTAGAGGCGTGGCCTAGCGCTGAAAAAATTTGCGCTGCGCAAGGTGTTCCTCTTTGTTCATTTACAAAGTTGGGAGGTATGTCTTCACCTATCTCCAGAACAGGACCCCCGAAGAGAACAGAGGACAGCCGCCCTCCATTCATTTCTCTGGCAGTTCTGAAGGCAGCCAAGTGCTATACCAAGCTTTCTCTTGAACTCCCATAGAAATTAATGGAGCGGCCATGCATATGTGCAACTCACTGCTCCGTTCACTTCAGGGGGGGGCTCCCACAGGGTACGGTGTTTTCCTAATTGGTGGGATCTCCACTGATCTGTTATCCATTATCCTTTACATACCCGCAATACCCCTTTAAGGCTGAGATCTGAGACAATAGTTGAGGGCAGGGTTCAGAGATCATATTTCTATTCCTTTTTCCATGACGTGTCCCCCGGGATCCCTGGTATCAGTTCTAAGTCATCAATTCAAATGGCCGGATAATGGGTCAAACCACAAAAAAGCGTCTCGGCCCGAGGGATGACGGCCATAAGTTTCCACAGACGCAGACCACAGAACTTCACGCTGAAGATTCGTTACTATGTGTCACCGGAGCCAAGGATCGGTGCACGGTTTGCATCAAGGAAATCAACCTGGCAGCGTGGAAAGTACAAAGCTTTGGAGCTGGCCCGCTGCAAAAACACGTGACCCGTTGTTCAGTTCTCTGCAGCGCCCCCTAAAGGTAGAATCGGAATAACAGTCTATAAAAATCCTGAAACGGTGGAGCGCTACGGTGCACGCGGAAGGGATACATTTGGGAAAAAAGGGGCTTGATGAGCAAAGAATTGCCTAAAAAGGCATCAGAGGGAAAAAAAAATAAATCCTCTGCCATTTTCCCGTGCCTTTAAATTGTCCCCGTCTCCCAGTATCTGTGTGTTATATAAAGATCTGCGCTGATCAACAGTTCAAAGTGCAGGAATACGAAGAGGAGGCGGCGGCGGGAGGGCGAGTGCGTCAGCTCCAAAGATAATACATCCAGATTTAACCGCTGCACTTAGCCGATCGACGCCTATTCTGAGGAGCCTGACGTTTACGGCCGGCCTGGATTAACAGGTTTTTTTTATTCTTTGGAAATTGAGAGATTACGTCGAGCGTATAACTTTTGGATACGGTAAAAGCTTATCGAAACGTACCTCTCAACGTCTACTCAGAAACTACCACTGGGAAAACTGAATTTAGAAATGAATAATTCTGAGGTATTTAAAAAAAATAAATACATCAAAAAATACTTTTCTGCTACATTGTAATCAATGAGAAATGGATGGAAACGTAAGACACTGCATTCAATTTTTTTTCAGATGATTCCTTCAAATCTTTAATTAAAGGGGTTTTCCAGGATTTTACTACTAGGTCATCGGTATCTGATCGGTGGGGGTCTGACACCCGGGACCCCCGCCAATCAGCTGTTTGAGAAGGCACCGGCGCTCCTGTGAGCATCGCTACCTTCTCCCCGCTCGCCAAGCACAGCGCCGTACATTGTATAGTGGCTGTGCTTGGTATCACGCTCAGCACCATTTACTTGAATGGGGCTGAGCCGCTCCTAGGTCACGTGACCGATAGACGTGACGTCACTGGTCTAGGAAAAGCTGAGAGAAGGCCGCGGTGCAAACAGCTGATTGGCGGGGGTCCTGGGTGTCGGACCCCCACCTATCAGATACTGATGACCTATCCTGAGGACAGGTCATCAGTTAAAGAAACCTCAGAAAACCCCTGTAATTATGTAAGTAACTGGGTAAGAAGGGAGGGAGGGGGGACGGATTGCGAATTGCAGCGCACAGGACACAGATAACATCTTATAATGAGTCCGTCAGACGCCCCCTGTTGTCAGGTTTTATAATTTCTCGGACAGCTGGCCCGCCATGCCATCTCTCACAGAAGCAAAAGTTTCCCAGACCCCTAGTCAGCGGTATGTCTCGCTCTACAGCCGGCATGCTCAACGTATGGCCCTTCAGATGTTGCAAAACTACAACTCCCAGCATGCCTGGACAGCCTACAGCTATCGGCCTACAGCAGGGCATGGTGGGAGTTGTAGTTTTACAACAGCTGGAGGGCCGCAGGTTGAGCATCCCTGCTCTACAGTATCAGTGGTGGGTGTGATTAGGGAGGTCTATCATTCAGGGGTCTTGGAAAGCTGAGTGATCGCTCATGTTAGAGAGGCAAAGCGAAAGCCGCCAAATGAAGGGGGCTGTGGCAAGATTTCAATTTATCCACAGGAGGAGGTCTGACCGCTGGGACAAGAATATGGGGGGGGGTCCCATTTTCCCCTTGTTGATGCCTCCATTCAGCTATGTGAGCCCCTGGAGATAGCGGAGCCCTGTCCTCCACTAACACACAACGTTCTCATGACTGACGAGGGTCCCGGCGGTCAGACCTCCACCAATCAGACACTTATCCCCTATCCTGTGCAAAGGGAATAAGATTTTCACCTTTCCAATAGACTGTGCTTCTATTTCACACTATTTTCAATCTCACCGCTTGCTGCCGGTGTGGAAAAGCACAGCCAAAGACTGAAAACCTGTCCTGTCTACAGGTGGGGTTTGTTACAATGTATCAGTGCAGATAAGAGCACAGAATCCAGGAAAGAAGAGGGGATTGTGTTGGACTTTAGCACGTTTCCATTCATTGGCAGCTGGCACAGATCTTGAAAATGGTGAATTAAAAACAAAAAGTCTATTAGAAAGTTGCAGGACGTCCGTTAGAAGCCCTTCATAAGAAAAGAAGCAATTGGGCATTCAGGAGGGAGGGGTAAGGGTGTATGACACAGAAGGGACACGCCCCTCATGTGGGATCACCCTAGAATATGAGGCTTCAGTACCACTTCCCAGATCACCCACCTGGAATCTCTGCACCACTTGCACGGACTCGCTGTCGTTCTGGTCAGCTTCAAGTATGACGTCCGTTAATTTATGAATGATGACGTCAAGTGGACCTTGGTCTTCAATGGGTTTGGCCAGGTCAAGCTGAAAGAAATAAGAAAATGATTAAGTTCTTTCCTCATAAAATCACAATTTAGCCAACAATAAAACATTAAAAAATACAAAGTCGCTGATCTCTAGTGAATGGATAGGCTGCGTTCTCAGTGATGTCACCGCTGATCTCTAGTGATGAATAGGCTGCATTCTCAGTGAGGTCACCGCTGATCTCTAGTGAAGGGATAGGCTGCGTTCTCAGTGATGTCACTGCTGATCTCTAGTGAATGGATAGGCTGCATTCTCAGTGATGTCACTGCTGATCTCTAGTGAAGGGATAGGCTGCGTTCTCAGTGATGTCACTGCTGATCTCTAGTGAAGGGATAGGCTGCGTTCTCAGTGATGTCACCGCTGATCTCTAGTGAATGGATAGGCTGCGTTCTCATTGATGTCACCGCTGATCTCTAGTGAATGGATAGGCTGCATTCTCAGTGATGTCACCGCTGATCTCTAGTGAATGGATAGGCTGCATTCTCAGTGATGTCACCGCTGATCTCTAGTGAATGGATAGGCTGCATTCTCAGTGATGTCACCGCTGATCTCTAGTGAAGGGATAGGCTGCATTCTCAGTGATGTCACCGCTGATCTCTAGTGAATGGATAGGCTGCATTCTCAGTGAGGTCACCGCTGATCTCTAGTGAATGGATAGGCTGCATTCTCAGTGATGTCACCGCTGATCTCTAGTGAATGGATAGGCTGCATTCTCAGTGATGTCACCTCTGATCTCTAGTGATGGATAGGCTGCATTCTCAGTGATGTCACCGCTGATCTCTAGTGAATGGATAGGCTGCATTCTCAGTGATGTCACTGCTGATCTCTAGTGAATGGATAGGCGGCATTCTCAGTGATGTCACGCTGATCTCTAGTGAATGGATAGGCGGCATTCTCAGTGATGTCACCGCTGATCTCTAGTGAATGGATAGGCTGCATTCTCAGTGATGTCACTGCTGATCTCTAGTGAATGGATAGGCTGCATTCTCAGTGATGTCACCGCTGATCTCTAGTGAATGGATAGGCTGCATTCTCAGTGATGTCACCGCTGATCTCTAGTGAATGGATAGGCTGCATTCTCAATGATGTCACCGCTGATCTCTAGTGAATGGATAGGCTGCAATTTATTGGGCAATTCATGGATCAAACACCTGTTGTGAATTTTGCGGTTAAGCTCCTTGTTAGAGAACAGCAAGTTGTGCAAAAAGTAAGACACATGCATTCAGAAGGTCACATTAAGTTCCCCTGTAAAGGTTAGAGGGCATTTTAGGGTCATCCTCAAATTTCATCCACAAGCCAAATATCCCATAACTTTTTATGGGTAGTTGTGTATTTATTTTCAGTAAAGTATAAGTGATTGAATGGGAACCATGTCCTATAAAAACACATCTAAGCACTTATCCCGAGGGCAGAATGTGCCTCCAATGCAAACAATTTTCTTGTTTGGGAAAAATAAAAAATGGCTTTTTCCAGTTCTTTTACTTGGCAGGATAGACGCAGGCCCGCACAGCGCCACCCATACCACCACGAGCCGTGTGACCCACATTACAGTGCCTTCAGTATTTTCCTGCACTTCCCCGAACTCTGGAACACCTCTCCAGACTAATAACCTACATGCCAAGAAGAATACGAAATGCATGTTTCTAAGGAGCGCGCAAAACATGTACTTAACTGAACCGAAACCCGAAAGAGCTCCAATCTAACTAGTAACGAGGGCAGGACATTCGGCGGTCAGTGGGATCGGTAGCTGGCATAGCCTCGGGCACCGCTCATCTCCACAGTGCTTAGGACAAGATCGAAAAAAAAAAGAAAAGGGGTGGGGGAGACATGGGTGCCTGACAACCCCACAGATACTAAATAATGTATAGATTGCAGGCAGGGACACACCACCAATGAGGCCAGGTGAGGCAATCGCCTCAGGTAGGGGCAAGAGGGGGGCAGCGGAAGGGACACGGGCAATGAGCGCTTTCATTGTGGCAAAGGGGATAGGTTGAGAAATTGGCATTGGGGGGAGGGGGTTCACAGTTTCAGTTTTCACCTCAGGCAGCAGAAAGGATAGGTGCACCCCTGGTTGCAGGAGTCAGGGATCAGAGAGGAGACCCTACGTGATCCCAGGGATCTGCATTGTTGCATCCACTCGCTTGTCACACATTGCGGATTTACTGAAACCCAAATAAAAGCACAAACGCCCAGATTTTTTTACAGATAAACATCAAGAAATAAAATGGCCAGGCTGCAGCCCAACGGCTCCCAATCCGTATCGTGTTCCAGTATGCCCAGTAAAACATGGCCGGGGTCCAGCTTTACGTACAATAGCCACGTCAGGACTTGTACAATACCTGCGAGGGGTGGGAAGCTGCAGGAATCCTATCTCCTCCTGTTATAGGGGAACTCAGCGGCCACACAGTAGAGGGGGGTCATTTACAGACCCCAGTAATGCTCTGTGTATGGAAATGAAAGGTGTGCATACGTGTGCACAGATCTCCTCTGAGGAGCAAGAAGCGACATGCCGCTCGTCTGTACAGTCTGGAAATTAATATCTGTTGGGTCCTGTTTTCCTGGGTCTGTACAATGGGGATTTAATGAGATGTTGGCTCTGTTTTTTCTTTTACACATTGCTGAGAGATTTGCTACTAAGCAAATCACATATAGTTGTTAATTGGGTTTCCTAACCTTGCCTAAAAAAAAAAAAAAAAAAAGCACGAAATTAAAAAAAAGTTTAAAAAAGTTGAAGTTTGAACCCCTTTCGAGGGCTTTCAAATCTTGCACCTAATAGGAGGGATGATTTTGTTTTAGGGAAATTACCATTTAAAGGGGTGTTCCAGGATTTTAATACCAATTGCCTATCCTCCTCGGCACCCCCACTCCCCCCAATCGCTGTTTCAGAGCGGCACTGGAACGACACAGGTCTTGTCATTCTGTACTGGTCGTAGCTGGTTACAGTCACTTCAATAGGAGCGGCGCCGAAGTAACCTACCCCACTACACAATGGACGGAGCTGCTGTTGGGCATGCTGGGTGTCAGCCCACTGGTGGCCTCTCCTTAGGATAGACCATCAATATTAAAACCCCTTCAAGGTGCCTGTACACAATAGCATCATGAACACCATACTTAAAGAGGAACTCCCGCAAAAAATTGTATTCCATGTCCTGCTAGAAATGTACATGATGTAATCTGTAGTGAATGTCATTTTCTTACCAGTGTCTCTATTTGTGAGTTATATCTCCCTGATGCTTCTCATCTGTGTCATGTGACCAGCAATCAGACCCACCAACTCACACAGCATCTTATGTGTGGACAGGAAGTCTAATTCTCTATGTATTCCTATGGGAGCCTCACTTTCAGTCTCATAGGAATAAATAGAGCAGTGACTGGCTTCCTGTCCTGGGTCAGTTGGAGGTCAGGGAGTTGGTCACATGACACAGCTATAATTAGAAGAGAGGGGGATAACTGACAATTACAGTCTCTGATGAGAATATTACATTCACTATAGATTACATCATGCACCTTTCTAACAGGTCAGAGAATAAAAATTTTTGTGGGGGTTCTACTTTAAAGGACCTATAACGGATTCATTATGATCCGTTTTTTCCTGCCGGATACAATAAGGCTCAGTTCACATTGTATTTATAGCTTCCGTCTGATGTATAAATTAAAAGGTGTAGTCCGGCTTTAATGCAGACAACCCCGGGGGTCCTACCTGCGCCCCAGGACATGAAAAACCCAACATTTTTCATTCAAGCTGCTGTGACCAGTGAGGTCTGCGATTGGCTGCAGGGGTAATGGACGCAAGCCGCCAGGAACGAGCAAGCGGCGTGACCACGGACAGGCGAGTCAGGATTTTTATGCTCAGGGGCACAATTTAGGACCCCCGTTGTTATCGACAACCCTTGTAACGTAATGCCAGACAGTGGCCACCCATAGGGTCTACAATGTAAAAAAAATAAAAATTTATACGTCCAATGCAACCTTTTTACTTTTTACTAGGTATCATTGTCTGGATGTTTTACGCATTTTTTTGTGGTTTTTTTTGCATTGCATGACGTGTGCCGACCAGAAGGTCAAAGGACACCACTTTGGGCTCCCTCAGGAGTAGTCCCATGGACACGTTTCAAGCGTTTACATCATATAGCATGATACGAAATCTACACTGCCAAAGGTGATGCTTGACAGAAAAGCGCTAACCCAAGTGTGAACAGAGTCTGAGCAACTTCCATATTGTACAACGTTCCACATTCCTATCGTATGATCCGATGGCCAAGGAAACAAGTAAGCCTGGGGGGGGTTGTGGCGAAACGATCACTTCTGTAAATGTCTGCGAGGCTGCACCTGCTTCCAACCACAGTCTCTGATCCGATTTCGCACCAATGGAAAAATCCGCGGATTAGCGGCGCACACAGGAAGTAAGGAAGGTGTCACAATATGTGCTCACAGCCCCGCGGCGCTACACGCGGATAACAAAGATAACTTCTCATCAGGAAGTTCATCCACAACAGGAAATTCCAGTATTATGTAAATAAATCTTAATTATGTAATTTAAATATTCTGCAACATTGTAACAGTCCCTCAGCTGCGAGAAGTATCAGGTCAGGGGCGAGATTATTTTTTTTAACCTTTAGATGTTTGCATTCAATGATAGCAAGCAGAGATCTTGAAAACTGGGCAAAATGATAGATTTCTTATTGATTGTGTGGATGGGGCAGGGAGATCGAGAAGCGAGTTTCTATGATTACCTCACAGTTCTGTGTGTTCCCAGGAAAGCTGGGTGATAGCCAATACGACCACCATCCTCTCTCCTATGGAGGTATTCACTTTATTAGGGCTCATTCACACGACCGTATGGTCACCGCGCCCATGCTGCAGAACACAAACAGCGGTCCGCAATGCCGTGGGCACCGGCCATGTGAAATCAATGCTGCGGTGCGGACTCATTGACTTGATTACGGCAAACGGCAAAAGATAGGACATGTCCTATCTTCCGCGGTGCGGAGGCACGGAACTGAAAGCCCATGGAGGGGCTTCCAATTGTTTCCGATCCATGTCTCCGCTCTGCAAAAGATGATGTCCTTTCTTTTGCCATATTTTGCCGATCGCGGACCTAGCACAGAGTTCACACGGCCGGTGCCCATGTATTACGGTCCTGCTGTTTGCCATATGGTCGTGTGAATGGGCCCTACTGAACAGTCAATCTACCTAGCTACAACTGTGTCCGCATTTCGGTCTCCAAACCACGGATCTACAAAATACGGACACCTTCCATGTGCAATCCACATTTTTCTCACTCCTATTACTAGAACTGACTGTCCGCAAACCAGACAAGAATAGGAACGCATACATGGACGACAACCGTGTGCCATCCGTTTTTTTGTGGTCCCATAGAATCCGCAACGGATGCGCAAAAAATACGGATGACGTCCGTGTGCATTTCGTATTTTGCGGAACGGAACAGCTGGCCCCTAATAGAACAGTCCTATCCTTGCCCGTAATGCGGACAATAATAGGACATGTTCTATTTTTTTGCGGAACGGAATTAGGGACATGCGGAAACAGAATGCACACGGATTACTTTCCGTTTTTTTGCGGACCTATTGAAATGAATGGTTCCGCATACGGTCTGAAAAAAAAAAAAAACGGAACGGACATGGAAAGAAAATACGTTTGTGTGCATGAGCCCTCAGGATGGTGTCAGGTCAGGGATGGTGTAAGGCCTCATGCACACGATCGGATGCGGACCCATTAATTTCAATATGGCTACCGCGTACTGTCTGCATCCGCAAAAAAGATAGAACATGTCCTGTTCTTGGCCGTTTTGTGGACAAGGATAGGACATTTCTACAGGGGTTTAAAAAAAAAAAAAAATGGCGGCATGCTCCAAGCCGGGATCAGCAGTTAAATACGGTCCTGTTCATGAGGCCTAATGAAAAGTTCCACAAAATTCAAATAGACTTTGGCATTTAACTCCTTATCAATTTCAAGACCTCTGCTTGCCATCATGGAATAGAAGCATTCTTGTTGTCATCCATTGTCTTATATCCAGAACGGAGCCCCACAAGGTGGTGGCTGGAGGACTCTGGTCCGGCCACCGCCAAGCCGGCTCCCCATAGAAATGAATGGCAGAGTACTGCCCCTGCTCCCATTCATTTCTATGGAGCCGACGGAAATAGCCGAGCCAGTGCACCCTCCTTCACTTTCGGGGCTCCGTTCTGGATATAGGTGCAGGTCCCAGAGGTGCGCGACGGCTACCAACACTGAACTGGAATGAGGCCTTGAACGGGAACATAAACCCACGCATTCGACAGTGCTCGTGTGTCAGTCGTCACTGAAGTAGTGGAATTCTATTCATGGACCAGGAAGCCCAGACTGAACATGTCCTACCCCAATAAGGGAATTCAGAGGATGATTTCATTAAGATAGTACCTCTTCAGCTTCAGCAAGCGTCTCTCTTTGTCATAATCAGAGGCCTTACATGGTGAAGACGATGGCGGAGAGCGTCTATTACGCCTGAATTACGGGCAGTGTTCAGTCAAGTATTTAAATATGGGTTCAGCCTTTTACATTGTGCATTATAGGATTACTGCTCTCAGATCTCTAGAACGGAGCGCTTCAGCTGGAAAATGCAATGAGAAGTGCGAGCGGGCGGAAACTATGCCACACATCCTGCAGAGGCGTCGCCGCCGGTGCCACAGATAGTGATGGGGTCTTAAAGGGCAGTTTTGTACCTATGACACTGGCTGACCTGTTACATGTGCACTTGGCAGCTGAAGACATCTGTGTTGGTCCCATGTTCATATGTGCCCGCATTGCTGAGAAAAATGTTGTTTTAATATATGCAAATGAGCCTCTAGGAGCAACTGGGGCGTTGCCGTTGCACCTAGAGGCTCTGCTCTCTCTGCAACTGCCGCGTCCTCTTCACTTTGATTGACAGGTCCAGGCAGTGCAAACATCATCACTGCCTGGTCCTGTCAATCAAAGTGCAGAGGGCGCGGTAGTTGCAGAGAGAGCAGAGCCTCTAGGTGTAATGGTAACGCCCACATTACTCGTAGAAGCCCATAACAGCGCCATAAATGGTTCTCCGCGATTTTGATATTGATGACCTATCCCCAGGGTTTGGGATACTTTGGGCAGACTTTGGGACCCGGACCTATCCTAGTGATATGCCCACATTGTCTAAGATGGGAATAACCCTTTAAGTATATTGTAAAGTTTTACTTTTTGGTTTCAGTTTTAATATCCTACCATCTGTAGCACACGTCCTGGAAAATCCCTTTAAAGGGGTCGTGCCATGAAAAAAAAAAAAAAAAAAAAGTCCCTGGATCTGAATTATTTGTAATTGATTAATGTAATTAAAAATGTAGTATAGCCTGTGAGTCCTCCAAGAAAATGTATCAGTATAGCGCCACCTGCTGTTTATACTTTTCCTTATTTCTATGTCTATCTGACGGAGGTGGTCGCACGCGCTCAATTTAAATCTTCAACTGTCACCAGTCATATCTTCGGTTAGAAGCTGTGGCAGTTATGGGGAAAAAGCTACAGCAGAAGGACATGTACCTTGAGCTGTGATAGGAAGTGAGCTGCAACAGAGGACACGCCCCCTGTCCTGCCAGCTTGATATAAATCTAGCAGAGCAATGAATGAGGAGATCTCTGGATCCACGTGAGGTACAGGGCTGGTTGTAGCTTTGTTAGAAAGAAATTGTCATGTGCTATATGATGTCTGATTTTCATTTTACATCAATCATGGCATAACCCCTTTAAGTAAAATAATTATATTAAAAATTCTTCAAAAAATAGAAATGCGACCAGGAGTAGCCGGACTTTACTGTAAGAATATTCATCAGCACATTCTTTAGCGAGATCATCACAGGAAGTTACCAAAATATTAGGAAATATCCTGAAAAATTTCATTTTCCAGTTCTGCAAAAGTTATTTAAAGATATAGTGCCCTCGAAATACGGAGCAATGTACAGGAGTGAGAGGAGTGCAATGACCCTTATACTGGTTGCTCCCAGCTTTCCCAGTCTCTCTAATGGTACACAATTTTCTACTTTTTAAAGGTGTTTTTGCACTGATTTTCCACTTCTTCCCCCTCGTGGTTATATCCTGCATATTGGCGCTCCTTGGGGATCTCCAGCACAGCTCCATACAAATTATTAGAGCCATGGATATTTCCTGAGCAGCCGAGTAGCAAGGAGCGCCGCCCTACAGGTAAAATTGAGAAAGCACGTGTCGTAAACAACAGTTCTACAGCCCCTTCATTCTCAGGAGTGGTGGGTGCCTATGATAGCCGATCCAAGCCATGACAGGGTACAAGGCACCCCCTTTCTCAGGGAATGCGGAGGTGATTATGGCATTCGTGGTTTCAAACGCGTCGATTGCCCTTTGTCAACAGATTCTTTGTCAACCGTTTTGACCATACAAGGGCTGGGGACAGCGGTACAAACATACCTTTTGTGGAGCTACTCTCATCAGGAGTACTGTAGAGAGAATATGAAGTTTTATTCTGCCAGATTCTGTTCTTGCAAGTGTCCAGGAGGCAGAGCTTCCCTGGGAAGTGCTCTCTGCATTGAGCCCTCATGTGTGAGTTACAGCTAAGTCTCCTGTTATGCAGCACAATATAACAGGACAAGAATATAACAGAATAAAACTTCATATTCACACTACTCCGGATAACAAAAGCTCCACAAAAGATAAGCTTGTACAGCTCTTCCCAGCTCCTACCTAGCACTGTCAACAGTTTAGCATGGTCAAAACTGCTGACAGATGCTCTTTAACCCCTTGACGATATATGCTGTACATGTATGGGGGATGTCTCCTCATTAAAGATGGCCCCGCTCTCCGGAGCAAAGTGAGCGCCATAGCCGGAGGGTGGCTGCTGTTTCACACAGCAAAAATGAGGGGCTAATATCTGTGATCGGTGATAATGTCGATTGCAGACATTATGCCATGGTCAAATGTGACCATTTTATACGAGTGCTGAAAATCCGGGAGCGCTGCTCTCCCGCGGCGCATACAGTTTTCCCTAGTGATCGGGGGAGCCATTCATTCCCTGTGGCAGATGTCCTTTTTTTTCAATTCACTGTCCAAGAGAAAATTGATCTGATGATTGCATCTTCAAAGTTCTCAGGGAAAACTATTTTAAAAAAAAAAAAGTTTTGAAAAATATAAAAAATATATACATCCAAAAATTCAAATTACCCCCCTTTCCCCATAATAAAAATAAACAAGAAAAAAACATTATGGGCATAATTCACCATATTTTTGTCGCTTTACCTCCGCCCCAAAAAATCAAATTAAAAGTGATCAAAAAGTCATATACACGCCAAAATAGTATCAATACAAAGTAAAAATCAACCCGCAACTCCGTAAATTTAAATAGAAAAAGTTATGGGGATCAGAATATGGCGATGAAAATAAAAACTTTTTTTTTTTTTTTTTTAAGTATTAAAACACAGGAAAAACGACACAAATGTGTCATCGCTGTAATTGTACTGACCCAGAGAATAAAGGGCACAAGTCAGTTTTACCACATCGGGAATGGCATAAAAACAAAACCTATAAAACTGGGTCAGAATTGCGTTTCCAACTCCACCCCATTTAGATTTTCCCCCCCCCCAGCTTTCCACTACACTGAATGCGACCGTCAAGGGTGCGATTAGAAAGTACAACTTATCCCTCAAAAAGCAAGCCCTCATAGGGCTACGTGAATGGAAAAATTTAAAAAAGTTACGGCTCCTGGAAAGCTGGGAATAAAAAATGTAAACGCAAAAAGGGAAAATCACAGGGTCCTGATGGGGTTAAGAGCTTTTCATTCCATTCGGGCGGGAGATAAGTTATCTTTTTTAGTATCTGGTAGACTCTTTATATGGAAGGAGGGCGTCTTAATAGATTCCATAAACCCTAACGCGCGACTGCAGAGTTCACAAATATTTGGAAGACGCGGTTTTATAGGGATTCGAGGATTTTATCACATTTTATGGGCAGCTTCTCCCCCGTGCCCTGAAGCCAGGAGCAATAAACACGATGCAAGACTACAGAAAAGCTGGGTGAAGACCTCCAGGGAGGCGTAACGGGCCGGCAGACATAATGGGGGCGACACCCCTTTCCCAGAAACAGAGATCACTGGTAACGGCTTCCCTTCCGTGCTTCATTAGGCACGCTGATCAGGAGTCTTGAAAAGCTGGGTGATAAACTGTAACTGTGTCTATGATGTCACCCAGCTTTCCTAGTAACAGATAAGCAGAGAGAAGCTGCACTGGATTTATAAGCTGCGCTCGGCACGCGTTCGCTTCCTCCGTATCCTCTTGCACGCTCTGTTACACAGGTGGATCCCAGAGGTGACAGCAGGCGGTGGACGCCTGGACTTTGCTCCATGAAGTCACCCCAGGAAGCTCCCGCTGCAAACCCATGGGAGGACTATCAAACGGCAGATAAGGCTACAGCCGATACGTGGACAATCCCTGCAAATCCGTCCCTTCCCAGCGCAGAGCGTACAGACTGCGAGCCATCCTCCTGTGTACACATAATGACATCAGACTTAGGGCTCATGCACACCACCGTGTGTATTTCTCGGTCCGCAAAAAATACGGATGACATCCGTGTGCATTCCGTACTTTGCGGAACGGAACAGCTGGCCCTTAATAGAACAGTCCTATCCTTGTCCGTAACGCGGACAATAATAGGACAAGTTCAATTCTTTTGCGGAACGGAAACGCAAACATACGGAAATGAAATACACACGGAGTAACTTAGTTTTTTTTTTTGTGGACCCGTTGAAATGAATGGTTCCACATACGGTCCGCAAAAAAACAAACAAAAAACGGAACGAAAATACATACATGCGCAGGAGCCCTAAAGACAAGTGTGGAAACCCAATTTTTTAGTATATTTTATATTTGTCATTAAGCAGCAGCCTAAAGGCAATTTTTTTCCCCACTTGTTTTTTTAATCTTCATGTTCCAAGACCCACAACATTTTATTTTTGCAGAGATTATTTTCGCGGGATCAGCTGCAGTTTTCCAGTTTTGATTGGCATCATTTTGGGATACACACAACCTTTTGATAACTTTATCTTTTGCAAGGTGGACAATTCTAACACTTTTTTTTTTTTTTTTTTTAGACATATTTTTATACAGGAGTTCACTGTGCAGGAAAAGGCAAATAATATTTTTGCAGAACGGGTCATCAAGCAACTGGTCATGAGAAACTTAAGGTCGAAAAGGGTTTCCAAACATGGGAAAGTTTCATAGTTGCTCTTCCTGACCGTATTTAGAACAAAGTCAAAGATCGCTTCAAATTACACTACCTGGTACCTGGAGAGTGAAATACAGGGTGACCTTCCCCGGTCTGCATCACTCTGCACGTTATACAGCGCCATTTACTGAAAGAGCATCATGGGAGTCACCGGTTTCAACTTAAAGAGGGTTTTCCAGGATTTTACTACTGATGATGTATCCTCAGGACAGGCCATCAGTATCTGATCGGTGGAGGTCCGACAGCCAGGACCCCCACCGATCAACTGTTTGAGAAGGGACCGGCGCTCCTGTGAGCACCGCTACCTTCTCCCCGCTCACCAAGCACAGCGCCGTACACTGTATAGCGGCTGTGCTTGGTATCGTGCTCAGCTCCATTCACTTGAATCGCGCTGAGCCGCTCCTAGGCCATGTGACCGATAAACGTGATGTCACTGGCCTAGGAAAAGCTAAGAGAAGGCCGCGGCACTCACGGGAGCGCCACTGCCTTCCCAAACAGCTGATCAGCAGGGGTCCTGTGTGTGAGACCCCCACCAATCAGATACTGATGACCTATCCTGAGGATAGGACTCATCAGTAGTAAAAATCCCGGAAAACCCCTTTAAATGTCCCCCAATATATATTGTAGGGTTAAGCTATTAGGCCTTTTTTATGCCTGATCCTCATTACAGAGAAATCGTCTCCAGAAAATGCAGATTAATCTTCAGGCAGCATGTTCTAGACCAGGAGGAGCTGGGCAGATATATATCAAATTATTTCCTATAAAACTATATAACTTGTCATTAATTCATATAAATCTCTCATCATTCCAAATTTAGGAGTCATTGTCGTAGCGGAGCAGTGAAATTACAGCCGCCCGGTCCCATTAAGTGAATGAGAAGGACACATATTAGATACCAACTATCCTGCAATACTTTGCCTATTGGATAAATGATGTCCCAGTTGGGAGCAGCAGCCAAACCGGGGTCCCCTGCACTGCAAACCTGACGGTTCCAGCTGTGTCCGATCACTCGAGAAAGAAAAGGGTCCCTGCAGAACATCAGCGTAATCACAAGGAGCAACATGACAAACAACATTAAGACTCAAAGCCGTTTAACAATAAACAGGATGAAGGAAGAACCTGTTCTGAGCAGGTTTCATAACGACTTCATATCCATCATGTACAGGCAGGATTTCTAGGAGACACGCACTGAAAATCCTGGGAAAAACAGGTTTACGGCACTGGGTACATGAAGAAAAAGTAGAAAGTGAAGAAAATCTAATTCCCAGTATATAGGAGAAGGGCACGACTACTTCTCCCTATGTACAAGAATATAACTGCTATAATACTGCCTCCTATGTACAAGAATATAACTACTATAATACTG
The DNA here is from genome assembly GCA_900303285.1 of Rhinella marina. Lineage (NCBI taxonomy): Eukaryota > Metazoa > Chordata > Amphibia > Anura > Bufonidae > Rhinella > Rhinella marina. The sequence goes on along the minus strand of ONZH01013158.1, from coordinate 620,849 downwards.
CCTCCTATGTACAAGAATATAACTACTATAATACTGCCTCCTATGTACAAGACTATAACTACTATAATACTGCCTCCTATGTACAAGACTATAACTACTATAATACTGCTCCTATGTACAAGACTATAACTATAATACTGCCTCCTATGTCAGACTATAACTACTATAATACTGCCTCCTATGTACAAGAATATAACTACTATAATACTGCCTCCTATGTACAAGAATATAACTACTATAATACTGCCTCCTATGTACAAGAATATAACTACTATAATACTGCCTCCTATGTACAAGACTATAACTACTATAATACTGCCTCCTATGTACAAGACTATAACTACTATAATACTGCCTCCTATGTACAAGACTATAACTACTATAATACTGCTCCTATGTACAAGACTATAACTACTATAATACTGCTCCTATGTACAAGACTATAACTACTATAATACTGCTCCTATGTACAAGACTATAACTACTATAATACTGCTCCTATGTACAAGAATATAACTACTATAATACTACCTCCTATGTACAAGAATATAACTACTATAATACTACCTCCTATGTACAAGAATATAACTACTATAATACTACCTCCTATGTACAAGAATGTAACTACTAAAATACTACCTCCTATGTACAAGAATATAACTGCTATAATACTACCTCCTATGTACAAGAATATAACTGCTATAATACTGCTCCTATGTACAAGAATATAACTGCTATAATACTGCTCCTATGTACAAGAATATAACTGCTATAATACTGCCTCCTATGTACAAGACTATAACTACTATAATACTGCTCCTATGTACAAGAATATAACCACTATAATACTGCCTCCTATGTACAAGAATATAACCACTATAATACTGCCTCCTATGTACAAGAATATAACTACTATAATACTGCTCCTATGTACAAGAATATAACTACTATAATACTGCCTCCTATGTACAAGAATATAACTACTATAATACTGTCCCCTATGTACAAGAATATAACTGCTATAATACTGCTCCTATGTACAAGAATGTAACTACTAAAATACTACCTCCTATGTACAAGAATATAACTGCTATAATACTACCTCCTATGTACAAGAATATAACTGCTATAATACTGCTCCTATGCACAAGACTATAACTACTATAATACTGCTCCTATGTACAAGAATATAACTACTATAATACTGCTCCTATGTACAAGAATATAACCACTATAATACTGCCTCCTATGTACAAGAATATAACCACTATAATACTGCCTCCTATGTACAAGAATATAACTACTATAATACTGCTCCTATGTACAAGAATATAACTACTATAATACTGCCTCCTATGTACAAGAATATAACTACTATAATACTGTCCCCTATGTACAAGAATATAACTGCTATAATACTGCTCCTATGTACAAGAATATAACTACTATAATACTACCTCCCATGTACAAGAATATAACTACTATAATACTGCCTCCTATGTACAAGAATATAACTACTATAATACTGCTCCTATGTACAAGAATATAACTACTATAATACTGCTCCTATGTAAAAGAATATAACTACTATAATACTGCTCCTATATACAAGAATATAACTACTATAATACTGCTCCTATGTACAAGAATATAACTACTATAATACTGCTCCTATGTACAAGAATATAACTACTATAATACTGCTCCTATGTAAAAGAATATAACTACTATAATACTGCTCCTATAATACAAGAATAATATAACTACTATAATACTGCCTCCTATATACAAGAATATAACTACTATAATACTGCTCCTATGTACAAGAATATAACTACTATAATACTGCCTCCTATATACAAGAATATAACTACTATAATACTGCCTCCTATATACAAGAATATAACTACTATAATACTGCTCCTATGTACAAGAATATAACTACTATAATACTGCTCCTATGTACAAGAATATAACTACTATAATACTGCTCCTATGTACAAGAATATAAGTACTATAATACTGCAAAAGACTAGAAGTCATGTCAGTAAGTAAGGTATGCTAGGGATTGGCTGTATCTGATACGTATCTACTAGTTAACCAAAAATAAGTAAAATAGGAACATTTTTATTATTAATTAGAAATCCATGAATAGCTGCGGTCTATCACTTTCAGGATATATCGGTATTCCTTCTTACTAGTGATTCTCATCTAGTGTGCGGATCACGACACTGCGTTTCTCTGCAAACATTTCCATGATCAATACTTTCCCTGTGATACGGCTGTTCTGGAGAACACTACTGTGTCTGGATTTCTCATACAGAATAAACAGCCTGGGTCCCGGAAGCCAAATTCAGCTCAGTGAATGTTCCTTCTCCGATCCTTTCATAGGTAATGTTTCCTTCTTATACTGAACTGTCATAAGTTAGTCCTCTGGGGGGGGTGGAAGGTCATCCCTTTTTTTCCCCTACAGAATAATGCTGTGGTCCTGTCTCTCCCTTTAAAAGATGCAAACACAGGTGGTTTGTTATCTCCGCTCTCTGTAAGCGATTTAGGCACAGACAGTACTACCTCCCTCATCCTCACTCTTCCCTGTAAATGGTGGAGGCAGCTTCGCTGTCTTTATCCTGAAAATTACATACACAGACAGTACTGGCTCTCTCCGTAACTGATGTAGGCACAGATAGTACTGCCTCCCTTCCTGTAAATAATGCAAGCACAGATAGTACTGCCTCCCATCCTGTAAATGATGCAAGCACAGATAGTACTGCCTCCTATCCTGTAAATGATGCAAGCACAGATAGTACTGCCTCCCATCCTGTAAATGATGCAAGCACAGATAGTACTGCCTCCCATCCTGTAAATGATGCAAGCACAGATAGTACTGCCTCCCTTCCCGTAAATAATGCAAGCACAGATAGTACTTCCATCATGTAAATGATGCAAGCACAGATAGTACTGCCTCCCTTCCTGTAAAGGACGCAAGCACAGATAGTACTGCCTCCCTTTCTGTAAATGATGCAAGCACAGAAAGTACTGCCTCACTTCCCGTAAATAATGCAAGCACAGATACTACTGCCTCCCATCATGTAAATGATGCAAGCACAGATACTACTGCCTCCCATCCTGTAAATGATGCAAGCACAGATACTGCCTCCCTTCCTGTAAATGATGCAAGCACAGATACTGCCTCCCTTCCTGTAAATGATGCAAGCACAGACAGTACTGCCTCCCATCCTGTAAATGATGCAAGCACAGATAGTACTGTCTGTACAGATAAACCCATTTCACTGTCTTTACCCTGTAAATTACATTCAGATATAGTACCGCCTCCCTCCCTGTAAATGATGCACGCACAGACAGTAATGCCCCCCTCTCCCTCCTTTTAAATGATGCAGACAGTACTGCCTCCCTCTCTCATCCTGTAAATGGTGCAAGCACAGACAGTGCTGCCTCCCTCTCCCCCCTGTAAATGAAGCAAGCACAGACAGTACTGCCTCCCTCTCCCTCCCTGTAAATGAAGCTAGCACAGATGGAATTGCTTCCTTCTCACTCTGTAAATATAGGCACAGATAGTACTGCCTCCCTTCCTGTACATAATGCAAGCACAGACAGTACTGCCTCCCTCTCCCTCCCTGTAAATGATGCAAGCACAGACAGTACTGCCTCCCTCTCCCTCCCTGTAAATGATGTAGGAAGGGGCAGTGCACTGTTCCTTTTCCTCTCTATAAAGGATATAGGCACAGACAGTACTCACCTCTCTCCACGTCCCTGTAAATGAAGCGGGCACAGATAGAACTGCTTCCTTCTCGCTCTGTAAATAATATAGGCACAGATAGAACTGCTTCCTTCTCGCTCTGTAAATAATATAGGCACAGATAGTACCGCTTTCCTGTCCCTACCTGTAAATTATTTAATGGCAGTACTACATCCTCATCTCTCTGCAACTTATTTAGCTAAGACTAGCATTGCTTTCTTGTCTCATGTATGCACAGATAGTACTGCCTTCCTGTCGCTACCCATAATTGACATAGGTATAGTTAGTAGGAGCTTCCCTGTCTCACAACACTCTGACAGGAACCACATGCCACAACATGGCATCTGTTACCCACAAAGAAGGTATGTGTGTCAGTAATCGAGATCAGGAGAGCTTAACGTAATGATTCTTCTTTAAAAGTGAGGACTGTCCACCATTTGCCACCACGTGGTTTTTAGGTCCAAAATTCAGTACCGATTTTCTAAAATATTTTTCAAGTGTTTTCTGGCTACCTCCAGCCACCACTAGAGGGAGCTAAGGCACTAACTGATTTTATCATGTATAACAGGATGCACATAGCTCTCAAGCTCCCTCTAGTGGTTCATGCAGGCGGTGTTTTACCTTTCGGTATCTCTGATTCTGCAGGCGATTTGGAGCGGTGCTGCTATGAAGGTATGAATAAAAGGTATCTACCGAAAACAAGTCAACATCCCCTGGCCTCATTTGCCCTTTCGCTGGACCACACAGCGGATGCATTTTTTCGTAAGGGAATATTTAACATTAATAACCGATAAGATAAAAATTATCGCGAGGGAGAGGTAAGGACCAGATTTTGGCCCGTCTAAGAGAATCCACTTTTGCCCTGTGTAATCAGTCATATTTATGAGAACAGATTAAAAATAATTTACGTTTATAAAAGAAAAAAAAAAAAAAAAAAAAGAGAAACCCGTGCTTCCCGTCCATGCTTTGGCGGGGTGTTTTCTTGGATATTCTGGCACAAAAATAAACAGGTCTTTGGGAATCACAGTGGGCCAAGTTTTGTCAGTGTGATCGGTTCCTGACGTCTGTGTGCTTTTTCTGGCTCGGCGTTTGAAGCGTCTCACGTTTTCCCGGGGCTCTGGCTTGTAAGCTTCTGCCATTAATATTTCATGTGAAAATAAACCATCTCCGATGTTTCAAGAAAACAGCAGTTCCCTGGCAACGAAAAAACGTGAAAATCCCCTCCCCAGCACGGTTTACGGAGAAGACAAGTTTTTTTTAAATTTATAAGAATACCATAGACAGGGCCCCGGGGTGCTGAAACATGTACCAAAAATCAAAAACAAAAAACACTGCGATGCTCAAAATACCTTCTTGAGAATGGAAAACGGGTCAGGCGGGTCACGGTACTACATACAGAGCAAGTGCCAGGCGACCATACAGAGGCAGCATAATGCCGGTTAAAGGGGGGTTTTCCGGGAGTACAATATTGATGTCCTCAGGTTTGGTCATCAATATCTGATCAGAAGGGGTCCGAGTCCCAGCACCCCTACCGATCAGCTGTTTGAGCCTTGGCTTCTTCCTAGACCAGTGACATCACGAATATTGGTCACATGGCCTAGGCGCAGCTCAGTCCCAGTCAAGTGAATGTGCCGGCGCTGCAATACCAAGTGCAGCCACTATACAATGTATGGCGCTATGCTTGGTATGCTGAGAGGAGGCAGCAGCTTACACGGTCTCTTCAAGCGGCTAATCGGCAGGGGTGCTGGTTGCTGGACCCCCATCGCTCTGATGTTGAAGACCTATCCTGAGAACAGGCCTTCAACACTAAATGCATAGAAAACCCCTTTTATAACACTTTGCTTACCCTACCCACCAATCAGACTTTGATGGTCTTTCATGCAAATATTTTTGAGATGTTCCACTCAGAGCTGAAATCTAAAAGCAGTGCTTCACAATCTGGAAAGTGTCATCTATACAGCAGGCTCTGAATAATATATATGATGTAAGAAATACCAACTGCCCCTTCTGCAATACAGAAGGCATTTGCGGCATGGCTGATCCGGCACAAATGCCAGCTGGTTTTTGTCCAGCTGAAACCCAGCATTTATGCTGGAAGCCGGCCGGATCACTGACGGAGCTCATTATAGTCAATGGGAATCCGTAACAGCCGCTGTTGCATATGTGATCATACCCTTAGAAGGGTGTCCGTTGACAAGCTTGTCGACTATGTGCAATAGCCTGAAGATATGCACATTAGGAACTTTAAAGCCAGCAGAATGCTAACTGCAGCTCTGGCGTATAATACAAGATGTAACTCAGGATAAGTAGTGTATGTACACAGTGATTCTACCAGCTGAATAGTGAGTGCAGCTCTGCAGTATAAGACAGGATGTTACTCAGGATCAGTACAGGATAAGTAATGTATGTACACAGTGACTGCACCAGCAGAATAGTGAGTGCAGCTCTGGAGTATAATACAGGATGTTACTCAGGATCAGTACAGGATAAATAATGTATGTACACAGTGATTCTACCAGCTGAATAGTGAGTGCAGCTCTGCAGTATAATACAGGATGTTACTCAGGATCAGTACAGGATAAATAATGTATGTACACAGTGATTCTACCAGCTGAATAGTGAGTGCAGCTCTGCAGTATAAGACAGGATGTTACTCAGGATCAGTACAGGATAAGTAATGTATGTACACAGTGACTGCACCAGCAGAATAGTGAGTGCAGCTCTGCAGTATAAGACAGGATGTTACTCAGGATCAGTACAGGATAAATAATGTATGTACACAGTGATTCTACCAGCTGAATAGTGAGTGCAGCTCTGCAGTATAAGACAGGATGTTACTCAGGATCAGTACAGGATAAGTAATGTATGTACACAGTGACTGCACCAGCAGAATAGTGAGTGCAGCTCTGGAGTATAATACAGGATGTTACTCAGGATCAGTACAGGATAAATAATGTATGTACACAGTGATTCTACCAGCTGAATAGTGAGTGCAGCTCTGCAGTATAATACAGGATGTTACTCAGGATCAGTACAGGATAAATAATGTATGTACACAGTGATTCTACCAGCTGAATAGTGAGTGCAGCTCTGCAGTATAAGACAGGATGTTACTCAGGATCAGTACAGGATAAGTAATGTATGTACACAGTGACTGCACCAGCAGAATAGTGAGTGCAGCTCTGCAGTATAAGACAGGATGTTACTCAGGATCAGTACAGGATAAATAATGTATGTACACAGTGATTCTACCAGCTGAATAGTGAGTGCAGCTCTGCAGTATAAGACAGGATGTTACTCAGGATCAGTACAGGATAAGTAATGTATGTACACAGTGACTGCACCAGCAGAATAGTGAGTGCAGCTCTGGAGTATAATACAGGATGTTACTCAGGATCAGTACAGGATAAATAATGTATGTACACAGTGATTCTACCAGCTGAATAGTGAGTGCAGCTCTGCAGTATAAGACAGGATGTTACTCAGGATCAGTACAGGATAAATAATGTATGTACACAGTGACTGCACCAGCAGAATAGTGAGTGCAGCTCTGGAGTATAATACAGGATGTTACTCAGGATCAGTACAGGATAAGTAATGTATGTACACAGTGACTGCACCAGCAGAATAGTGAGTGCAGCTCTGGAGTATAATACAGGATGTAACTCTGGATCAGTACAGGATAAGTAATGTATGTACACAGTGACTGCATCAGCAGAATAGTGAGTGCAGCTCTGGAGTATAATACAGGATGTAACTCTGGATCAGTACAGGATAAGTAATGTATGTACACAGTGACTGCACCAGCAGAATAGTGAGTGCAGCTCTGGAGTATAATACAGGATGTAACTCAGGATCAGTACAGGATAAGTAATGTATGTACACAGTGACTGCACCAGCAGAATAGTGAGTGCAGCTCTGGAGTATAATACAGGATGTAACTCAGGATCAGTACAGGATAAGTAATGTATGTACACAGTGACTGCATCAGCAGAATAGTGAGTGCAGCTCCCTAGTCTATAGAGTTAGATAAGTAATACATCTATGGCTTCAGCTACAAGGCAATTTTTGCTGCTCTGCTATTACAGAAAAAGTGGTAAAAAGCAGAAACCTCACTGTTTCTATAGCTCAACAACCACTTGAATATTACGCAAGTTGATTGCTGTTCACTTTTATAACACTGTAACCAAACCGCAGCTTCAGTAGCATACGAATATGTTGCGCTATACTGACTACATTGGTGCAATTCTATGTCATATTATAATCATCTATTATATTTCTCTCCCCCCCACCCCACCCCCACCCACTCAGCTTTGGGAAGACGGGGACTGAGGAGGGGATTTACTGGTTACTATCTTTTTTCTATTATTTTATTATTGTTTATTTATTTATTTTCCAGATTACATATTTTTCATCATAAAATTTAATTAAAATAGAAATAAAACAAATAAATACCGTCAATAAATAAACAAGGACTCCCCTATTACTCTCTTTATTGTCAGGGTTTTATAATTTTAACATTTCCCAGATTTTTACTTCGCGGGGGAACCTAAAGAAAAGTCACTGTGAAACTGCTCCAGATCTAGCAGGAAGCCTGGTGGTCTCATGGGATCTGCTCATGTAATGGAGATAATGGATCTCTTCTCTATGTGCAGTACTATCCCCAGAGAGGACGCTGCATTACGGAGCTTCCCCGGCCGCCCCCACAATCAATAGCCTGTAGATGAACTGTCCTCAGTTGTAGTAGAAACCCCCAGGCATTGGCTTTCTAAATATCATCACATTGTTAGGACAGCAGGGTTACAGATTATCTAAGAAAACAAAATAAAATAAAAAAAATCAGATGTCCCCATACATCGCATGCTGTTATTTCATATCAATGTCTACAATGTCTACCACTGAAGAAGGGTCAGGCAGCGTGCACCAGTGGAAAGGCTTATAGCAGCCAGTGTGTCAGGTCTGTCCGCACCGTGAACCTATTATAACAACATATAGCAGTAATTCTCAACCTGTGACTCTCCGGTAGTGGTAAGATAACTTGTGTGTTAAGTTCAGCGTCCAAAGTTCGGGTTATTGAAGAATCCCATTACGGAACATAACGGAATTTGGACGCCCCGCCGTGAGACGTGGCCCGCCGGACAGCCCCGCCGTGAGACGTGGCCCGCCGGACAGAGCCCCGCCAGGACACTTGGGCTGCAGGACAATGATATATTTGGGGTCCAAGCAGAAGAAATGTTCTTGCACCCCTGCTTTGACCCAATACATTTTAGAATTGACATATAGGGTTAAGCTACTTAATCCCAAGTAACTAAAGGGAAAGACAAAACAACAATTACTGCTCGTCTAACATGGGAGCGCTGCACCATTTACCAACAATCACATAGATGGAAGGCAGCTGCATCAGAGGACCGGACCGGGGACAAGTGTGAAAGTCCCTTTAATCACGGCTATGGAGAACTTTAGAAACACACAGAGCTCCAGATGTGGAGAGGCGAAGCCGAGTACTCGCTGCCCTCACAATGAAAATATTTCATCTTCCCAGAGGACGAGGCCAAGAGATTGTTTACCAAGAAGAACAGGTCATTAAAGGAGAACAACCGGATCTATATACTAGAGCCTATACACTACCAACCTCAAGTTATATACAGGAGATGCCCAGGTTATACCAGCATGCTCCATATCACTATATACAAGAAGATGTATAACTTATACCAGCTGTACATATATAATTATATACAGGAGATACCCAGGTTATACCAGCATGCTCCATATCACTATATACAGAAGATGTATAACTTATACCAGCTGTACATATATAATTATATACAGGAGATACCCAGGTTATACCAGCATGCTCCATATCACTATATACAGAAGATGTATAACTTATACCAGCTGTACATATATAATTATATACAGGAGATACCCAGGTTATACCAGCATGCTCCATATCACTATATACAGAAGATGTATAACTTATACCAGCTGTACATATATAATTATATACAGGAGATACCCAGGTTATACCAGCTGTACATATATAATTATATACAGGAGATGCCCAGGTTATACCAGCATGCTCCATATCACTATATACAAGAAGATGTATAACTTATACCGGCTGTACATATATAATTATATACAGGAGATACCCAGGTTATACCAGCATGGTCCATATTACTATATACAAGAAGATGTATAACTTATACCAGCTGTACATATATAATTATATACAGGAGATACCCAGGTTATACCAGCATGGTCCATATTACTATATACAAGAAGATGTATAACTTATACCAGCTGTACATATATAATTATATACAGGAGATACCCAGGTTATACCAGCATGGTCCATATTACTATATACAAGAAGATGTATAACTTATACCGGCTGTACATATATAATTATATACAGGAGATACCCAGGTTATACCAGCATGGTCCATATTACTATATACAAGAAGATGTATAACTTATACCGGCTGTACATATATAATTATATACAGGAGATACCCAGGTTATACCAGCATGGTCCATATTACTATATACAAGAAGATGTATAACTTATACCAGCTGTACATATATAATTATATACAGGAGATACCCAGGTTATACCAGCATGGTCCATATTACTATATACAAGAAGATGTATAACTTATACCAGCTGTACATATATAATTATATACAGGAGATACCCAGGTTATACCAGCATGCTCCATATCACTATATACAAGAAGATGTATAACTTATACCGGCTGTACATATATAATTATATACAGGAGATGCCCAGGTTATACCATCATGCTCCATATCACTATATACAAGAAGATGTATAACTTATACCGGCTGTACATATATAATTATATACAGGAGATACCCAGGTTATACCAGCATGGTCCATATCACTATATACAAGAAGATATATAACTTATACCAGCTGTACATATATAATTATATACAGGAGATGCCCAGGTTATACCAGCATCCTCATAGATTGTAAGCTCTTGCGAGCAGGGCCCTCACTCCTAGTGTTTCAGTTGTATATTAGCCAGTCATTTTTGTATTGTACAAGAACCCTATGACTTTGTAAAGCGCTGAGGAATATGGTGGCGCTATATAAATAAATATTATCATCATCTCTAGATACAAGAAGATGTATAACTTATACCAGCTGCACATATATAATTATATACAGGAGATACCCAGGTTATACCAGCATGCTCCATATCACTATATATAAGAAGATGTATAACTTATACCAGCTGTACATATATAATTATATACAGGGGATACCCAGGTTATACCAGCATGCTCCATATCACTATATACAAGAAGATGTATATTTTATACCAGCTGTACATATATAATTATATACAGGAGATACCCAGGTTATACCAGCATGCTCCATATCACTATATACAGAAGATGTATAACTTATACCAGCTGTATATATATATAATTATATACAGGAGATACCCAGGTTATACCAGCATGGTCCATATCACTATATACAAGAAGATGTATAACTTATACCAGCTGTACATATATAATTATATACAGGGGATACCCAGGTTATACCAGCATGCTCCATATCACTATATACAAGAAGATGTATAACTTATACCAGCTGTACATATATAATTATATACAGGGGATACCCAGGTTATACCAGCAGGCTCCATATCACTATATACAAGAAGATATATAACTTATACCAGCTGTACATATATAATTATATACAGGAGATACCCAGGTTATACCAGCATGGTCCATATCACTATATACAAGAAGATGTATAAAAGTACATCAGACATGTCCTGACAACCTGCAATGACAATATTTTCAATGATCTTCAGCAGATCACAATGGATCCCCATCTACTCCTCTCAGTAGTGCTCTGTGTGTGTCAGTCTTCACTTTCAACCTAGCATTCTATTCCTGGCCTCTGTCATCGCTGGGGCCCCAGGATGTGTGTTCGCTTCCCAACGCTTATATTTAGACAGAGGAAGAAAACTTTTTTTTTAGAAGTTTTTTTTTTTTTTTTGACAGCTCCCACATGCAGGTCTCCCTTAGAAAACAGCATTAAAAAAAAATCTAAACTCTAAAACAAAAAGAAAACTTGACATTTTGCAGAGCTCGGCAGCAGCTGATGGATTTTTGCAGCGCGTCCAGCTGTCACTTAACAGCAGCTCAAGATTGCCGCGTCTGAATACAAGTTCTTTTGTTACCAGGGCATAAAGAAGCTGCCAGCCCCTCCGCCTTCCAAGATGGCACGAGAAGGCGAGATAAACAATTATGAAAGGAAATGCAAATATAACTTTTTTTTTTTCTCCCTGAAAAAGAACAACTCATCCGGAACATGAGCAAGAACTCGTCTACAAGTGGAGAAAATGCTGTGCCTTCTAGAATCCTGTCCATCCTGAGCTCCCTGGTTCATGAGTAGAATGCCACCACTAAGGGTACCTTGTGTGCGGGTCGATAAACAGAAATTCCACATGGATTCTCCGGCGGATTTCTGTGCGTTTCCGCACCAAAAACTCCATGTGTTACTTGCGGTTATTGCTGTGGATTTGCTGCAGATCTCACCCTTTGCCCTCTTTCACACGGCCAGTATTTGGTCAGTATTTTTGCATCAGTATTTGTAATCCAAAACACAGAGGAGGCACAAATATTTCCATTATACCTTTTCTCTGTAGGTTTCACTCCTGGTTTTGGCTTGCAAATACTGACCAAACACTGATGCAAAATACTGACCAAATACTGACCGTGTGAAAATGGCAGTTGCATACCGCAAAAAAAAAACACAACAAATAATTGACAGGCTGTGGAATTTTAAATCCATACAGCAGATCAATTTCCACATTAAAAAAACAAATAAACAAGTAAGGCCTCTTACACACAAACGTGTGCTAGCCATTCCTTGTAGTGCTTTCTTGGGGTTCTGTGCCTCCGTTCTGCACCGCCCGTTCCGGATTGCAGACACATTCAACTGAATGCGTCCGCATCCATGATTTGGTAAATCACACAGCTGGAGCCCGCATATTGCGGATCTGCTGATTGCTGTAATTTTATTTAAGGAACTGAGAATCTGATTCCTGGGAATTCCAACAATTTATAGGTCAAACTATTTAAAGTGCATCATATATATGCATTCTATATTATACTCCAGAGCTGCACTCACGATTCTGCTGGTGGAGTCACAGTGTACATACATTACTTATCCTGTACTGATCCTGAGTTACATCCTGTATTATACTCCAGAGCTGCACTCACTATACTGCTGGTGGAGTCACAGTGTACATACATTACTTATCCTGTACTGATCCTGAGTTACATCCTGTATTATACTCCAGAGCTGCACTCACTATTCTGCTTTTGCAGTCACTGTGTACATACATTACTTATCCTGTACTGATCCTGAGTTACATCCTGCATTATACTCCAGAGCTGCACTCACTATTCTTCTGGTGCAGTCACTGTGTACATACATTACTTATCCTGTACTGATCCTGAGTTACATCCTGTATTATACTCCAGAGCTGCACTCACTATTCTGCTGGTGGAGTCACTGTGTACATACATTACTTATCCTGTACTGATCCTGAGTTACATCCTGTATTATACTCCAGAGCTGCACTCACTATTCTGCTGGTGCAGTCACTGTGTACATACATTACTTATCCTGTACTGATCCTGAGTTACATCCTGTATTATACTCCAGAGCTGCACTCACTATTCTGCTGGTGCAGTCACTGTGTACATACATTACTTATCCTGTACTGATCCTGAGTTACATCCTGTATTATACTCCAGAGCTGCACTCACTATTCTGCTTTTGCAGTCACTGTGTACATACATTACTTATCCTGTACTGATCCTGAGTTACATCCTGCATTATACTCCAGAGCTGCACTCACTATTCTGCTGGTGCAGTCACTGTGTACATACATTACTTATCCTGTACTGATCCTGAGTTACATCCTGCATTATACTCCAGAGCTGCACTCACTATTCTGCTGGTGCAGTCACTGTGTACATACATTACTTATTCTGTACGGATCCTGCGTTACATCCTGTGTCATACCCCAGAGCTGCACTCAGAATTCTGCTGGCTTAAGACCATACTTTGAACAGCCATTCACATTATAGGAAGTGTCTTTTTCCACTCTGTACAGTAATCTGATGAAGGAAAAACTTCCCGCTCCACTGCATTATAGGAATTCCGCTATAAATGGTCCGACATGACATACTGCACATACACAGCTACAGGTATGCAGCATGCATATATGAAAAACAAAAGATATGTCTGCACGGATGTAACACAGCCCAGAAAATCCAACGCCGACAACTCTGAGGTAAATATCTGCATGAGATATAGATATATGTGGATTATGCCGTGGAATTTGCCCTTTGCCCTCTGGGTAAAATGCACGGCATAAACCAACATGGTGTAGAGTTAAAAACCGCAGCGCAGGTCAGTTTGTGCTGCAGGTTGTTTTTCTGCAGCATGCAGATGAGGTTTCTCCAGATCTCATCTCCTCTACAACGCTGTCGATCTGCCGCGTGCAAACCAGCAGAATTTATGTTCTGTTTGGACGTACGGGTTCTCACGCATTTCGGTAAAGAGGAAGTCATATTAAAAAAAAAACAAAAACACAACAGCAAAGACAATTCAATTAGTAAGTAAGAATAGGGTGCGATCCGACTCACCTGCACGACTTCTATCCCTCGCTTCCTAGAAGAACAGAAGAAAAGAGCCATAAGAAACACAAAGAAATAACATAATAAGGTATAAAATACAAGAGCCATTGGTCGGGACCCATCTCAATCCAAAAATTACAAAACTTTCCCTTTAAGAAGCCCTCTGTTCCGGAGGTTTCCAGTTTAGTCAAAGTGACGTAAACATCTTCTGTGGAAAAACCCATTTAAAACTGCTTTCCACCTTGATAATATCATGACTACTCTTTAGAGCAGCAGTTGGTGCTTCAGAGCTGCACATCCTTCTGTATAATACACAGGGTGCTATAGCTACAGTCAGCCACCAGCAGACACTCCCCTGCTCTCTCCTTCTAGCTCCATCAGACACTAGGCAGATCTGATATTCAGGATTCTGACAACCTTTGCCAAAGCTGTTATGGTAGCTCAATTAGTTGTCAGAATGGAATATCTACTTGACGTTTCAGCAATAGATACACTAAGTTTTATTCCACAGAAAGAGAGATCTAAAAGGAGGTATTCCCAGCTTGTATGTGTCACCCCTTTACGATTGTTGGGGTCCGACCTCACCGATCCTGAGAATGAAGTAGTCACAAGGCCTATTTAGCGCGTTGTCACTTTGATCGCATTTTCCTGCGCAGTGGTGGTGCCTCAGATATCCACTGTGCTGGGCACTGCAGCACTGCTCCTTTGACGTGAAGAGGTCAGCTGCAGTTTTCCAGCACAGCCAAGAGGCTGAGCAGCCTGACAGGAATGCTCCCCAATATGTACTATAGGCAAGTGCCAGTGAATAGTGTGTAATGAGGCCACGCCCCCTCACTCCCCTAGGCAGCTCTGCAAGTGAAAAGAAGCGGTCCTGATCATATTCTAGGACAGGTTGCTGGCAGCCATTCACGGAGAACCCATTTAAGCTAACATTGGTTGTCACCCAGCTTTCCAAAAACCAAGATATAACTAAACAATGGATGAAAGAGGAAAGGGTACGCAAATTTTTATAAAAATAAAACAAATTCCACAGTCAAATAATCAAGTCAATCTAGGGTGTGCACGCCCCCTGCAGCCACCGCTGAATATGCAATGGCAGAGATTAGAACAAACTACAGATTTCAGGGTCATGATTTAAGGGGAACTCCCACAAAATGTATATTCTCTTGGCTTTTAGAAACGTACATGGTGTAAGTTGTAGTGAAGCCAGTCTTTTCACTAGCGGCTCTATTTGTGAGTTATAACCTCCCTTCTGATCCTCAGATGTGTCATGACCAACACTCTGATAGGCGTTGCCATTACACCTAGAGGCTCTACTCTCTCTGCAACTGCCACACAGGGCCAGGCAGTGTGAAAATCATCATACCTGGCCATGTCAAAGTGCAGAGGGCGCAGCAGTTGCAGAGAGAGCAGAGCCTCTAGGTGTAACGGCAACGCCCCCATTGCTCCTAGAGTCAACGGGGGCGTTAATTTTTCTTAGCAATGCGAGCACATATGAATATGGGACCAACACAGATGTCTTCAGCTGCCAAGCGCACAAGTAACCGGTCAGCCAGTGTCATAGGTACAAAACTGCTGACAGATGCTCTTTAAATTCTACGGTTTTATGCATCTGTATTCTATTCCAGTCTATGGGACAAGCGATCAGAAGTTCGTATGTACAAGTCCCCCAAGAGGACTTTTCCCATTTTGGCTTTATTGCTCTTGAATAGATAGCGACACTGTGAATGCTGCTGTGTTCTGTTGTTCATCTTAGGAGGCCTCTTGGCTGACCACCGCCATATCGCCAGAGTTAGCTGCTCCTTGCCCCTGGTTTCCGGTCCCGACATACGGTTTGACAGGGGTCAAGTGTGCCGCTGAAGCAGCGACGACGAGTCTCCTGTGCGTCATGTGACCCCACTGACGTGACACATGGAGACACGTCACTGCTGCCTCCAGTCATTGGCAGCAGTGGCACACGCGATCCTCGTCAAACCGGACTTATGCTTCCCTACGCAGGTCCGGAGACTTGGGGGAGAGAGGATGTGCCATCCCTTTAAGACCTTCTAAGAACCAGAATTTTTTTTTTTTGTAACTACGCCCTGATACATTAAACCATAGAATTCAAAAAGGGTGGACTTTGTTTTTCTCACAGCTGTACATCGTGTACCTTTCTAAGGGGATTGGGAATTTAAAAAAAAAATATATATATATATTTTGAGGGAGTGCTTTTTTTTTTTTTTTTTTAAACAAACAGTAAAGTCGTCCATCACTCAGCGTGCAGCGATACCATCTGAGGATTTGTGGTTTTCCCAGGAATGGAAAGCAAATTCAAGCACAACAACCTAGAAGCGATGCCGCATCTGGAGTAGGGGCCGGTATTACACTGCTCGATCGTAGGGCAATGCGAGCGCAGAAGGAAGAGGACACATCCATCGGCGCTCGTTTGCACTGCCCTGATTACACAGGGAGATGTGACGCCAATAATCATGCGTCTGTCACACGAACTCATTAGCATATTCCCGAAAATTGGCAATTTTTTAAAATCGCTTTTTTGTTTTAGATCAGTCTTTTGCTTCTGCGTTGTATTACGGCTCTGTGTTGGAATCAAGAGCCAGATTGTCAGAATTTCTGGATAATCAAATTCTAGATTAAAAGGGGTTTTCCAAAAAGATCCCCAAAACTTGGTTATTTTCCCTAAATCCCATAATAATTAATGAAAAGTGCACTGCACAGGCACAGCGGGCTCTCCTTCACTTCAGGGGCCCGATTCTGGTGCTAGGAGAGGGTCCCAGAGGTGGAACCTGCACCTATCTGACATTACTGGAATGCTGTAAATATTGAGATGGGGCAATCCCTTTAAGTGGTGAGCTTCAGAAATAAATTGGACAACCCCTTTAAAAGGATTTCACTGTATTAAGATTAATGAGGGAGGAAAACAGTTTTATTTTCGCATAGCAACCAATCAGATTCCACCTTATATTTTCCAAATGAGCTCTGTAAAATGAAAGGTAGAATCTGATTGGCTGCAATAGGAAACTAAGCCAGTTTTCCTTTCAACAAATCTTAATAAATCTGCACCATAATTTCTGGAGTCCACCAATCAGATTGATCCTTTCATTTTCCAAAGGAGCCCTGAAAAATGAAAGGTGGAATCTAATTGGTTTCTAGGAAAACTGGCTTAGGTTCCCACTGCAACCAATCAGATTCCACCTTTCATTTTACTGGGCCCCTTTGGAAAATGAAAGGATCAATCTGATTGGCTGTCATGGGCAACTAAACCAGTTTTCCTTTCAACCAGTTTTGATAATTCCTTCCCCACCCACGTATGTATCTCTGTAGCCATAAAACAGAAGCCCCAGTCTGAACACTGTCCTCACGTTACCTTATAAAAATAAAGTCCCACAGTTCTGCCGCCTCCAGAACTGATAAGAGACAAAAATGACATTTCACAGAAATCGTCTGAGTTACCATAAAACATTAAGATGAGGAGATAACGAGCGTAGAAAGAAAAGAAGGAGAGCGACGACCTTTAAGGTGCCATTATAAAGTTTCCAGAAACACAGGGAACAAAACCTAAAATCCTTTTCATGTACACGTTATACCAACCACTATAACGACAGCAGAAAACTCTACTATTAGCAGGATGGGGAGAGAACAAAATGTGCAGAACCCTGACTGACCCCCATGATCACTACTATATGTCATATAGAGACATTACATCATATGTGACTGATATCAGCCGCTCCTCTTATAATGCTCCAGTACTGATATAACCTCCAGACATTACATCATATGTGACTGATATCAGCCGCTCCTCTTATAACGCTCCAGTACTGATATAACCTACAGAGACATTACATCATATGTGACGGATATCAGCCGCTCCTCTTATAATGCTCCAGTACTGATATAACCTCCAGAGACATTACATCATATGTGACGGATATCAGCCGCTTTTCTTATAACGCTCCAGCACTGATATAACCTCCAGAGACATTACATCATATGTGACTGATATCAGCCTCTCCTCTTATAATGCTCCAGTACTGATATAACCTCCAGAGACATTACATCATATGTGACTGATATCAGCCGCTCCTCTTATAATGCTCCAGTACTGATATAACCTCCAGAGACATTACATCATATGTGACTGATATCAGCCGCTCCTTATAATGCTCCAGTACTGATATAACCTCCAGAGACATTACATCATATGTGACTGATATCAGCCGCTCCTCTTATAACGCTCCAGTACTGATATAACCTCCAGAGACATTACATCCTATGTGACTGATATCAGCCGCTCCTCTTATAACGCTCCAGTATTGATATAACCTCCAGAGACATTACATCCTATGTGACTGATATCAGCCGCTCCTCTTATAACGCTCCAGTACTGATATAACCTCCAGAGACATTACATCATATGTGACTGATATCAGCCGCTCCTTATAATGCTCCAGTACTGATATAATCTCCAGAGACATTACATCATATGTGACCGATATCAGCCGCTCCTCTTATAACGCTCCAGTACTGATACAACCTCCAGAGACATTACATCATATGAGTACTGCACCAATTTCCACAACAAATATGCTGTGTGTGAATACATCCTTAGCATTAACAGCCCTTTACAGCAAAAGTAACATCCAGTCTGGTGGTAGTAAGGTGCTTAATATTGTCAAAGCGAAAAATAAAAAAAAAGGCAGGAAATTCTAGAAAGCAGAACAGGAAGAGTTGCAAAAGCGCAGACCCAGCGGAGGCGGGAAGGGGGGGTGCACAGTGTTTGCCTCACAGTACAGGCTGCCGGTTACCATGACAACCAAACAAGGCCTCAATATAAAACCCTGATAATGGCCGGAGACAAGGAACCGATTAATGGACCAGATATAAAAGATACAAAGAGCTGCTGGACCTCGGCCTGACACATTTTTACGCTCTGTTCACACCTCATTTTGAGCCCTCAGAGGATTTTCCACGTACGTCGCCAACAGGAGGCAGCGACATATTCCGCCGTATAACACGATGATAGGCGCACAGTACAATAGATCCGTGATCACATATGACACTACTATGCAGTCAGTTGGGGGTCAGAGGAACGGCGGGAAGCCAGGGGGATTTTGTCAAAACATGGACCACTGTCGTGCACGTGAGACGTGCAGATTTTGAGAGAAATTTCCATCCATATGTTGCAAAAGGGCCAAAGTTCCCTTAAAAGGGGTTGTGCAAGAATGGGGAGGGGGGGGGGGGGGCATGCTCAAATGCACTCCCTCGCTGAAAACAAAAGGCCGGTTTGACACTGCCTGCGGCAGCAACTGGATCCCCTTACGTCTTGACAAATGGTCACATGACGCAAGGGGATCCGCTGCAGTGATTGGCCGCAGCCATGTGAAACGCAGTGGAGCATTGCAGGCCGTGAAGGAGCGGGGAGCCAGTGCCGGGAAACAGGTAAGTAAGTTTTCCTTTACAGGTCCGGCCCAAGTAAGGGGGTTTGCCACAAACACCCCAATCTTGCCCAACCCCTTTAATTCCAAACTGATTTTTTTCCACTAAACGTCAATAGAGCTTTTAAAACCCAATCCCCATTTAAGGGACTATCATTTGCTTGGGATTTTCAGTGGAGAATCTACACAGCCTCTGGAGGTAAACAAGAATGCTTCCATTCACAGACAGCAAGCAGGGATTTTGAAGTGGTGAAGAATTCAAACGCATAGTAGAAAATGATAAATATGTTTAAGCCAACATCAAAAACTGTATTTTAATATAATTCAGCATGAATAACTAGTTAGCTTTGTAATTTACTATGACAAAAAATTCTCCAGTATTGAGATATTCTCTTTATGCCAATATAATGGCGCCTCCTGGTCTTTATTCTGTATAGTAGTCCACCTACTCAGGTGGTCGCACATGCTCAGTTACGTTCTTTAACTGCCGCCAGCCTTATCTACTGTTAGAAGCTGGGAAAGTTTCAAGGAGAGAACTTCAGCAGAAAAGACAAGCCTCTTGAGCTTTGATACGGAGGAAGCTGCAGCAGAAAGGAAACACCCCATGAGCCGTGATAGGGAGAGAGCTGCCACAGATAGGACATACCCTATGAGCTGTGATAGGGATAGAGCTGTAGCAGAAAGGACACGGCCACTGAGCTGCGATAGTAAAAGAGCTGCAGAAAAAAGGACACACCCCCTGAGAAAGGACACATCCATGAGCTGACAGTTTGAAGAGAATCTAGCAGAGCAATGAATGTGGAGATCTCTGGATCCATGTGAGGTACAGGGCTGGTTCTAGCTTTGTTAGAAAGAGATTGTCATGTGCTATATGTTGTGTGATATTCATTTTTTACATTAATCATAGGAGAACCTCTTTTAAGCTTCTTTTTACATTGATCACTAAAGAGAAGCGTTCTCCCGCCTTGTTCTGGGGGGGTCGTGCACCTATAGGAAATAAATGGGTGCTGGAGCCTATTCATCTGGTGGGGGGCGTCCCAGCTCATGGACCCCAGCAATAACATCTACTTCCCACAACATGGGAAAGCTAAAACCGCAGGGTCGTTTTAAGTGATCCCGACATATAAACTGAATACGGCACTCATCTTTCGTCTTGGTTTCTCGATGCTCCCCAACACGAGCACTATATATTGACAGGTTGCAGAGGTGGAGTACGGTCAGTCAGGTCTCCTGCACCTCCAGGCACTGTCAGCATGTTTATTTATTTTGTAGCCCTGAGCACTAATTACAAGGAGGGGCGCGACCTGTGATTAAGACTCTCCTTAAGGCAAGGTTTACCTGGTCACACCCGGCAGTACACAAGTAAGGGCGAGGCTTATGACAAGCCAACTTTCTTGCCATATTGAATGCAGCTTTGTATGGTGGAGGAAGCTAATCCGACCGACCAGAGACAGAAATGATGCGGAGTTATACTTAACCAGTAAGTCTGCCGCTCCCAGTGTCGTCGCCCAGATTTAACAGACTCCGAAATGTCTAAGAACCTACAGCGGAGACTGGGATATTCTAGCAGATAAAATGATTTGCCAACCCAAAGAAGAAGTCTTCATTATCAATGGAATGTTAAATAAATAAATAAATAAATAAATAAATGGTTTCTTCTCCAGGTTAACCCAGTTCACACTGAGCTGAAAGGGTGGGGGCACCCCAGAAAGCAGGCTCCCAAACCCTGCACATGGGTGCTGCACATCCTTGACCAGCTAAGGTCTCATGCACAGGACCATGGCGGCAAAATGCGGACCACTGACCCATTGAACTCAATGAATGAACAAAAAAATGAGGATACAACATGGACAGTATCTGTGAACCCCAACCCTGCACTTGGGTGGCTGCACATGCTTGCCCAGCTAAGGCCTCATGCACATGACCATGTCTGTTCGCAAAAATATGTTTCCAATCCGTGTGCTGTCTGCAGTTTTTTGTTGCAGGCCCATTGACTTCAATGGGTCAGTGTTCTGCATTTTGCAGGGATCATGTATTACAGCAGATAATAGTCCACGATCAGGGCTCATGCATACGTGTGCCGGCCGGGCCAGTATGGCGGCCTGGAAACAGTGGGTCCACAATATACTACCGTTTTTGCACCATATCACTGCGAAGGAGTCCGCAATCCGGGAGGTCCGGAGGCACGAAACCCCACAGAAGCACCATAGAGTGCTTCTGTGGGGTTTCTCTTTGCAACTCCGCACCGCAAAAAAGTAGTGCATGCACTACTTTTTTGCGGTGCGGACAGATCACAGACCCATTCAAGTTGGCGGTCCCCAATGCACTGAATGGCCAAGCAACAGCCATGTGCATGAGCCCTCATGGTGACAGATTCCGTTTTTACGTTAACCATCCTATGAAGTTATAAATGGGGCGGGGCTGTGACAACCTCATTTTCATCCTCCGCCATAGTTAAAGGGGTTGTTTCATCTGGGACTTTGATGGTTTATCCTAGCGATATGCCATCAAAGTCAGGTCTCGGAGGTGGGACCCGCACCTATCTCTAAGCGCCCTTTCACACGACCGTATGCCCTCCGAGACATACGGTCCGTGAGTGGGCCATATGTCCCGGAGTGGCATCGATCGTGCGCACAGCTTCATAGATTACAATGATGCTGTGCGCGTCCGGCCGCCCACGGGACTATTGGCCTGCACTCATATGATTTTAGTGGGTGCGGAACAATAGCCCTGCGGGCGGCCCGATGTGCACAGCATCATTGTAATCTATGAAGCTGTGCGCACAATCAATGCAGCTCCGGGACATATGGCCCGCTCACGGAACGTACGTCTCGGAGGGCATACGGTCGTGTGAAAGGGCCCTAAAATGGGTGCCTACGCGGCATGCTCTCCATTTATTTCTATGGAAGTTACAAAAATAGCAAAGCAAGCGCACTCGGCTATTTTTGGATATACCATAGAAATGGATGAGGAGCACACTGAGCAAGCGCCGCCACAACTCCGTTTAATTCGGCGCTCAGCTATCTTTAGCAGCCCCCAGAAATTAAGGAGACTGGCTGAACATGCACAACTACTCTCCGCTCACATCAGGGGTCCCGTTCTGGGGATTGGTAGCACATGGGACCCCCGCACCTACGTCTTAGATGAGACAGCCCCTTTAAAAGATGCATTGTGCTCGTAATTAAGCGGCGGATTAATAAAAGGTAGGCCGGCTGCGCGTATGAACCGGAGGCAGAAATAACACACCGATGAGGAATCTGACATGTTGGGTGGAGTAATCCTTGAAAAAATGATGTTCGGTCACTTTATTAGGTTGTCACTAACAAAGCATCCAAACAGCAACGAAAGTAACTTAAGGAAGGAACAATTCAAGAGAAGACGTGACCCTGTCCAATAATTCCAGAATCGCTCCTCGTTGCCCGTCAAGGGTTGTTTGCCCAGAAATCACTTGGGTTCCCTCCAAAAACGCACAGAAAAGACACCACTCGGAAAATATGTTTGCGAGTTTGCAGCCTGGTCTGCATCAGATGTTACCTCCTTTATGCTCCGGTGACAGGTCATTTATTTTCCACCGGCTGATTGTTATCCTCACCAGCCGAGAAGACCCTCAGTGACCATAGAGACGTCTAGAATATTTAATAATGGAGCATCTTTCCAACACAAACGTGCCGCACTCGCTGTACCCGAGAAATAAATATTTTGACAGACGACGGAGTCCTGAGTACAGGGAGGGCCATCATCTGGCAGCGAGCGGGCTTCTCCTAATGCTGGTGGATCTCCACAGGATAGGACATGTGGGGTTGGTGGAGGAACAAGGGTTCAAAAGCTGGGGAACCCCATAATGGATGTCCTGACCACATCGGCCTCCATAAATGGCACGGAGAGGCCCATTATCTGGCAGCGAGCAGGCTTCTTCTAATGCTGGTGGATCTCCACAGGATCAGGCATGTGGGGTTGGTAGAGGAACAAGGGTTCAAAAGCTGGGAAACCCCATAATAGATGTCCATAGATGGTCCATAACTATGGCCAATAAGACTTGGGAGTCCACAACTCATGTGTTTCACCCTCCATTATTGAGTTAGGACAATCTGCTCTCACCAATGTGACTGTCCGATAAGTAAGATATCACGTCTCTCTGCTGCCAGGAGATCACATGCTTGAGCGCTGCCTCAGCGTGTATGTAATCTGTGATAATCATCTACGCCGATCAGCCTCCCAGGCATGGACTCTACAAGACCTCAGAGACGTCCCTGTGGTATCTGGTACCAGGAGATTTCTAGCAGATTCTAAAAGTCCAGCATGTGATGAAGAGCGGCCTCCAAGGATCAGACTTCTTTCTTGAGGACATCCCAGAGAAGATGTGCGATCCTTCACGGCCATGTACATGGAGGCATCACTGGCCACCTTTTCACAGATTTGAACATGGATACGGACGTGTGAATGAGGCTTAGGCAGCTGGACGGGCCCGGAGTGACTCCATAAGGTCCTGGTAGGTTGTCACCGGTATCTTGAGCCATGCTGACTTCAGTACATCCCACAGCTGCTGGAGGGGATGTGGGGGTGTCCATAGAGCCAACACGACTATCGAGTTGATCAATTGGGTTCAAATCTGGGGAATTAGGGGTCAGGGTAGTACTTGGAAGTCTTGGTCCTGCTCTTCCAACCAATGTCGGACATTTCTAGCCGTGTGACATGTCGCATTGCCTTGGTGGAAGATCCCATCTACCCCGGGGGAGACAATCAGCATGTAGGGGTGAACCTGATCTGCAAGGATGGGTTCATACACAGATTGTGGAGAGTGCCTTCCACATGGATGAGTGGCCCAGAGAATGCCAAGAAAACCTCCCCCAGACCAGAACGCTGCCCCCACCAGCAATGGTTGCAGGGTGTTTCCTCTCCGATGTTTCTCTCCCGACACGCCAATGTCCATCCGTTCCATGAAGCAGAAAACAACCCTTTACCAATCAGTGGAGGTCCAATTCCCTTTTCTGCAGATGCAACCTCGTTATTATAGGAGCAGTGACCGTCCGTCTGCTCCGGAGCCCCATACACAGTAGGTTCTCTGACCTGTTGTGTTAGACTCACGTCTGGTGCCCCTGGGTCATTTTGGTAATGAGCTGCTGCACTGTAGTGTGTCCTCCACCCTCACACACCTTCCCTGACGTTTACCTCTCACATCAATGACACGTGGTTCTCTGCAGTTTCCATGTCGCTTATTCACAATGCTGCCATTTGTCCCCTCACCGAACACTTTCACCACAGCAGCAGAGAACAGTTCACACTGCGCAGTGTCAGAAATACTGACACCCGGGGCCTGAAAGCCAATAATCATCCCTTTCTGCAACTCTGATAAATCGCCTCTTTTTACTTATGAAAGCAACGAGGGATATGTGTGCAGACAGCTTATCACACAACTTATATACCCACCGAGCCAGCTCAGCACACCTTATATACCCACTGAGCCAGCTCAGCACACCTTATATACCCTCCGAGCCTTCTCACCGCACCTTATATACCCACCGAGCCAGCTCACCGCACCTTATATACCCACCGAGCCTTCTCACCGCACCTTATATACCCTCCGAGCCTTCTCACCGCACCTTATATACCCTCCGAGCCTTCTCACCGCACCTTATATACCCTCCGAGCCTGCTCAGCGCACCTTATATACCCTCCGAGCCTGCTCAGCGCACCTTATATACCCTCCGAGCCTGCTCAGCGCACCTTATATACCTCCGAGCCTGCTCAGCGCACCTTATATACCCTCGAGCCTGCTCAGCGCACCTTATATACCCTCCGAGCCTGCTCAGCGCACCTTATATACCCTTCGAGCCTGCTCAGCGCACCTTATATACCCTCTGAGCCTGCTCAGCGCACCTTATATACCCTCCGAGCCAGCTCAGCACACCTTATATACCCACCGAGCCAGCTCAGTGCACGTGACTTCCTTCATGAGCTACACTCTGCTGACATCGAATGTAGGAAGCAGTCAATTAAATAAAATAAATAAAAAAAGATTCAAGATTGTCAACCATTAAAAAAATGAACCAGTGAAGAATGGACGGCGCTGGTTTATACTATTCAGAGACGGTTGCAAAGTCCATGCTTCTCCAGTGCCGTCTGCCTCCAGCTGTAATGCAATACAAAGTCATTATGTAACCTAAAGCAGAGGGAAAAAATGCTCCTCTCGTAGCAGCGAGGGCCAGAAAACACAATGACTACTCCCAAAACAATGCTCGGGAATGATAAGGGCACCTCCCCTAATAAAAGAACAAAAATATCAGCCCCCCAGTTCAGTGCAGGGTCCGGGGCGCAGAAGGACAAGTTGCAAAACCTCTGTAGTGAGCGTTGTCACCAGCTTCCTGCAGAGGTCTGGTATGGAGTCTGAAGGATTTAAAGGGGTTGTCTATTTTTTGCTCACACTCGTGTGGCACTGACAGTATGCAATGCCTAGGTGCCGTCAGCCCTCCAACAGTAAGGGCTCATGCACACAACCGTATGTATTTTGCGGTCCGCAAAAAAACGGATCCGCAAAAAATACAGATGACGTCCATGTGCATTCTGTATTTTGTGGAACAGAACAGCCGGCCCCTAATAGAACAGTCCTATCCTTGTCCATTATGCGGACAATAATAGGACATGTTCTAATTTCTACGGACATACGGAAACGGAATGCACACGGAGTACCTTCCGTTTTTTTTGCGTACCCATTTAAATGAATGATTCCACATATGGTCCACAAAAAAAAAAAAAATGGAACAGACACGGACTCGTGTGCAAGAGGCACTGTCTGCAGGGTCTGTCCTCTGCTTTGGATAATCTAGGGGTTATGCCATGACAGATGGCCGTAGTGCGGAGCAAATTGCGAATCTGCAAACACGGATAGCAGCCGAGTGCGTTCTGCATTTTGCGGACCGCACATGGTCGGCACAATGATAGAAATACCTATTCTCCGCAACTGCAGACAAAAAATAGGACATGCTCTTTTTTTTTTTTTTGCAGGGCCGCGGAACAGAACTACGGATGCGGACAGCACGCAGCGTGCTGTCCACATTTTTTGCGGTCCCGTTGAATTGAATGGGTGTGCACCAGTTCCTCAAAATTGCGGAATGGATGCGGACTCATCCACACAGTCGTCTGAATGAGCCCTAACAAAGCTAGATCCAGCCCAGTACCTCACGTGGGTCTCCCAATTCTTTGCTCTGCTATTTTTTCCTCAGCCTGGCAGCTCAATGGGCGTGTCCTTTTTGCTGCAGCTCCCGCCCTATAACTGCCACAGAACATGTAGCTGGTGGCGGTTGAAAATTTAAACTGAGCTTGTGCGACCAACTCAGTGAGACGGACAAACAAAATAATAAGGAAACAAACAGCAGGTGGCGCCATACAGATACATTTTATTGAATGACTCAGTTTGTATGCTAAATTTTTAATTACATGTAATTACAAAAATATTCAGATCCAGGTGCTGGTTTGAAAAACGTAGAATGCGATTTGTGACACAACCCCTTTAAGCGGAGTTGTAATCCCACTGCCGGCTATCTCCATACGCCCTGATAGGACCTAAGCTAGCCACCCGTGTAATAGTCCATGACAGGGACCACCAGGACATAACTCAGGTCCACGCCCCATGAGAAATATTCTTATTTGGACACAACCCTCCGACCTGCGTTCCAGGGGACTACACAGTTTACAAGTCCCAGGACGGACGCAGAACCTGCGATAAGATCTGTGGCTTTTGGGACTTCCTGCCCTGAACGTCAATGTCCTTAGATTAGATCATCCATCACGAGTGTTTTCCGATCCTCCCGTGTTAAATATTCACCCCCCCCTAACGTTCCCAGAAATAAAACACACAGTCCACTTGGCGAGGGCTCGTTTTGTGCAAAACCTTGCAAAACGGAAAAAATCTTAACTTTCCACCCAAGGTCGACCTTCCCTAATGTATCACTATAATATTAATGGCAATGTAAGTTATTATCGGGACGAGCCGCTTCCTTGTGAATCAATCCGCAGAATATCAGGGGGCGTTCACCTAGGGACCCGGAGATAAGTCGCCGGCTTCTTCCCTCCAAGACGGATCTTCTATTTTCATAAGAGAATGATTCCAGTAAGGTGTATGAATTATGGAATTGTTACTCATGCAATTCCCCAGCTGAGAAATTTATTTTCCATCCAAAGAGACTAGAAAAGGGGAGGGGGCGTGACCACTCTGGAGGCTATTTTGCGACCGAGGGGTTGTCACCTCCCTTCCCCCACACGGTAAGCCGAATCTTCAGGAACGTAAAAAGATATAAGGAGCGGCATTCCATGATTTTAGATCCACTGTGCCGGCTCTAGATAGCTCTCTATGTACAGAGGCAGCGAGAGCCGGTAACCAGGATACAGGAACACCCTGCCGCCTTCTCTCACTAAATATCAGATGTGCAACCGCAAATAGACAGCGGCGGCGAGGCGCTCCCCATGTGACTCCCTGACAGACTGCAGAGGATGAGGAATACTAATACCCTGTGCTACCTGCGGCGCTCCTCCACCACCGCTCTGCTGGAGATCTAGGTTTTTATGTTATGGACTGAAACGCGTGGAGGATTCAAAAATAATATCAGACACTATGATTCCTCCTGCAGGGCGACCAAGAGGCGCTTGTGCCGACTTTAAAGGGTTGGGATCATCCCATGTTTCATGAAATATCATGAGGATGTGCCGGTAATATCCGATCACTGGAGGTCGCGCCCGCCGTAGCAGAGCCAGCCTCGGCGCCCCCGCCTTAACAGAGCCAGCCATGGTGCCCATACCACATCAGTTCACAGCACATGGCGGTCACCTGCCTGCATACAAATTCCTGTTAAACATGCCCCGGATGGCAGAACTAAGACACTGATATTTTCTGTGTAAACAGAGGCCTTGTCTGACAGATCCTCACGGCTCGTCTTCCGTTCACAGGACTCTTGCCTATTCAGAAAAACCTGTTCAGGGAAACGAAGCAGAACCCAACAAGACGGCACTCGGCAGACACATCCGGTTTCAGGAGGACCTGGCACAGAAAAAACCCACCAGGACTTGGAAGCTCAACCACAGGGACCATTTCCAATGACAAACCTCCTATATCCACCTCGTGTGGGTCTTCTGGGTGCACCGAATCCATGAATCGTCCGCGGGTGCATGCTCGGCCGCAATCCAAAACATAACATTACCCAGGGGGAGGGAACCGCTATAAATGTCTCTGACAAGACCAACATGCGCCTCAACTGCATTAGGGCAAGCCATGGGGTCTCTGCATGGTCAGCCAGAGCCCAGCATCCTGGACCAGAGCGACCTGTGACGAGCACGCCGCCTATAGAGCACGTGATGTCAGAACTCGCCGGTTCTACAGATAGAATTTACATACAAGTCCGTGAACTCCAGTAATGTGTAATCTATAATATCAGACGTGTCACAAGGAGACGGGATAGAAATCCGATCCCCAACCTGTCCCCGGGACAATATCTGTTACCGGATTAGTCTGAGGCATCACAATAGGGATAAATATTAGAGATGATTCAGACCTGATCCAGCAGAGACAATGCAAGACAAACAGACGGAGAGCGAGGCGTAGAACACGATCCTCAGCGGGGTGCAGCACAGGAGGCCAGGGAGACTGCATCCAGGGAAAGAGGGCGCCACTCATCTGCAACCCAACAGGCGCCCCGGAGTACACGCTCCCTCCAGCAGCGGCGGCACATAACGGATGTCGCTTTCTAGGAACTTGTCAATTTTACTCCGAGATCTATAGATTCATCCTAAATCTCCTTAAAAGGGTTCTTCGGGATATTGATATTGAAATGATTAGTAGATATAAAAACGGTCATAGAGTGGTGGTCGCACATGCCCAATGTCCTCCTATGGGACTACTGGAGACACAGTACTGTGCTTTACTATCCTTGGCCATCTCATAGGCTTGAAATGGAGTGCATAGGAGTAACCACCACCTCGTTCAACATGGGGTACCCATTCTCATGATTGGTGGGGGTCGACAGGTCATAAGTATAAAGGGGTTGTCTGAGAATTTGATACTAACGGCCGATCCCGAGGATGTCGGACGCCCACTAATCTGATATTGGTGGCCTATCCCGAGGAGGTCGGACGCCCACTGATCTGATATTGCTGGCCTATCTTGAGGATGTCGGACGTCCACTGATCTGATATTGCTGGCCTATCCTGAGGATGTCGGACGCCCACTGATCTGATATTGGTGGCCTATCCCGAGGATGTCGGACGCCCACTAATCTGATATTGGTGGCCTATCCCGAGGATGTCGGACGCCCACTAATCTGATATTGGTGGCCTATCCCGAGGAGGTCGGACGCCCACTAATCTGATATTGGTGGCCTATCCCGAGGAGGTCGGACGCCCACTAATCTGATATTGGTGGCCTATCCCGAGGAGGTCGGACGCCCACTGATCTGATATTGCTGGCCTATCTTGAGGATGTCGGACGTCCACTGATCTGATATTGGTGGCCTATCCTGAGGATGTCGGACGCCCACTGATCTGATATTGGTGGCCTACCCCGAGGAGGTCGGACGCCCACTGATCTGATATTGGTGGCCTACCCCGAGGAGGTCGGACGCCCACTGATCTGATATTGGTGGCCTGTCCTGAGGATGTCGGACGCCACTGATCTGATATTACCGGCCTACCCCGAGGAGGTCGGACGCCCACTGATCTGATATTACCGGCCTACCCCGAGGAGGTCGGACGCCCACTGATCTGATATTGGTGGCCTACCCCGAGGAGGTCGGACGCCCACTGATCTGATATTGGTGGCCTACCCCGAGGAGGTCGGACGCCCACTGATCTGATATTGGTGGCCTACCCCGAGGAGGTCGGACGCCCACTGATCTGATATTGGTGGCCTGTCCCGAGGAGGTCGGACGCCCACTGATCTGATATTGGTGGCCTACCCCGAGGAGGTCGGACGCCCACTAATCTGATATTGGTGGCCTATCCCGAGGAGGTCGGACGCCCACTAATCTGATATTGGTGGCCTATCCCGAGGAGGTCGGACGCCCACTGATCTGATATTGCTGGCCTATCTTGAGGATGTCGGACGTCCACTGATCTGATATTGGTGGCCTATCCTGAGGATGTCGGACGCCCACTGATCTGATATTGGTGGCCTACCCCGAGGAGGTTGGACGCCCACTGATCTGATATTGGTGGCCTACCCCGAGGAGGTCGGACGCCCACTGATCTGATATTGGTGGCCTACCCCGAGGAGGTCGGACGCCCACTGATCTGATATTGGTGGCCATTCCTGAGGATGTCGGACGCCACTGATCTGATATTACCGGCCTACCCCGAGGAGGTCGGACGCCCACTGATCTGATATTACCGGCCTACCCCGAGGAGGTCGGACGCCCACTGATCTGATATTGGTGGCCTACCCCGAGGAGGTCGGACGCCCACTGATCTGATATTGGTGGCCTACCCCGAGGAGGTCGGACGCCCACTGATCTGATATTGGTGGCCTACCCCGAGGAGGTCGGACGCCCACTGATCTGATATTGGTGGCCTGTCCTGAGGATGTCGGACGCCCACTGATCTGATATTACCGGCCTACCCCGAGGATGTCGGACGCCCACTGATCTGATATTGGTGGCCTATCCTGAGGAGGTCGGACGCCCACTAATCTGATATTGTGAGCTTATCCTGAGGAGGTCAGATGTCCACTGATCTGATATTACCGGCCTACCCCGAGGAGGTCGGACGCCCACTGATCTGATATTGGTGGCCTGTCCTGAGGATGTCGGACGCCCACTAATCTGATATTGTGAGGCTATCCTGAGGAGGTCGGATGTCCACTGATCTGATATTACCGGTCTGTCCTGAGGAAGTCGGACGCCCACTGATCTGATATTGCTGGCCTATTCTTAGCGACGTTACCACACGAGCACCTCAGGAAGCCTAGGTGAGAGTCCACTCACAATTTAGCTCTAATCAATAGAGTGAAAGCGAAAGCAGGACCGCAGGGTTCAAAATGGAAAGAAAAGAAACAAAGTGGTTTCTGCCGCAGGAAACAGGGCAGATTTTGACACTGTCGAAATACTACGTGAGAACACCCCCCTCCCAGTGTGAGGTTTTTTAGTTGATATAAACAATTAAACATTCCATTCACTGAAGGCAAGCAGATATCTTGAAAATGGTGAGGGATTGCAACAACCAAAGTAAGGATTGTTTCACATTTGTGTTTGCTGATCCGGCAGGCTGTCTTGGATCTGGCATTGCCGGACGCTACCGGAATGCCGCCTGGCGCCATTAACTATAATAGGGTCCAGCAGTGATCCGGGCGCAATCCGGCAAACATGCCGAGAATTGGCCGGACAAATACCGCTGCCGGTTTCTGTCTGTCCGATTGCCGGCACTGTATGCCGAAACAGCCTGCCGGCAGTGTGAAACACGCCTACGAAAGCCAGGGTCATTGATTGGTGCTTCCACAATACCCGCAGTGGTGACCTTCAACAGCAGAAATAATAAGGAACGCCCCCAACGTCCTCGTGTGCGAGAGGTCATACGGCACGTCATGCTGAATTATAATCTCCTAAACCCACTTTATTATAACTCAAGCTAACACACAAAGCCTCATACACACGACCATGTCCGTATTGTGGTCTGAAAACCACGGATCTGCAAAATACGGACAATGACATCTGCGTGCTGTTCCGTTTTTTTGCAGACCCAAAGAAATGAATCTGTAATCTTCAGAAAAATGATTAAAAAACAGTTTTTCTTTTGTTAATCTGAGGCTCTGTTCCCAAGTTTCGATGCTTTTTCTTAATATGCAAATTAGGCCTTCGGTGCAATGGGGGAGTCACCATTACTCTTGTTGCACCCGCACCTCCGCTCATTTCAGTGGCCAGCCCCGCCTTGGCTGCTTTGATTCACAGGGCCAGGCAGTGGCAGAGCAGACCACAGAAAGCATCGGAGCTCGGGTGCAATAAAAGTAATGGTGACGCTCTCATTGCACCCACGACAAATTTGTAATGAAGAGCACCTGCACAGCCCCATAAAGGACACGCCCGCTTGCACCCACCTGCACAGCTCAGCGAAGGCTTGGAAATTCAATTTCTTTATCTTTTTCTCACTCATCCAATAGCCGACCCGCTTCCCTTTCAGGAACGTCTGCATTTTTGGCACCTGTCACCGCAGGGACCCCCGAGGGTTCAGTCCGGGAGCCAGACACTTACAATAGGGAGGGTCTCCAGTGACCGATGCGCTCTTCACCTGATGGAAAAGACACAGGAGGGGTCATGTCCGTCCATTCAGTGCAAAACATACACAAAAAGAAAGGTGCAGTCAGCACCGAGGAGGGACGCGGAGGTCCTGTGTACACAGAACGGAGGGGAAACCGCTGGAAATATAAATTATTCAGCAGCTCCACTTATCAGTTTCATGGCACGTGCGAATGTCAAGATGGACCCTGACCCCGGGCAGAGCACGACCCTCATCAGCCAGCACTGGGAATGTTGGGGCTTGTTGTCCTGGAAGAAACTATGAACTGGGAATTGAACTTAGACTCCCAGTCCTCACTGGATTCAACAGAGTGCTGAATGCACGAGGAGAGAATTTGGTAGGGGTCCAGGTCTGACGGGGAGAAGTCCTGGATTAACCCCTCCAGTGCTGACAGAGGAGGAAGCGCTGGTCCCAAAAAACAAAAACACAAAAAAAACAAAACACAAATATATATATATAATGCACATAAAAAGGAGAGAAAATTGGACTTATAGTCCTGACATAGTTTGAAAGTTCGGAGACTTTCTTAAAAACTGTCCAATTTCAATACCTCTGCTTTCTGTCAGTCTAGGCACAGAGCAACTCCAGCGTTCCAGCTGTTGTCAAACTACAACTCCCAACTTTCTGGGCCCTCTGATAGAAGTGAATGGGGCATCCTGGGAGTAGTAGTTTCTCAGGTGCTGGAGACCCCTGGTTTAGAAGCTGAAAACCTGTCCTGACCTTGCCCTACTTTCACACAGCTGATGGGTTTGTTACAATGTATCGCTGCAGACAGCCGGCCAAACTCAGCTGCAGCCAGAAGGTTCCCCCCCCTTGTCCTGCCCTCAAGCTGATGGCTCCAATTTACAATCACACATCCTAATGAGCCCTCAGGACCAGGTGAGGTTGTCAGCCTCTGGATATAAAGCTGAATGTTGCTATTTGCTGACAGCAAGCAGAGATCTTGAAATGTCGAGAAACAGACACAAAAGTATTACAAAGTTGCAAAACGTTTCATTCTATTTACATAAGACCGGACAAAACAAAGCATTTCTAGGGCATATCAGTCATGGCCTGCTGGGACTTGTGGTTATTAGTGACAGGCTGCTGGGACTTGTGGTTGTTACTCATTACCTGCTGGGACTTGTAGTGCAATAATCTGACAGCTATGCCCATAGGATGCCAACCGGTGGTACAGGATAAGTGCATGCATATAGAAAACTATCTATATTTCAATATCTTGCCCCCTCAGACCGAGTACATTCAACAGGAAGGAGGGTGGCGGTAAGTGACAGCAGGTGAGGTAGGTGGCCCAGGTCTGACTGGCAGCACGAGGGGCTGTACATGCAGGTGGCACCATCCCGCTCTACTACCACCATGCACAGTTGCAAGCGCTACCAAGGCAGGGCACCCAGGATTAACCCCTCTGGTGCCAGCCCAGGCAGGAGCACGTTGCAGGGCGGGCAGGAAGCCTGTGGCGGGTGCAGGAACAGCTTCCCCAGGCTGATATAGAAACAGCATTGATGAAGTAGGTCAGAGCCCCCTCCCTCCCACATGGCAGCTCCACCACTACCAACCTGGCCAGCAGCTGTGCAGTGAGGTCTCCCTCTTGCTGAGGATCTGTCTCCTGACTGTCTCCCTCGCTCTCTTGATGACTGCTTCCCTCCCCCTCTCTCAGATCTCCATTTGCTGAGCTGGGTCCCTCCCTGGTCTCAGCTTCTCTTGCAGGTTGGGAGGGCACACAGTGAACTGAGGACCCAGGGCCAGGACACTCCCTCTGCTAGAGCTCCAGCTCCTCTCCTGCTGCTCGGACCTCCGTGCATTGAAGGGGGAAGAGCAGCCTGGAAGTTGGAGGCTGAGAAGGAAAAACACAGAGGAGCCCCAGTCCTCAGCAGCAGCAGCAGGGCTCGCGCTGAATGAAGAGGAAGTGCAGCCGGGAGTTCCCGCCGGAGCCCACCAGAGGGCAGCATTGAGCGGCGCCGCTCCAGTCACAGGCGGCCGAGGGCTGGGGGGAAAGTTACTGCCGGGGCTCCGTGTATCTAAAGGCTGTGCTACAGGGACTCAGCGTGCAGTATCACACAGAGAATAAGATACATAGGTTGAGATACAGGGGCTAAGCGAGCAGTATAAAACGTGACAGGCTTAGATACAATAGATCAGCAGACAGTATCACACATGACAGGCTTAGATACAGCAGCTCAGTAGACAGTATCACACATGATAGGATTAGATACAGCAGCTCAGCAGACAGTATCACACATGATAGGATTAAATACACAGCAGGCAGTATTACACATGACAGGATTAGACACAGCTCAGCAGACAGTATCACTCATGATAGGCTTAGATACAGCAGCTGAGTAGACAGTATCACAAATTACAGGCTTAGATACATCAACTCTGCAGACATTATCATACATGACAGTCTTAGATACAGAAGCTCAGCAGAAAGTATGATAGATGATAGGATTAGATACACAGCTCAGAAGACAGTATCACACATGATAGGATTAGATACACAGCTCAGTAGACAGCATCGCACATGATAGGTCTAGATACACAGCTCAGCAGACATTATCACACATGATAGGATTAGATACACAACTCAGCAGACAGTATCACACATGATGGGCTACCCTTACGTTTACATTTGCACTGTAAAATTTGGCTGCTTTACGCCATAATGCCTTTTGGCCAGACAAAAAGTCATCAATGGGGATCTGGCGATCTGACACAATATCCAGTTATGTCAGACATGGTGAACTCCGGCAGGCTGCTTCTTTGCTGGAAGTCACAATGCAGATATGAACGTACTGTTATGTACATGGCTCAGCAGTACAGTATAGCACATCACAGGATTAGATACATGGCACAGCAGTACAGTATTACATTTCGATACATGGCATAGCAGTACAGTATCACACTTAGATACATGGCTCAGCAGTACAGTATAGCACATGACAGGATTAGATACATGGCACAGCAGTACAGTATAGCACATGACAGGATTAGATACATGGCACAGCAGTACAGTATAGCACATCACAGGATTAGATACATGGCACAGCAGTACAGTATAGCACATCACAGGATTAGATACATGGCACAGCAGTACAGTATAGCACATCACAGGATTAGATACATGGCACAGCAGTACAGTATTACATTTCGTTACATGGCATAGCAGTACAGTATCACACTTAGATACATGGCTCAGCAGTACAGTATAGCACATCACAGGATTAGATACATGGCACAGCAGTACAGTATAGCACATCACAGGATTAGATACATGGCACAGCAGTACAATATAGCACATCACAGGATTAGATACATGGCACAGCAGTACAGTATTACATTTCGATACATGGCATAGCAGTACAGTATCACACTTAGATACATGGCACAGCAGTACAGTATAGCACATCACAGGATTAGATACATGGCACAGCAGTACAGTATAGCACATCACAGGATTAGATACATGGCACAGCAGTACAATATAGCACATCACAGGATTAGATACATGGCACAGCAGTACAGTATTACATTTCGATACATGGCATAGCAGTACAGTATCACACTTAGATACATGGCACAGCAGTACAGTATAGCACATCACAGGATTAGATACATGGCACAGCAGTACAGTATAGCACATCACAGGATTAGATACATGGCACAGCAGTACAGTATTACATTTAGATACATGGCACAGCAGTACAGTATAGCAGATGACAGG
Source organism: Rhinella marina (assembly GCA_900303285.1). Classification (NCBI taxonomy): domain Eukaryota; kingdom Metazoa; phylum Chordata; class Amphibia; order Anura; family Bufonidae; genus Rhinella; species Rhinella marina. The sequence continues at coordinate 583,966 of ONZH01013158.1, read as the reverse complement.
ATTAGATACATGGCACAGCAGTACAGTATAGCACATGACAGGATTAGATACATGGCACAGCAGTACAGTATTACATTTAGATACATGGCACAGCAGTACAGTATCACACTTGGATACATGGCTCAGCAGTACAGTATCACACTTGGATACATGGCTCAGCAGCACAGTATTACACTTAGATACATGGCTCAGCAGTACAGTATTACATTTAGATACATGGCACAGCAGTACAGTATAGCACATGACAGGATTAGATACATGGCACAGCAGTACAGTATAGCACATGACAGGATTAGATACATGGCACAGCAGTACAGTATTACATTTAGATACATAGCACAGCAGTACAGTATCACACTTAGATACATGGCTCAGCAGTACAGTATAGCACATGACAGGATTAGATACATGGCACAGCAGTACAGTATAGCACATGACAGGATTAGATACATGGCACAGCAGTACAGTATTACATTTAGATACATAGCACAGCAGTACAGTATCACACTTGGATACATGGCTGAGCAGCACAGTATTACACTTAGATACATGATCGGCCGTTCCATGCATTGGGGACCACAATTTGCGGTCCCTAATGCACAGGCACCAGTCGTGCAGCTGCTGAGACTGATTCAGACCCATTCAACTTAAACGGATCCGTGATCCGTCCACACTGCAAAAAAATAGAACATCCATGGGGTTACGTGCCTCCGTTCCGCACCGGACCTTCCGGATTGTGGACTCATTCAAGTGAGTGTGTCCACATCCGTGATGCGGGATGCACACATCCGGTGCCTGTGTATTGTAGACCCGCTGTTTGCCGGCCCAACACGGGCACGGTCATGTGCATGAAGCCTTAGACAGCACTCTAAAAATGAAGGGGATCGATTGTCGCACGAGTCTCAAAAAATCTAACACTGCTGGATTTCTTGTGAGTGATGCTGCGACCAGGGGCGTAGCTAAAGGCTTATGGGCCCTGGTGCAGGAGTTGAGCTTGGGCCCCCCTTCCCTCAGTACTTTGTGTGTCTTCTTATGCGGCACAAGTGTCTTTGGGCCCCCTCAGGCTCCGGTGCCCGGTAGCGACTGCTACCTCTGCACCCCCTATAGCTACGCCCCTGGCTGCGACCCCCATTCACTTCTATGGGATGACCGATACTCCGCCATCCTGGCCGCAACACATATTGTGGAGGAATCCTCACTATAACCTCATGTCAGCTCTACTGTTTTGACAATGTATCATTTTCTGTTTTGTTTCCTGTAACTGTATTTACAAACAAGCAGCTTCTTGTCTATTATGTGTCCAGTATTTTATATACACTGTTTGTTATGAGGCTGCAGGAGGAGCCGTCCTCAGACCTGGGATATTCCACGACTTTTCACACCTTTCATGATCCCGATCTTTTCAATATTAGCCAATTGTACTTGCAGGAGGTTTTACATCCAGCACTCTGTTCCCACCGCCCCCTCTGTTTTTTTTTCAATATTATTTTAATTATAATATTTTTTGTCATCTCTGTGCAGGCTCTCATTTTAATGTGTCCTGTCGATGGGGTCAGAGGTCATTTTCTTATTTTTGCGCCCTCAGGGGAACATTTATCAAGATCGGTGGTTTCCACCCTGGTCTTGATTTCCCCTGTGCAGGGTGCGCTAAATTTATCCATAGTCGCATGGCCCTCATAGATTTGTATAATCCTCCCGCTTGCCGTGCGAGAGAGTCTTTTGCAGCCTCCAACTTTTGTGAATAAAGGTAATTGTGCCGTGTCTGGTGGTCCTGCCCTTGCTGCCCCCTTATTCTCAACAAGGAGAAAAGTTGCAAATTTTGCTGAAAACATGGCAAATTTGGCAAAATCTGAAACTTTTTGGTGGTGTGAATAGCATAATAAATGTCCTCCTCCGAGCTTATATATTAGACCACTCCAACTATTAGGGCCCGTTCACACGACCGCGTGAACGGGTCCGCACCTATTCCGCAAAATTGCGGAATAGGGGCCGGCCCGTTCACCTCTGTGGCCGGCTCGCTATCTTTCTGAGCCGCGGCCCCGCAAGAAAAGATAGAACATGTCCTATACTTGTCCGCACGCACGGACAAGTATAGGCATTTTGAATGGGGCCGCCCGGCATGTGTTCCGAGCGTGTGGAACACACGCCGGGCGGCCCCCGCATTACTGCGGACCTGCAATAATACGGCCATCTGAATGGGGCCTAAATCTTAGGTCCGGCCTCATGAAGGTGTGGTTCCCATATCGAAAGGTGCTGCCCGGTTGCATCTTCTACTGGCGACGCTCGCTGTTTTTTCTTTGCCTCCACTCTCATCTGACCTAAGCGCAGCAGCGAAATTCATCTCTCTCCTGTCCTGGGCACCGGGCTGATGCATTATAACCGTAGTTGCCAACTCTTCTGGAATGTCCAAGACGCTCCCAAGACCTCCCGTACTCCCAGAGGAGTTAGCAAATCTCCCAGGCGCCACAGAAGCCTCCTGGCACCCTTTAGAAAGCAGCCCGCCATGAATCTTAACTATGTGTTACTGTACGTTCCTGTTTGCGTTGACTATATAAACTCATATAGAAAAAATCAGGCGCTCCCACGGACAAGAATAGGCATTTGCAGTCCCCAATGCACGGGCAACATCTGTATGTCTTCCGCAGATGGATGGGGACCCATTCAATGGGTCCGTGATCCATCCGCACCGCAAAAAAAAAAAACATTCTATTTTTTTTTTTACGATGCAGAGGCACCGCACCTTCCAGATTGTGGACCCATTGAAGTGAAGGGGTCTGCATCCGTGATGTGGTGCACAAATGGCCGTGGCCTGTATATTGCGGGCCGCAATACGAGCCAGGCCCGGCACATGAGCCCTTACAATGGAATAAAAAAAACGATGCAATGCGGATGTCACATGAATGAACGTCATCCGTATTTTTTACAGATCCATGTTTTGTGGACCGCAAAATAGGTTTATGTGCATGAGCCCTAAAGGGTATGTTCACACAGCAGAAATACGTGTTGGGCGCCAAAAATCCTTGGCGGAAAGAGGCCAAGCCTAAGATGAATCATGTTGCGGCAGAATTGCAGCACAATGCCGGTGTAAAAAATCTGTCTCATAGTAAGGGCTCATGCACACGACCGTATGTATTTTGTGGTAAGCAAAAACAGATCCACAAAAAATATGGATGACGTCCTTGTGCATTCCGTATTTTGCGGAACGGAAAAGCTGGCCCCGAATAGAACAGTCCTATCCTTGTCCGTAATGAGGACAATAATAGGACATGCGGAAACGGAATGCACGTGGAGTACCTTCATTTTTGCGGACCCGTTGAAATGATTGGTTTCACATACAGTCCGCAAAAAAAAACGGAAAGAAAATATGTTCATGTGAATGAGCCCTAAGCCAAGCAATAACCAGTATAGTCAGAGAAAAGCGTCCATCCCTGCACCAGATTTATCATCCAGTCTGAGCCCCTGTGATAGATCTGGTGCAGGTCCTCACAACCTCTGTAAGCCTACGCCATCTTTAGGATTAGTAAATCTGGGCCATAGTGTGTTTGCCTTGTAATCCGCAGCAGACATCTATGCCTGACCTTCAGATTTCTGCCGCAGGTCTGCCGTTTGCATTGCCGCAGAATCCTTACATGGATTAGTCCTATTCAGTGTAAAAAAGCACTACTGGTGCAGATTTCCATTTAAAGGGCATTTATCATCATGTAGAGAAAGTTAATACAAGCCATTTACTAATGTATTGTGATTCTCCATATTGCTTCCTTTGCTGGCTGGATTCATTTTTCCATCACATTATACACTGCTCGTTTCCATGGTTACGACCACCGCTGGAGCAGAGATACAAGGTGGCCGTATCAAATGTATGCCTATGTGCCCTTCCATGGTCCCAGCTACTAGAGAAGCCAGCGCTTTTTCATATAGTGTGCAAGCACGTCCACCGCTTCTGGATTATATGTTGGTCGTAACCATGGAAATAGTGTATAATGTGATGGAAAAATGAATGCAACCAGCAAAGGAGGCAATATGGACAATCACAATACATTAGTAAGTGCCTTGTAGTAACTTTCTCTACATCTCAGTAGCTAATAAAAATCCATCTAGTATATAGGGAGATGCAGCTGCAGTATCTTTCTGTCAGTGTGTTTGAGACCCCATGCTGAGGAAGGGGGGAAAACACTTTACACTTTAAGGGGCACATTTATTAAAGGGTTATTCTCATCTTAGACAATGGGGGCATATCGCTAGTATATGCCCCCATTGTCTGATAGGTGCGGGTTTCACCGCTGGGACCCGCACCTATATTGAGATCAGAGGGGGGAGCACTGCTCCCCCACTGCTCCCATAGAAATGAATGGGAGCACACTGTACATGCGCAGCCACCGCTCCCATTCATTTCTATGGAGACGACAGAAATAGCTGAGCCAGCACTCGGCTATTTTCGGCGGCCCCATAGAAATGAATAGAGGGCGGCTGCGCATGCGGAGTGCTCCCTCCTTTAGTTTGGGGGCTCCGTTCTCGATATAGGTGCGGGTCCCTATAAGACAATGGGGACATATCCTAGCGATATTCCCCCTATTGTCCAAGAAGAGAATACCCCTTTAAGACCAGCACATTTATAAAGACCCATAGCTGGCGGAGGATGAATAATATAACTATACCAGGCTTCTTTCACATTAGCATTAGGTGTGTCCATCAGGCTGATCCTGCCAGATCCGTCCTAATGCTAGCCCACGTGTGCTACCGGAAGGGGACGTGTCGGAGATGTGGCCGCAGCACGCAGCCGGAACAGCCTGCCAGACAATCCTAACACTAATGTGAAAGAAGCCTTAAGGAATCGTTATCTGCAAGTCCGTACACAGGGGCAGGTTGTCAGAGTCGCCGAGTCCTCTTATGAGTACAGTACTGGGTGGACTGTTATTGACATTGTCGCCCCCTGCCTGCCCACACAGGTATTGCACCCTGGACTGTGCACCGTGCAGGCAGATCCCCTTCCCCTCTATTTCCATTTCACTCCACAAAAAAATCTTAATGGCAGGACGGCTCCATAAATATAAAACACGATGAGGACGTTCACATGGGACGGGGCACGTACTGGATCTTTTACTCATTTTTTCGGTGCCAAATGTGATTAATATTTAACCAGATTTGTCGTTTTGTAATCTCTTCAGTAACAGATTAGACTTCGAGAGTAGCAAAGGTGGCTATCATTATGTCAGCCGCCACCTGTCCTATAGGATTCGGCATTTCTAGAGCCCCCCCTTCCCCCCTCTGGAATGGATAGGGGCGGTTGTATTTCCATAGGTCTATTATCAGTACAGCTCCCCGCGAGAGGCCTTTAGTCATTCCACTGGTCATAGACGTGAGATAACTGCCCCCCTGCTCCATAAACATATACAGTCAGGATGGCTGAGCATTTATTTCAGTAGAGAGAAGATAATCGGTCACCAGCCATGCATGATGCTGCTTGTCTCCTGCTTAAATGGCATCTGTCAGCAGTTTTGTACCTATGACATCGGCTGACCTGTTACATGTGCACTTGGCAGCTGAAGACATCTGTGTTGGTCCCATGTTCATATGTGTCCGCATTGCTGGGAAATATGATGTTTTATTATATGCAAATGAGCCCCTAGGAGCAACGAGGGCGTTACCATTACACCGAGAGGCTCTGCTCTCTCTGCAACTGCCGCGTCCTCTGCGATTTGATTGACAGGACCAGGTGTGATGACGTTTTCCCAGGTCAGCCAGTGTCATAGGTACAAATCTGCTGACAGATGCCCTTTAAAGGGGTAAACGGCACTTATCAGGTACAAGGCACTTAGGCTACTGACACATCTGCGTTTTCCTTTCCGGTATTGAGCTCCGTCATAGAGTCTCAGTACCGGAGGGAAACGCTTCAGTTTTGTCCCCATTCATTGTCAATGAAGACAAAACTGACCTGAACGAAGTGCACCAAAATGTATTCCGTTTCGTTTCCATGACAGACAGAAAAACGCTGCAAACGTTATAGGATGCGGAACAAGATGGCATAAAACAGAATGTAAGTCAATGGTACCGGATCTGTTTTCTCGGACACAATAGAAAACGGATCCGGCGTCCATTGACTTACAACGGTTTTAGTGACGGATCCATCTTGACTATTTTAAAAATAATACAACCGGATCCTTTCATAAGGCATGCAGCCGGTCGGATTATCAGTAATGGAAGTGTTTTTGCTGATCCATGACAGATCCAGCAAAACCACAGATGTGAAAGTAGTCTTACTAATGTATTGTGATTCTCCATATTGCCTCCTTTGCTGGCTGGATTCATTTTTCCATTGCATTATATACAGCTCATTCCTAAGGGTTACTGCTGCATGCCTATGTGAGCTCCTGTGGTCCCAACCACCAGAGAGGCTGACACTTTTTCCTATAGTGTGGAAGTACGACCACCACTGATGGACTGCAGGGTGGTCATAACTCTTGGAAACGAGCAGTGTATAATGTGATGGAAAAATAAATCCAGCCAGCAAAGGAGGCAATATGGAGAATCACAATACATTAGTAAGTGCCTTGTAGTAACTTTCTCTACATGATAAATTCCATTTGATGAAGTGAGACATCCCCTTTAAGGGCTCATGCACACAACTATGTATTTTGCAGTCTGCAAAACACGGATCCGCAGAAAATACAGATGACGTCCGTGTGCATTCCTTATTTTGCGGAACGGAACAGCCAGCCGCTAATAGAACAGTCCTATCCCTATCCGTAATGCGAACAATAATAGAACATGTTCTATTTTTTTTCGGAACGGAAATACGGACATACGGAAATGGAATGTACACGGAGTAACTTCTGTTTTTTTTGCGGCCCATTGAAATGAATAGTTCTGCGTACGGTCCGCAAAAAAACGGACACGGAAAGAAAATACGTTCGTGTGCACGAGCCTTAAAGGAGATATTCTGGTTGTTAAGACAGAATAGGGGGTAACTATTAGGGGTCTTTCACTCAGCATCTTTTGGCTGTAGAAAAATAATGAAGAAAAAGATTATCAGTAATTATAATCATTCTTTACCTAGCTCCAACGTATTCTGCATAATAACCGAAGAGGAGTGAGGGCCCTGCTCGCAAGAGCTTACAATCTATGAGGGTTTTGGTCCAGCCATCTTTTATACAGAATATAGTAGTACACGTAAAATTACCGGCACCAGTCACCAGCTTGTATCAGTGGAAGCCTGGATATGAAGTGCATGAGGGGGCAAGGAGTGGGGGAAGTGCTGAATAGGGATCAGGCTCTGAGGGATGATGTTGAGCCTTTGTCTGATTGTCCAGGGTAGTGCAGTCCACAGAACCGGTGCAGCACAAGGAGAGCCTTGGAGATGGGAGATATTTCTCATAATGTCAGGAATTCTCCCCATGGAAATATTAGATCTTTGCAATTGAGTAAATGTTTTGCGGCACCATTATGTACCGCTGACAGTTTTTGGATATCAGTCCCATCTTTGATAAGCTGCCGGTCTCTACTGTCTGCAGTCATGTCCACTCTACACCGCACCTCCTTTTTCCATCCACTAAACCTCCAGAGAAAGGTAAAAATCTGATTCATCTAAAGACAGAAAGAGAATCCTGCACTGAGATCCTTGGTGAGCCTAGAGCGCCCCCTGGTGGACAGAAGAGGTATTGCTGTTTAGTCTATTACATACAGTTATTATATTTAACCTATAGAAATAAGAATCTGATTGCCCTCAGGCCACATGCACGTGACCGTAGCAGTTCCGTGTCCGTATTCCGGCCTGCAAGCGGGTCCACAATATACGGGCACCGTTTTTTTAACTGATGACCTATCCTCAGGAATGTATGGAGAGGCAGCCGTGCATGGAAGCAGTTCCTCTGACACCTACAGAAATGAATGGAAGGAACCACAACCTATGTCTGGATTGAGTGGTCGCAGTCACCTTGCCAGGTGGGACGTGGATAAGTGGGCCCCAATGTTGGTCTCGGTGGTGTATATGCTATAAATGCCATAAAATGTCTTAGGCTGCGTTCTTTTCTACGCAGATTTTCGTGCAGAAAAAACGCAGCGTAATACAGTACCAACAAAGTGTATGAGATCAGACAAGTCTCATGTGCACTTTGCTTTTTTACTTCCATGCGGAAATTGACCAACTGGGTGGATTTTGAAATCTGCAATTGTTCATGAGGGTTTTCCCCCACAGACTTCAGAAGCACCCCAGAAGCACTACAGCAAAGGGTTAAATAGTGACGTACGCAATAGCAATGTATAAGGCAACCAAATGGTTATCTTTGGCAGAATGCTTAGGTTTCCAGGGTGATGGACCTGGTCTTCCCCCTGGTGAATGAGTGTGAGCAAGAGAGAAGACCTACATGTGCAAGCTCCTGAGACCTAGGTCCAAGTCCCAATAACATCCGTTTCTAAGATTTCCATCGCCAGGGAAGCAACTCTATGACCAGAAGACCCCTGAAGGAAAGAGACCATGCAACTTAGAAGGTCCAGCACCATCCGGGCCGTGCAAGCTTCAGCTCATTTATGGCAGAAAGGCTTTGCTGCTGTGGAAAGGATTATCGCCTCCGACACCTATCGCGCTCTGGGACAGACTAGCAGAAGGAGTTAATAAGGACAGGATAGCCTGTGGTTATCTTGGGAAAATAGTAAAGTGTTTGAACTACTACCACCATCATCATCATCATTGTTGCCTCTGCACTGCTATTGAGAGAAGATAGCACTGTGATATGCCTCTGCTGCTATATGTACTACTACTCCTACCATCAACTCAGTAAAGACACTGGTATTTACTGCAAGCTGCGGCCTCCGCCATCCTCCGACCATTTCATCTGCACTCCTGCCCTCCATCCAGGGCGTCCCAGCTACCACCAGGCAGGATCCCTAATACCAGGGTGTGCCCCCCTAACACTGCACAGCCCTGCACTACCACTCCTGTCATCCTCTGACCCCTTTATGGACTTGCTGTATCTCATCCTCTTTTTGCCAAAATCTGTGATGGCGGCTCCTACTGGAATTCCCCCCCAAGACAGAAATACCCCTTTAAATGTAGACGTTGACCTGACAACCCTTGCTGTTAACGGAGCAATTCCGGTAGCAGGGGTGCACCTAGCCTTTCTGCTGCCTGAGGCCAAAAAACTGAAATGGCGCCCCTCCCTAACCAAGGCAAATTTCTTAACCTAACCCCTTCCCTTCAGCCCATGGCTCTTCCATTGCCCCCCTCTTGCCTCTGGTGCTGCCTGAGGCGATCACCTCACCTGGCCTCATTGGTTGTTCACCCCTGTCCGGTAGTAACAATCCTTTAAGGAATTGCTGTTTAAGCGATTTCCTAGTACTTTAATAGCATTTGCTACAGTCTTTCCTACAAAGTGGAAAGCTAAACAAAATCTACATTTATCAGACATAAAAGAAACCTTGCTAAGACATAAATACCGATAGCTAAAAAAAAAGCTTTATTTGTACTAACCAAAAGGGTGAAAAGGCTCATGGGATGAACTTTTAGTCAGAAGTCACATGACCGAGAGCGCCCAGTCCAGAACCGAGCATGCGCAGCGCTAATCACATAAGCACGGGACTAGTCATGTGACCAAAGGCCTGCTCATGTGATCGTGACGTCATGGCAGCGCTGTCTGTTGTTTCATTGGCGCAATATAGATTTTCTGGGTGGTGTCTGCAGGGGGCGCTCTGATAGTAATATAGAGGAAACATTCTGCGACTGTGGACCGGAAGGTTCTGCCCGCAATAAAGATGGCCGCCGCCAGTGCTGCAGATAGGATCTGACTCGGTGATTTGGATTGTCACTTCCGGTCCAGACTGGGAATCGTCACTCGATGCAGAGATGAGAGGGAAGTGAAGGGACTGATACCGGAGCCGCAGGAGATCCCTCCCCGGAGACAGGTGAGAAATGGACAGATCTCGGAGGCATGTACAAGAGACTGCTGAGATACCTAATATACAAGTGAGAGAGCAAAGACATCAACAGATGGGACTCTGGAGACCTCAGCCATGTCACTGAGAGGCACGAGAGTGCTCAATAGTGTTCTTGAGAGGGGTTCGAGACCTCAGACAGGCGGGTGGCCAGGGAAGAGACGTGGGAGATCTCAGGCAGGCGGGTGGCCAGGGGGAAGGGGGCCTCATTGCAGCAGCCAGGGGACACTCTCACTCTTGCCCCTGGTAGGTTTTGGCATGGACAGATGATACTGACTGCAGTAAATGGCAGACTTCCCTCTGGTAACAGATTTGCCTTGTTTCCAGTGGAGAATCAGGGGAACGCCCAGTGTGATTGCATATTAAGGAATTCCTGCTTAGGCAGTATACACATTGTGAGTAGCTGTGGTACTACAAGCCCCATCCTGCTCCCGCGGAGTCTGGATTAATCTGTACCCCCCATGTGTGCGGTGGAGGGCGGTCACAGCCTGCGCCCGCTGAAGACACAGGGATCAGCCGTTATGCTGTGTGATCACAAGACGTCCACATCCTGTTCAGCCGATTGTGGTTTTCTTGTGTGCGACGCTGATCTTATATCAGGCATTCTACAGTGACTTGGAAGTCCTACGTAACACAAAGAAAAGGTTCTGCAATTTTGGGTAACAATTTCACTTGGTTTCCTTTCATACATTTCAGCTTCTTACAGCTGAGAAGTTGTTTCAGTGTATCCATTTTAGACACTCCTCTGTGAGCCACACACAGCAGAACAAATCTCTCTCCTGTCCCATAATTTGATACAATGTATCAGTGCAGGTAATAAAAGTATCGATCCAAAGGCCAGATGGAAGGATTGTTACACTTGTATCCAGTCTAGACACTCCTCTAAGCAGCACAAGTATCTCTCCTGTCCTGATTTGCTACAATGTATCGGAACAAAGGATTATGTAGACTGGATACAATTGTAACAAACCCTTTAACAATACATCCTGGACTCCTGACTGATACATTGTAACAGACTATCGGTATGGTAGAGAGATTAATACTGCGGATGTGTTCAGCTCACAGAGGATTGTCTAGAGTGGATGCAATTGTAGCAAATCCTCAGCTCTGAGAAACAGTAGACCTGTGCACAGGTTTTCAGCCACTGGATGGAAACCAGATTGATCCTATTCGCTGACATCAAGCAGAGATCTTGAAAATGATGGACAGTTGAAATTCAAATGGTTCATTTAGTGCTCATACACACGGCCGTGGCCGTATTGCGGCCTGCATACGGCGGGTCCGCAATAAACTGGCACCGGCTGCGTGTTCCCCGTATGTGGACCCATTCACTTGAATGCGTCCGTAATTCGGGAGGTGCGGAATGAAGGCACGGATCGGAAACACTACGAAGCGCTTCCGTGGTGTTTCTCTCCGTGCCTCTGCACCTAAAAAAAAAAGATCTATTTTTTTTGTGGTGCGGACGGATCACGGACCCATTCAAGTTGAATGAGTCTCGATCCGTCCAGGCCGCTGGACGGATGTTTCCCGTGCATTGGGGACCGCAAATTGCGAACCCCAATGCATGGAACGGCCGCACAACGTCCGTGTGCACGAGCCCTTATTATGATGACCACCTATGCTAGAAACTAGCGTCAATCACCACTGGGGATAAATGATAAATGACCCCCAAAAGCAGACCGTCCCTTTAACGTCCCCGTATCCTCTTTGTCCTTTCAGATGCGGATTATGGAGAATGATGAATTTTCGGCAGCGGATGGGATGGATCGCGGTGGGCCTCTACCTCCTTGTCAGCGCGGCCGCTTTCTATTACGTCTTTGAGATTAACGAGACTTACAACAGACTGGCTCTGGAGCACGTGCAGCCAAAACCGCAGGACCCCGGGGCTGGAGCGTCATGGACACACTCCCTGAAGGCGCGCCTGCTGTCGCTGCCGTTTTGGGTCTGGGCGGCCCTCTTCCTTCTCCCTTACTTCCAGCTCTTCCTCTTCCTCTATTCTTGCACCAGAGCTGACCCCCGCACGGTCGGCTACTGCATCATACCCATCTGCCTGGCCGTCCTCTGCAACCGCCACCAGTCCTTCGTCAAAGCCTCCAATCAGATCAGCCGGCTGCAGTTGATTGACACTTGAGCTTACGGACCTCGCGCCCCTCACGACTACAGTGCCTCTCTCTTCTTTTTTTCTTTCTTAACCCTTGGGGAACTTTAACCCCCTGGCAGCTAAATCACTTGGGTAAAAGCCGGGCTGCGGGACTTGAACTCCTCTTGGCGATGATGAATGGTTGTCACCGTCATCATCATCACTCCCCTGTGCTGTCTGCGTCTGACGGGATAAAGCCGGAGATTTTCTATTCATGGCTATGACGGTGACTGATTGTTACAGTGTACAGTGATTTCTATTCTATGATTGTCCAGATATCTGCCGGGTGTTTTCAGATTTATTTTTTTTTTTACTTGGGCTGATTGACCTCTAACAATGAATAAAATGCAAAAAATGTGATTAAAAACTGCAAAAAAAAAAAATTCCCTGGGAACCCGTGTTATTTTAAGGAGAACCAGTCACTATGAAAGTGCAAAGCAATCTGAAGGTGACATTGCTAGCGCAGGAGGAGCTGAGCAGATTGATACTGTAAATAGTTTTATAGGAATTTTTGCATTTTAAAGGGATTGTCCAGGATAGGTATTCAGTATCTGATTGGTGGCGGTCCGACTTCCAGCACCTGCTTGAAGAGGCTGCGGCACTCTGGTGAATGCTATGGCCAGCTCACAACCTAGGACGCACACTGCCGTACTTTGTATAGTGGCCATACTTGGTATTGCAGCCAAAGCCCATTCATTTGAATGGGGCTAAGCCGCTCCTAGGCCATGTGACCGATGAATGTGACGTCACTGGCCTGGGAAGAAGAAGCGGGTGCTGGGAGTCTGGATCAGGTTAGTGGGAGGAGGATTAAACTCCTGTAACACCCCTTTAATACCTGCTTATTCTGAGTCCGGTGGGTGATCTCTAGTGAATGGATAGGCTGCATTCTCAGTGATGTCACCGCTGATCTCTAGGGAATGGATAGGCTGCATTCTCAGTGATGTCACCGCTGATCTCTAGTGAATGGATAGGCTGCATTCTCAGTGATGTCACGCTGATCTCTAGTGAATGTATAGACTGCATTCTCAGTGATGTCACCTCTGATCTCTAGTGAATGGATAGGCTGCATTCTCAGTGATGTCACCGCTGATCTCTAGTGAATGGATAGGCTGCATTCTCAGTGATGTCACCGCTGATCTCTAGTGAATGGATAGGCTGCATTCTCAGTGATGTCACCGCTGATCTCCAGTGAATGGATAGGCTGCATTCTCAGTGGTCACCGCTGATCTCTAGGGAATGGATAGGCTGCATTCTCAGTGATGTCACCGCTGATCTCTAGGGAATGGATAGGCTGCATTCTCAGTGATGTCACCGCTGATCTCTAGTGAAGGCATAGGCTGCATTCTCAGTGATGTCACCGCTGATCTCTAGTGAAGGCATAGGCTGCATTCTCAGTGATGTCACCGCTGATCTCTAGTGAATGGATAGGCTGCATTCTCAGTGATGTCACCGCTGATCTCTAGGGAATGGATAGGCTGCATTCTCAGTGAGGTCACCACTGATCTCTAGGGAATGGATAGGCTGCATTCTCAGTGATGTCACCGTTGATCTCTAGGGAATGGATAGGCTGCATTCTCAGTGATGTCACCGCTGATCTCTAGTGAAGGGATAGGCTGCATTCTCAGTGATGTCACCGCTGATCTCTAGTGAATGGATAGGCTGCATTCTCAGTGATGTCACCGCTGATCTCTAGTGAATGGATAGGCTGCATTCTCAGTGATGTCACCGTTGATCTCTGGTGAATGGATAGGCTGCATTCTCAGTGATGTCACCGCTGATCTCTAGTTTAGTGTTTCTTTGCCATGTTGCAAGAACATTTGATACTGAAGCAGTCAGTAAAAAAAAAAAAGTTGCCAGATGTGAAACCTGCTAAAAACCTTGGATGACACTGCTGATCCAGTGTGAAAAGAGGTTAACAATTCAGCTTTATATGAGAGGGAGGTGTTTCCATGGAAGTAAAGTTCTTGCTCAGTGACTTACTGACTTTGGGCTCATTTACATGTTTTTTGTCTGCATCTGGTCTGCGTTTTTTGCAGACCCCTTGACTTCAACGTGCTGTCTGCATCCATAGCCTGTTCCGTGGCCCTGCAAAAAAATAGAACATGTCCTATTGTCCGTTTTAAGGATAGGACTGTTCTATAGAGGGCAGGACGTTCCATTCCTCAAATGCGGACAGCAAACATGTCAATGGCCATAAGCATGGATTAATCCAATCTCGGACATATCCCTAGCATCCTTAGGGCTGATTCACACGACAGTGATCGACATGGACAGTGTTACCTGGGCCGACTGCAGTCGTGTGAATCAGCCCTTACTTGGCTATTTTCCAGACTTCCATAGAGGTGAATGGAGAGACCTGTGCATTCACAGCAGCCGCGAGACTGGTGCCCGGGACCCCAGGTCTTGAGATAGGTGGGACCTGCATCTATGGGATATTTTATGATGGTGGTGACTCCAGGCACTTGCTGATGAGCTCCAACCTGCGACGTCGGGTCCAGTGGTCTCATTGCATTTGCGCAGCTCAGTCCCATTCAAATGAATGATTGGGGGCTGCAATACCATGTGCAGCCACTAAACAATGTATGGCGCTGTGCTTGGTATACTATAAGAAAGCTGCAGCACTTATCTGGGTTTGGGGGGTATAGGAGGTGCTGGGAGTTGGATCCTCACTGACCTGATATTGATGACCTATGTCTGCAGCCCTTGGACGTACAGTATATAACATGCACTGACCACATGATATCGGATCCAGCAGTAACTTTTACTTTTGTCGCCTCCTGTATAAACTGTACATGGAAAGTATCAGCTGCCGTGAAACGTCTCCTCCGTAGTAGCAGAGCTGAGTCGTGCGCTGTCAGACGTCACCATTACAAGGGAACCGGGGGTGCAGGGGTTTCTTGGGGTGTCCTGCGGCTGTAGACCCCTCCCCAGAGTCCATCGCAGCAAACAGAACTAGCTCTGCTAAGTCTTTGTCCTCTTTGTAGGGGGGCTGCAGGACAAGGCTCCGTTCTTTGAGCTGCTGTCGTCATCCTTCTCCTCTTCATCATCATCATCGCCTTCTTCTTCCTCATCATTGTCTTGATCAAGGTAAATAAAAGATAAATTAGTAAGGATAGTACACGGCCGGGTAAAGAACGCGCAGAGCTCGGACTGGCGTCCGGTCTGTACTTCCACAAATGAGTCACATCATCCATGAGATGTATGGAGCGGCACAGTGCATACTCAACCTGCTGCTGCCTCTGTTCTTGTGATCATTGGGGTCCTAGTGGTAGGTCCCCCTATACTGTGGACAGGGGATAACCTCAAATAACCAAAACACCCCTTTAAGAGGTCTGCATTCCTAAATAAATTAGGCACCTCTTACTCCAGCGATCTTCATAATAGGACAGGCGTATGGAACACCCTGCAAATAGCATTCAAAAGGGTTCCCCAGGATAGGTCATCAGTATCTGGTCGATATACCGACGATCGCCGCTTGAGAAGACGTTGGCATTAGCACATCCAAACTCGCCAAGCACAGCACCACCCATTGATAGTGGTCGTGCTTGGTACTGCAGCTCAGTCCTATTCACTTCTATGAGGCTGAGCTGCATCTAGGTCATGTGACCAATGAACATGATGTCACATGGCCTAGGAAAAGCAGGGAGAAGGCTGCGGCATTGCGTTGATGCCTTCTCTAACAGCTCAGTGGGGGTCCCGGGTGGGGGGGACCCCCCCACTGATCAGATACGGAGTATTAAAGTTTCAGAAAACCCCTTCAATACAAGGCACTTACTAATGTATTGTGATTGTACATATTGCTTCCTTTGCTGGCCGGATTCATTTTTCCATCACATTATACACTGCTCATTTCCAGGGGTTACGACCACCCTGCAATCCAGCTGTGGTGGTCGTGCTTGCACACTATAGAAAGATCTGCCAGCCTCCCTGGTGACCAGGACTGTGAGAACGCACATAGGCACGCATGTGCAGCAGCTTCTGTCCACCTTGTATTTTCGCTGCAGCAGTGGTCGTAACCATGGAAACGTGCAGTGTATAATGGCATGGAAAAATGAATGCAGCCAGCAAAGGAGGCAATATGGAGAATCACAATACATTAGTAAGTGTCTTGTAGTAACTTTCTCTACATGATAAATGTGATTTGCTGAAGTGAGACAACCCCTTTTACATTCCCCACTGATTATTTCAAGATCTGTCTGAAAATAAAAGCAACAGTTTGATTAAAAATCATCATATACCATTTTGTGTATTCAGCTCCTCTGCAGACCGGTTTCCATGGTTACAGACTACAAACAAACCAAGTGTAGTCTGCTCTCGCTGAATGTATGTTAGGAGCAGGGTTCCACGGTCAAGAAAGGACGTACCTTTTTTGGGGGGGACGTTCTCAGCAAATAAAAAAACGCGGCTGCGTAATTGGGAGTGCAGTTTCCCAATGAAAACCATGGCAGGTGGTTTACGTGCTGCTGGCTGGTGGTATCTGCAGTGCAATCCACCCCAAATTCTGTGAACGGCCCCTTAGCAAGTAAGAGATGGGGGCAGATGTAGGGATGTCATCCATAACCATGGAGACTCAGAGGTTTGCATGGAAGCTGCAGACACAAAATGGCTTTTTTTTTCCTGAGAAAGCACATGGATGGCCAGTGAGGTTTACAATTCCCTACTGCGACTGCCAGAATATAATGGGAGTTGTAGTCACACCTGAAAGTTGGAGGTTGCAGTTGCACCTCTGCACTTTCTATAAGAAGGTAAAGGGCACAGACCTGGTCCCCGGGCGCCTCCCGCCGCCTTCTCTCTCTCCACGAGTTGGCTCAGCTCCGTTGACACCTCTCCCTGCAGCCGCTCCAGGCCTCCCAGCACTCCTCGCAATGTCCCATCACAGGTTACCCGGAACGGGCGACTAGACCCATCCCTGCCTGTCAGTTCTGCGCTCAGCTCCATGCTGGACTCTGCGGTCGCAGACGGACTGCGTCACCAGACAACGACAAGTACAAGACGCCATCTTGAAAAGTGGCAAGCCAAAAAAATCACGTGACTAATGCCCCGCGTCTATAGGTTTCCTTTTTCTGTTAGCAGCTAGTTGTTCCGGAGCTTATTAGATCGGAAAATCAGGCATCCATTGGTTACGCCTAGCTGCTTGCCTCAGCTCATAGGTTACTATGACGACGAGTGATTTGTTACGACACTAAAGGGGAAAAAGGGCAGAAGCTTCCGCCCGCCACCTCCGGAAGTTGATTGGTTCCTCCCGCTGACTTCCGCCCGCCGGCGCCGGAAGTTTGTTTTCCTCCTCTTTCTAGTGTTGCTGATGGCGGCAAACGAGCAGGGAGAGAAACGCAGCGCGGAGGAGGCGGCCGGGGAGGAGCCGGTGCTGTCCCTGCTGGATGTGCTGGAGGAGGACGACGCCCTGGAGGATGAGGCCTGCGCTGTGCTGGGCGGGAGTGACGCCGAGAAGTGCTCCTACCCGGAGGTATCAGGGAGACCCCATTATACCCCCATTCTGTACCCTCCCCCCACATCCTTACCCCTGTTATATCAGACCCACCACCTGTTGACGGTGACCCCCATTATACCAGATCCCCCCACCTGTTGACGGTGACCCCCATTATACCAGATCCCCCCACCTGTTGACGGTGACCCCCATTATACCAGATCCCCCCACCTCTTGACGGTGACCCCCATTATACCAGATCCCCCCACCTCTTGATGGTGACCCCCCATTATACCAGATCCCCCCACCTCTTGACGGTGACCCCCCATTATACCAGATCCTCCCACCTCTTGACGGTGACCCCCATTATACCAGATCCCCCACCACCACCAACTCTTGACAGTGACCCCTGTTATATTGGGGCCCCCTGATGTAACCTGTGGCTGACATTAGTGTTTGTTGATTGCAGGGCTATGTGAAAAGACAGGCGCTGTATGCATGTAACACGTGTACCCCCAAAAATGAGGAGCCGGCCGGGATCTGCTTGGCCTGTACCTATAAGTGCCATGAGGGCCACCACTTGTTTGAGCTGTATACCAAGAGGTCTGTATCACTGTCTGTGCCGGGGACCCCATATAAATGTATATAATACAGCTGCTACTATATGTATATACAGGCATATAATATACCGTACCCCACTATATAATGTATAATAAACTGGCCCATAATATACAATGTATAAAGCAGTGGGTATATAGTGTATCATGTATAATGCAGTGGGCACATAACATATGAAATATAGCGCAGTGGGTACATATGTCAGGTACTGCATAATATATCATGTACACGATATGTAATGGATCGGGTATATATTGGGTACATAATACTTCATGAATTCCCTGTATACTGCAGTGGTACATTGCAACTTTTTTTTTTCTTTACAGGAATTTTCGCTGCGACTGTGGAAACAGTAAATTCAAGCAGATTGAGTGTAAGCTCTTCCCGGTGCGTATCACTGATCCATACCGATGCAGAAAAAGTCCTTCAGTCCATCTTTAAAGGGTCCATCCCATGATTAATGTAGAAAATAAAAATCAGACATCATATAGGACATGAGAATCTCTTTCTAACAAAGCTAGAACCAGCCCTGTACCTCACATGGATCCAGAGATCTCCCCATTCATTGCTCTGCTAGATTTATATCAAGCTGGCAGCTCAAGGGGAGTGTCTTTTCTGCTGCAGCTATCACCTTATCACAACTCGAGGGGGTGGGGGTGTGTGTCCCTTTTCCTGTAGCTCTTTCCTTGTAACAGCTTCTAACAGAACATTTGACTGTTGACAGTGGAGGAATTAAAGGGCATCTGTCTGCAGATCTGTACCTGTGACACTGACGTGCTGCATGTGCCCCTGGCATTTAAAGGCATCTGTGTTGGTCCCATGTTCACTGTGAGTAACAGAGAAATAAGGACAAAAGAACAAACAGCAGGTGGCGCTATACAGATACATTTTATCAACTAGCTCAGGGGTTATAGAAAACTGCATGCAATTTTAAAAGTGTTGAGATCCAGGTGCTGGTTTGAAAAATGTAGACTTTTTTTTTTTTTTTTTGGGGACCAGTGGTGACCTCCTGGATTATAATATCTGATTGTATAATCCCCTCTGTGTTTCGTCCTTAGGAGAAGGAGAATCTGAACGTGGGAAATAAATACAATGAGAATTTCTTTGGCCTGTACTGCACCTGCAAGAGACCGTACCCCGACCCCGAGGATGAGGTGAGCAGCTGGAGGCACCCCGACCTTCTAGATGATTGGAGAAAATTTACCAAAAACTCAGCAAGGCCGCGCTCACATCTACAGCAGCTGTTCCGGCAGAGCGCATTCTGCCAGATGTCATAGTATCCGGTGTTGCTGGATTCTATAGTTCATTAAAGGGGGGGGGGGGGTACGCGCAGGGTTAAACAATGTGCGGCAAAAGTATTACAACCCAACCCCATTTCGTATGGCCAATGTGTGCGGTCCATTCGGTGGCTCATTGTGCTGCACAAGTTCGTGAAGCTTCTATTTTTCCATCCTCCCGGTCATGTAATCGTATCTCCGTGTGCTGACTTCCTGCTGAGCTCGTGCTTACACACAGCAGCCAGTCTGCACAAGCCGGGCTGCAGGAGGTGGATTTCAGACCAATGGACTGTAAAGTAAGCTGATGATAGCTGTGTATTGATCAGGCCTGCAGTGGAAAGCATAGTGGAGAGGAAGAGTAAAAATGAAACCCTCTAATGTGAAGGGGGGAGGAGGTTAAAAAAAAAAAGAATAAAAAAAAACGCAGAGAATGTGTCAGGCTACATGAACATGACAGTGGGAAAAAATATAGATATAAATATAATATACCCCCCCATATGCCACCCTGTTTTATCCTCTTTAGTTATAATGGCCCCCAATTGTGTGTGTATATAATATATATATATTATGTGTACCATATTTTTCGCTCTATAAGACGCACCTAGGTTTTAGAGAAGGATAATAAGAAAAAAATATTTTTCATTAGACTTCAGACCACCAATGTTAATCAGCCTCCAATAAGACCTCAGCTCAGACCTCAATGTAAATGACCCCCAATCAGACTTCAGATAAGAGCCTCAAAATAAATGACACCCCCCCCCCCCCAATTCACATCAGCCCCCATGCCTCATATCTAGAGATGAGCGAATGTGCTCGTAACGAGCACTGTACCGCTCGGCTCCCCTGCACTCGCATGGGCGCAGGCAGCCGCTTCCGTCGGGTGAGGAGGACGGAAGCGGCTGCCTGCGCCCATGCGAGCGCAGGGGAGCCGAGCGGTACAGTGCTCGTTACGAGCACATTTGCTCATCTCTACTCATATCCCATAAAATATAAAATCCACATGCCTCTCCTGCCCAAGATGCCACCACTCCACCTCCAGCGCGCACTCTCTTCCTGCTGTGGCTGTGCTGTGACCTGACGCGCACAGTGTGAGGTCACAGAGCCCCCTCGTGCTGTGCGCAGCGTGAGGCAAAACCAGGAAGCGGTGAGCACAGAGCCTCGACTATTTCCCAGTCCTCCGGTACTAATGAGCGCTTCCATAATGGAAGTGCTTGTTAATATTCACCGCATAAGGCTACATGCACACGACCGTATGTGTTTTGCGGTCCGCAAACTGCAGATCCGCAAAAAAAAAACGGATGACATCCGTGTTTCCGTTTTTTTTGCGGATCCATTGTAACAATGCCTATCCTTGTCCGCAAAACGGACCAGAATAGGACATGTTCTATTTTTTTTGCGGGGCTACGGAACGGACATACTGATGCGGATAGCACACGGTGTGCTGTCCGCACTTTTTGCTGACCCATTGAAATGAATGGGTCTGCATCCTATCCTCAAAAAAAACGGAACGGACGCGGAAACAAAATACGTTCGTGTGCATGAGGCCTAAGACAGAGGGGCTGTTAAAACAAACAAAAAAAAACAGCCCCATAGACTGAAGTGGTTCTGAAAACGGCGGTGTGAGGTCGTGTGCGTGTAACCTAACCCAGAGATTTTGGCTATGAACCCTTACTGCCGTGGCTCCTGGGACTTGGATAGATCCGGCTGTTTTGAAACTACAACTCCCAGCATGCTCTGAAAGCCGCAGACAGGGGCCCACCGGCTTATGATAAAGTTATGATTGATGATTCGCTGCAAGATATGTTAATCTGATAAATAACAGATTAAAAATGAATGTCTTCTGTAGGTCCCGGATGAGATGATCCAGTGTATCGTGTGTGAGGACTGGTTTCACGGGAGGGTGAGTACGAGACGTGTGGATCCTTATCTACTTTCTTACTGGAAATAATGCTCTCTTTAACCCCTTGGTGCCGTAAAGCAATTAAAAATATTTTTTCCTCTCCACGAGCCATGACTTTTCCATTCACATAGCCGTATGAGGGCTTGTGTTCTGTGGTTGTATTTTTTTAATGACATTGCCCCACCATCTTAATTGTGCAGGTACGATTACAGCAATACCAAATTTACATAGTGTTTCCCGTGCTTCATTGTGGTAATTTTTATTTTGGGGTACATACAACTTTCTCCTTTTTTTTTTTTTTTTTTTTTTTTTTTTTGCTGGGGGGGGTTGGGGCAGAGCTTTATAGGGCGGGTTCTCATCAGCATTAGGAATTATAGTGTTCCGTTATAACGGAATTTTAGGACTGAATCCCGAACAGAACCCTTTAAGAGGTATTCCGTTTTGCTCCATCCTAATACATGTCAATGGGCACAAATAACAGTTCCGTTATAAATGACGAAAAAATGTCCTGTCAACGGACAATCTGCTTCCTGCAGAGGGGCTGATCAATGGGAACCCCCTGACTGACTACCTAGAGGCTTTGTGAGGCTCTGCTCCATACTCTTGATGCCATTATGCCGTAAACGTATGACTTGTCGGCAAGGGGTTAAAACCCTGGAGTTACGGCCTTTGCAGATTTAGTCATGGGTCAATCATAGCCCCCATATGAATATTTCAAATGGGAGTATTTGTGACCAAGTAATCTGCTCCGTTGAGGTTGTCATAACACTGACCACATGCATCTCAGAGTTGTCACAGTTTGGTGGCAGCAGGGTGAACTCCCTGTGATTTTCTTATGGGGGACTTGCTTGGGATCAGCTCTGAGTGCGTGGCTTGTAACGCTCCTTTGTATTTCAGCACTTGGGTGCGGCTCCACCTGAACACTTGGAGTATCAGGAGATGGTGTGTCAGTCCTGCACGGAGCGCTGCTCCTTCCTCTGGGCTTACAGCAACAAGATCGGAGGTAAGAATCAATCTGTCATGTAAAGTATAACTGTCATTCACTGACATGACACAGGGGTACTGCATGTTTTATATAGTCATACCTTTCTATGAGGAAAGAGCCAATTTGCTGTCCACTGAATAGACAGTTGTCACAGATTTCCTGCTGCCTTGAGTCACCACTAGGGGGAGCTCACTACACATCTAATAATTAGGGTTTTGTGAGCAGCGAGCTCGCCCTAGTTCTGGCTGTAGCTCTAAATAACACTCCGACTAATGTTTTGTGGATTTGTCCAGTCCCTATAGTCACCAAGATCACCCCGGCAGAAGCTGATCAAGATGTAAAGGTTGAGGACTGTCCAGTGGAGACCACCAAGGCAGAGAACGGTCCAGTTCTGAAGAGTGAGGAGCAGAAGGAGGTGAAGAGTCTGGACGTGAAGGAGGAGCAGACGTCTCCATCCACCAGCTGTGAACAGGTACCTGCTGTGTTAAAGGGAACTTCCTTTAGTGCCATTGAAACAAGCTGGGCTGAAGAATAAGATGCATAGCGTACCTGTTTATTCCCCTGCCATCCCTGTGCTCCTCACCAATCCGCAGCAAGGACATGCCCATATACCCATGGGACTACTGTAGCTTCACTGGCCTTAGCGGGCTCTTGCCAAATACCACAGAGACCGTTGGCTGCTGGAAAGGCGGGGGAAT
Organism: Rhinella marina; assembly: GCA_900303285.1. Classification (NCBI taxonomy): domain Eukaryota; kingdom Metazoa; phylum Chordata; class Amphibia; order Anura; family Bufonidae; genus Rhinella; species Rhinella marina. The sequence goes on along the minus strand of ONZH01013158.1, from coordinate 560,999 downwards.
AAATTATTTTATCACACTTCCATCCTACCCCAGGGTAATTTACTCCTTTAAAGGGGTATCCCCATCTTGGACAATGGGTGCATATCGCTAGGATATGCCCCCATTGTCTTATAGGTGCGGGTCCTGCACCTATATTAAGAACGGAGCGCTGCTTCCATAGAAATGAATGGGAGCGTACCGCGCATTCGCATTCACTGCTCCCATTCATTTCTATGTAGCCGATGGAAATTGCTGGCTCGGCTATTTTTGGCGGGCCCATAGAAATGAATGGAGGGCGAATGCGCCCTCCTTCACTTTTGGGGCTCCGTTCTCGATAGCGATATGCCCCCATTGTCTAAGATGGGAGTAACCCTTAAAGTTTAGCAGGTATTAGTGGTTGTTCCTCTGATGGAGGAAATGAGCCTAAAATGAACCTGGTTTCTATTTTACGTTATTCTCCTGGATGCAGCCTGCAGTGTAAAGAAGTGCGGTTTTAAAGCTAGTTTTTTTTTTTTTTTTTTTATTTCATTTTATTAGAAACCTGTAAATGGTGACTTTCCCAACTCTGTGAAAACGGAAGTGAAATCTGAGGTTAAACCCTGCAAACTCCAAGAGTACGAAGAACACCAGCCACCCAGAGCAAACGTCGCCACCTACTGGCCGAGCAACTGGCGCAGTAAACTCTGCCGCTGTGACCGGTGCATGGTATGTAGAACCCTGCAGAGCGTTCCTGGTTAGGGCGCATTAAGTCGCCTCCAGCGCAGTCGCATCACATCGTGTTGTCCTCTCTGCAGAAAATGTACGCCGAGCTGGAAGTTCTGTTCCTGCTGGATGAATGCGACACCGTTCAGGCCTATGAGAATAAAGGAAAATCTGAGGAGGCGCAGGAGAGGAGAGACCCCCTGATGACGGCGCTCAGCACCATGAACCGTGTCCAGCAGGTGGAGCTCATTAGCGGTAAGTGTTCTGAGAGTCTATCATATAGAATCCAGGACCATGATGCTTTGTGACAAGACGTCACATTATAGTGGTCGTCCTCAATAACTTGTATAAATAAATAATCCGTAACATTATCAAACATAGTCTCCTGGAATTCTCCATGCTTGCTGTCAATGAGTGGGAATAATAAGAGTTGTCCGATATTTAAATAATTGTAGACAAAGGCTCAGCACGCACGTGCCATCACTGCTGAGGCTACTGATTGACCAGCATTGGTGACGTGAATGTAGAGGACACATTGCACTTTTTCCATGTCTGTTTGGCTTTGTAGGCCCCAAAAACCATTCACTTCAATGGGGTTGGAAAAAAAAAAACGGAAGTGACTGACTAGGACTGGTCTACTTGGGTTCAGCAAAATGCTTAATGCGCCAGCAAAATGCTTAATGCGCACGTCCAGTATCTGTTTTGTGGCCCGCAAAACATCCAACGGTCGTGTGCATGAGCCCTTACAGCGTGGTAGGGATGTGAGGCACCATGCTTTTCATATAGCCTTTATTAAAAAATTCAGACCCCAATGTGAATGACCCCCAATCAGCCCCCCCCCCCATGCCTCACTTCTGCCCTCATCAGTCCCCATTCATTATGAGCCCACCATGCCTCTCATCAGTTAAAAAAAACCACTTACCTCTCCTGCTCCGGATGCCTGTGCTCCTCACGTCAAGTGCACTCACTAGCATTCACCCCATAAGACGCAGGGGCATTTCCCCCCCATTTTTTGGGGAAAAAGTGCATCTTATGGGGCAAAAAATACAGTAAAAACTCAGCCTGTTTGCAGAGTATCACTTCTCGGTCCCGTCAACTGACTGCTCATGTGAAAGCCTTATCTTCTGACCTCAAACACTTATCAAACTGACAAGAATATGGCCTAAATAAGGGTTTATCTATAAGTGTTTGGGGTCAGGAAATCAGAGATAAGGCTTCACATGAGCAGTCGGCTGATGGGATTGAGAAGTGATACCCTGAAGCCAGACTGATTTTTAACCCCTGTATCAAAAAAACGCCAGAACATTTTTAATAAAGACCAATTGGGAAAAATATTTCTAGGCCAAAATAAGTAAAATGCAATCATTAAAAAAAGAAAAATTGCCTCAAAGGTGTGTTTTTTTTTTTTTTTGTTTTTTTACCAGAATATAACGACCTGAAGACAGAGCTGACAGATTATCTAAAGAAGTTTGCTGAAGAAGGAAAGGTAACCCCCCCCCCCCCCCCCCATTTTATACTTACCTCCAGATCTGCTTCTGTTGCTTCCACATCATTCATGACACAACTTCCTTTTCTCCTCCTCTCTCAGGTTGTCCAAACCCAAGACATCCAGAAATTCTTTGAAGATCTTCGTTCTCGGAAGAGGCGGCGGCTGGATGGCATGCAGTATTATTGCAGTTAATGAGTCTGATGAAATCATGCTTTATAAACCATGGCGGACGTCCCCCCTCCCCCCACCATCATCACGTGTTGAGTTTTATTGTCTTTTTATACAGACAGAAGCAGTTGCTCTCCAGCCATCAGTAGAATAGAAAATTGGAAATGCCATACGGTCAATCAGTAATTGACGGGACCCCCTCTGTTCTTTAAAGGGTTATTCTCATCTTAGATAATGGGGGGGGTATATCACTAGGATATGTTCCCATTGTCTTATAGGTGCAGGTTCCACCACTGTGACCCCCCCCCCCACCGATATCGGAGGGGAGAGCGCTGCGCCTGGAGGACCCCAGGTTTTCCCTGCTGCTCCCTTAGAAATTAATGGGTGCACACTGCACATACACGGCCACCGCTCCCATTCATTTCTATGTAGCTGACGGAAATAGAGTCAGTACTCGGCTATTTTCACCGCCCCCATAGAAATGAATGAATGGAGGGCGGCTGCCTTTACTATGGGGGCTCAGTTCGATATAGGTGCTGGGACCCGCACCTATAAGACAATGGGGGCCTATCCTAGTGATAAGCCCCCATTGTCCAAGATGAGAATACCCCTTTAACTTGTCCCCCACAATAGTCCCATTTATGGCATATCCAAGTCTATGGTGTACATATAGCAGGACACGCCCAAAAGCTTCCCTTGTAGAATCAGTCACTAGGTTTTAATTGCTCGCCCCAAGGTCTGGGCTTCATCGGTTGCCAATAGGAATGTTACTACCCCAGCAATAGGTGGGGGGTAGTGATATCACATCTTGCTGGGTGATCGGTGATGTCTGGATCTACTAGTTTTTTTTTTTTTTTTATGAATTATGTTGAAATCTATTAAGACGTTTCCAGTTTTTAGGGTGTTGTTCCCCTAAACCTTTGTGTTCTCTCTTGTAGAGATAGGGCCCCTAATTGTCGTCAGCAGATTCCTGTACAGGAAACATTTTGCAGCTCTCTTGGCTCGGCTGTATCAGCTCGGCCCCCGCTGCGGCATTTTTAATGAGACTCTCACCTGCCCGCTGCTTGTGCTTCATTATGTCTGTGTCGCTAGTCTTGTATTTTTTTTTTTCAGTTTTTCTTCTTGAGCCTCGTTGCAATAAAATAGACTGAAGACTTTTATTTGCTTGTTTCTTACACTGCCAATAAAAACTCAGCGTGATGAGAAAAGAATCTGAGTCATCTGTGATCTCAGGACTCCATTAAAAGGGGTGCTCCAAGTGTTTAGGATAAAGGATGGGGGGGTTGGTCTGCTGTTTGAAGAGACCACATCTGTCAAGTGGTCTAAGCCAGGTATGCTCAACCTCCAGCTTTTGCAAAACTACAACTTCCAGCATGCCCTAATAGCTCTAGGCTGTCCAGGCATGCTGGGAGGTGTAGTTTTGCAACAGCTGGAGGGCTACAGGTTGACCATCCCTGGTCTAAGCAAAGCTCAGTCTTATTCAAGTGAATGGGGCCAAGCTGTTCCTTGCTAAGAAAAAGTGATGTTTTAATATGTCAGTGAGCCTCTAGGGGCAATGGGGGTGTTACCATTGCACCTAGAGACTCTACTCTTGCAACTGCTGCACCCTCTAAACCTACATTGAGAGGACCAGGCAGTGAAAACATGATCACACCTGGCCTCTCAAAGTGGAGACAGCGTGGCAGTTGCAGAGAGAGCAGAGCCTCTAGGTGTAATGGTAACGCCCCCGTTGCTCCTAGAGGCTCATTTGCATATATTTAAACATTTTTCTCGGCAATGCGGACACCGCTGTAGCGATTGACTACAAATTGCTCAGTTTTTGCAATAAAACCTGTTAAAGCAGCCTTACCGAGTGGCAACTTGTATTCTGCCATTAGGAGATACTGACATCCTACATAGCGTTTGCAAATCTTAGTGACACCGAACCATGCAGACTATACCAATTAACACCAGCCTGATGGTGGCCAGTTGGACATGTTTGACGTATGATCCAGGAACTTTTCCAGCACAACTGACACTGCAAACAGTGTGAATTCAGCCCTACTGATGGAGGACATAAGGGGAGTGGTTCCAGCTCTCTTCTGGAGCCATCTCTACCCACACTTCTCTATTTGGATGCAGTTGAACTTGTAGACCTGATGGATTTTTGGCATGCAGTTTGTATAGGTAATCACTTAGGACATGGATCCGCAACCTTCAGCACTCCAGCTGCTGTGAAACTACTACTCCCAGTATGCAAGCATGTCTGGCTGTTCTAACCCCCACAGAAGTAAATGAAGCATTCTGGGAGTTGTAGTTTCTAAACAGCTGAAGTGGCGGAGGAGAATCTAGGAAGAACAGTATACTATACCTAATTTACTTGGTTGCTATGGGTTACAGCACCATATTCATCTCCGCCGTACATTTTGGGTTATCAAGAAAGTCACAGATTTATTATAACAATACACAAGAACATATAAAAGTAGATACATACATGAGGAGAGGACTAGGAGAAGGACGGGTTACTTGACTTGAGTACATAACGCGGCAAAGGATTTGCGCAGGTTGGCAAGCAGCGCTGAGAAGTTCTTGGTTTCTCGTACTTTCCTCTCGTACTCAGCGATACAGTCCAGGGGAGGATCGCATCCTGTGACTGCAATGAGGAAGGATGACCGTATATAAGATGTCACTAAGCGCCCCATGGAGCCCCCCCCCCCCCCCCCCCCCAAATAACACGTGACCTGCCTCAATGCCGAGAGCAATGCAGCCAAAAACGGGCAGATGCTCAAAGCAAAGCGGTGGTCTTCAGCAATTGCAAGACTGACTAGGACTGGGATGCCCAAGCTGCGGCCCTCCAGCTGTTGTAATACTACAACTCCTAGCATGCCTGGACAGCCTACAGCTATTAGGGCATGCTGGGAGTTGTCGTTTTGCAACAGCTGACGGGGCCGCAGTTGAGCATCCCTAATCAAAGACTACAAGGGTTGTCTGGGTTAGACCACATTCACACGACCGGAATATTGCGGGAATAGATGTGGTCCCATTCACCTCTAGGGAGCGGGAAGCTAGCTCCGAGCCGCGGCACCGATGAAGCATGTCCTCTACTTGTCCGCACGCACGGACAAGTATAGGCATTTCGAATGGGGCCGCCCAGCGTGTATTCCAAGCGTGCGGAACACACCGCTGGGCGGCCCCCGTATTATTGCAGCTCCGCAATAATACGGCCATCTGAATGGGACCTTAAAGGGGTATTCTCATCTTAGACAATGGGGGCATATCGCTAGGATATGCCCCCATTGTCTTATAGGTGCGGGTCCCACCGCTGGGACCCGCACCTATATCCAGAACGGAGCGGGGAGCGCTGCGCCTGGAGGACCCCAGGTTTCCGGGGGTCCGGCAACCATCAGGCGCAGCTCCCCGCGCCTCTCATAGAAATGAATGGGAGCCGGGCCGTGCATGCGCAGTGCGCTCCCATTCATTTCTATGGAGCCGACGGAAGTAGCCGAGCCAGCGCTCGGCTATTTTCGGCGGCCTCATAGAAATGAATGGAGGGCGGCTGCGCATGCGCAGTGCGCCCTCATTCACTTCGGGGGCTCCGTTCTGGAAATAGGTGCGGGTCCCAGCGGTGGGACCCGCACCTATAAGACAATGGGGGCATATCCTAGCGATATGCCCCCATTGTCTAAAATGAGAATAACCCTTTAAAGGTATCGATCACCTGCCCAAGTTATCAATATCCGATCAGTTGTTTGAAGGGGCTGCGGCACTTGAGTCTCCATTCACTTCAATGAGACGACCAGCTGTAATTACACTGCAACACGACTACAAGCGAGAGGGTGCAGAGCTCGCACCGGCAACGCGGCCCCCTTCACACAACCGATCGGCGGGGGTGCCAGGAGTCAGACCCCCAACAATTCAGGTAGTCATGGCCCTGATTCTCAGCATGCTGAGAGTTGTAGTTTTAGACATACTGCATTAAAGCAATAATTAGAGGTTCTGACAAGTTCTTCAGAACACTGTATTTTGTGGTCTTACTTCAGGCTGTATTCCACAGATATCAGGGGGGGTCAGATTTTCCCTAGATATAATCCTGAGAACTAATGACGTGACTTACGCTGATATTCTCCTTCCTTGTTAAAATAAATGATGCAGGAATACGGCTCCTCCAGGTCTTTGGGGTTAATGCACCTGAAGATAAACTGTAGCCGGTCACCTGGAAAGAGAGGGGGCAGCGTCAGGTCACATTTCCCTAGAACGGGGGTGGGGTCAGCAACCTTCAGCGCTCCAGCTGTTGTGAAGCTACAATTTCCAGCATGCTCCTTTCACTTCTCTGGGAGTTACAAATACAGCCAAGTAAGTGTGCATGCTGGGAGTTGTAGTTTCACAGCAGCTGGAGAGCCGAAGGTTGCTGATCCCTGGTCTAGAGGGTTTTATATCCACACACAGATCACCCCAGTCACCCAACTACTCCCCCTATCATTTATACATCTTTTGATGCTGCAGTTCACATGGAAAAAATAAATAAATTAAAAGGGGTATTCTAAAGTTATCTCCTATCCAAATAGTTATACCCTATTAGACCCCTACCAATCACAAGACAGGACAGAGACAGGTTGAGCATGTTCACTGCCGCTCCAATCATCTCTATGGGACCTGTCAGAAACAGTGATGAACGGAGTGGCATGTACATGCTTGACCTGCGTCTTTGTGCACAGTACTTTGGCCACGTGGGGTACACAGTACCCATTCTTATGACCACTGGTAAGACTCCCAAGATCTAATAGCCCCTATTCTGTCGATCGCAGAGACCTTGAAATGACAAAATACCCCTTTAACCCCTTAACTGTTTTGCCAGAGTGGAGCTCCAGCAGTGGGAAAAGTAGCTAACTGGAGGGCTGCTTAACATGCTGCTACCTCCTGAATGGTAGCCGCTAGAAACATGCAACTAGTCTTGTATGAAAGCTGAAAGTCCAGGCTTTCATACAAGACCAAAATATGTTCAGGACAGAGAAAGATATCATTAATAGAAATCGGGATGCTGTGAATGCAGCTGAAAATGAAAGTAAAAACAGGTTTTACTCGAGATTATTCCCAGCTTGATTTCTCCTCTGTTGCTTGGACTTTAGCTTTGGTCTTGTATGAAAGCCTGGACTGTCAGCTTTCAAACAAGACCAGTTGCATGTTTCTAGCTGCTACCATTGAGGAGATATCAGCATCTAAAGCAGCCCTCCCCCTCCAGTTAGCTACTTTTCACACTGCCCGGGCTGGACTCGGGCAAAAAAAGTTAGGTGGTTAAAGGTGTCTATCCTGAGGATTAGTCATCGATATCCAAATCATCAGAAGCAGAATGGTGGTGGTCCGACATTTCCACAATCAGCTGTTTTCTGCAGCCATTGGAACTAGTCAGAAGCAGAAGACTCCAACCTCTGAAGCATGCTGCTCAGCGCTCATTCACCTCAATGGGATCTGACCTGCAGTAAGCCAGCACGGCTACTACACAGTGATCTCTGCCCGCGCTGCACTGTCCTGACCGTGTACAGCGTCAGGACGTAGTGCGCGCACTCCGACCTAACGCTGCACGCAGTCAGGAGACAGTGTAGCGCCGGGAGGAGAAGGCACAGAGCGCAGGACTTGGAGCGGAGCCGAGGCGCAGGAGAGGTAAGAGACTTTTTTATTTTATTCTAATGGGGGCACAATGGGCAGCTCTCAGGTCTGATGGGGGCACAGTGGGCAGCTCTCAGGTCTGATGGGGGCACAGTGGGCAGCTCTCAGGTCTGATGGGGGCACAGTGGGCAGCTCTCAGGTCTGATGGGGGCACAGTGGGCAGCTCTCAGGTCTGATGGGGGCACAGTGGGCTGCTCTCAGGTCTGTTGGGGGCACAGTGGGCTGCTCTCAGGTCTGTTGGGGGCACAGTGGGCTGCTCTCAGGTCTGATGGGGGCACAGTGGGCAGCTCTCAGGTCTGATGGGGGCACAGTGGGCAGCTCTCAGGTCTGATGGGGGCACAGTGGGCAGCTCTCAGGTCTGATGGGGGCACAGTGGGCAGCTCTCAGGTCTGATGGGGGCACAGTGGGCAGCTCTCAGGTCTGATGGGGGCACAGTGGGCAGCTCTCAGGTCTGATGGGGGCACAGTGGGCTGCTCTCAGGTCTGATGGGGGCACACAGATTTGTGGGTGTTTTATTTTTTCGGCGTGGTATCGAATATCGCAATACTTTTTCTTGGTATCGAAATCGAATCAAAATTTTGGTATTGTGACAACCCTATCCAGTAGCTGACAACCACTGATCATGTCCATCCAGTGCAGCGTTCACTCTAGTAAACAGTGTTGTCGTGGATCCTGCAGCGTGAACAGTCCACAGGATAACCCCACTCACCTTGCACTTTACGGATCTCCAGCCCCAGACGCTCCTTGAATAAAGTGGCCGACTTGTGCAGCTCCTTCAGCTTGTCTTTATTTGCTTTCTTGTTGGCCAAAGCGACTGCAAGAGTAGATAACCCCCATCATCCACCTTCCCTGCTACACAAACACACAGCCGTAATGAGTAATGGGAGGGTCTTACGTTCCCTCTTGCGGGCGAGTTCTTCCCGTAACCCCTGGATGTGTTCGGACAGCTCTGCGTTCATCGTCTCGTTCTCCTTCACTTTGGCGATCTCTCTCAAGATGTTGTCCTGCTTCTCCTCGATGCGCTTGTTCTGGTTCTCAATCTCTGAAGGAGACGACAAAAGGCGAGGATCAGCGCAAAGTGCGCCAGGAAAGGGTCTTAAGTTAAGTTATCCAACCCCTGAAATGCCCCCCAGGTGCCTGCGCCCCTCATAAACAAAGTACTTGCCTCTCTCCCTGACCCCGCGTCGCTCCTGGTCCCCGCGCACAGATTAAAAAAAAAAAACCTGACCGTGTTATGCACAGGTGTGAAAAATATGGCATTTTAGTCTTCTAGCTTTAAAGGGGTTGCGCAGGGGGTTCACGTATGGGGGCCCCGTAGCGCCTGCAATGAAGGGAGCAGCCGGTCGTGCATTCACGTGGCCACTCCATTCATTTCTATGGGAGTTTCGGAGTACAGCGCTCACTTATGTCTGTAATTCCCATAGAAATGAATGAAGCGGCTGCACAAATGCAAAACCGGCCGCTCCGAATCATTTCAGGGGGACTACAGGGGGTACGGGGCCCCCGTTCTCGTGATTGGGGGGTCCCAGCAGTAGGACCCCCACTTCTTTAATAGTTATTCCCTATCCTGTGGAATACCCCATTAATGATCACCAATACAAGACTTTTGCAAACTTCCCTAAACCTCTGCTGGTCCCTAAATGGCGTCTCCTTCACCCTTTGTAAATATTTGTTCTTAAAGGGGTATACCCTGCCCAGCGCAACACCACCATCTCATAATACAGGCATTCTGATCCCACCCCTTTTGATAAACATGCGCCGCTAGGTTACAGCAAAGATGGCGGAGTATACAGTAGAAATTGTCCGATATGCAGCGACATTCCTTTAATCTGGCATCGGGCCGATAATCTGGAATCAGAGGATATGTGGGGACACGGCTCCTTCTGTCCAGAACATTTTCCACCAGATTAGAGGAATTTTCCAGTTTGTGTATACAAGGCGCCAGATTAACAGATGTTCCCGGATGACCACCATTACCGTCTCTGAACTCAAAGACTTTCTCCACCATCGTTTCTCCTTCTCTGCATTTTTTGGCCCAAGAATCTGGAAATAAATAAGGAAAAAAAAAGACTCTTTAGGGCGTTTTGGAAATGAAAGGAACAACTGTTTATACGCAGCCACAAGAGTCGGGGGGGGGGGGGGCGCGCTCTCACCAGCGAGGTTCTGCAGCGACTTCTTGTACGTGTCCTTTATCTCCTGCAGCATCACCTCCTCGCTGCTCTGGCTGATGAATCGCGTCCGGAAATCCTGCATGAAGGCGTGGAGGCTCTGCTCGTCGTCCATCTTGGCGGCAGGAGTGGCGTCCACCGAAACGAAGACGGTATCTGAGCTAAAGAAGGAAAATCGGTGGCGCAAATGTGATTATACTGGGGGCATGTCCCAATAGCCACAGATCCCAGAACAAAGCAATGAGGTCCACTGTGTCTCAGCCTGCACAGTATCAAAAGTCACGTGACTCCCCAGCAACGAAATGATGTGAACCACCCCCAACCCCAAGCAGCCCCTCAGAAAAACATAGCAGTCCGCAGCAACCCCCATAACGACTCCGACCTGTCCTCCATGGCGCCTCCACAACCCCCGTCCACTCACCCAGCTGCTCCGGCCCGGTATATGACAGAGCGCTCCCCTCCCCGGCCCGCCTACTGGATTCGAACGTTGCCGCGCAGCCAATGACGCGACGTCACTCAGTCCAGCCTATCAACTGCCTACCCAGCGCGCACGCTGAAAATCGATCGCCCAGATTCGGCGCGTCCGCCATCTTTGTTGTGGGCAAATGCCCTATAATTATACTATATATGAATGGATGCTCCCTACCTAAGTATTTTGTAAGGGGGTCTGATGGTAGTTACCCTGCTGGAATTTACTGTCATAAAAGTTTTTATAATTTTCAGCCTATCAATGTTTGTGGAATAGGGATGACACACAGAAGGCAAAAAAACAGACACAGTAAGGGCCGGTATGAAATGGTTAGATGGCCAGAAAATGGACACATGGATGCAAAATGGCCATGAAAAACTGACAGTTTAACCATTTTTAATCGCTGATTTTTCTTCTTTGTTGTGTGATTATAACCTTAGGCCCCTTTCACACGAGCGAGTTTTCTGCATGGGTGCAATGCGTGGAGTGAACGCATAGCACCCGCACTGAATCCTGACAACACATGAGCGTTGTTTTTCACGCATCATTTCTGCCTTGTGTGAGAATCACAGCATGTTCTATATTCTGTGTTTTTCACAGAAGCCCTATTCACTTGTATGGAAGCAGAGCTGCGTGAAAAAAGCAGAATACAGAACATGCCGCGATTTTTCCTTAACACAGAAACGATATGTGAAAAACGCTTGCACATGTCTCCTGCACACAACTGTATGTTTAGTCCACATCTGATCTGCAATTTTTGAGGATCCATTCATTTCAGTTTCCATATGTCCGTTCCATGGCCCTGCTAAAAAGATGGAATATATCCTATTCTTATCCATTTCTACAGGAGTACAAAAATATTTTAAACATTTTGCTGCGCATACTGCTAGGATTTGTTTTGAAGATCCGCGGACTGCAAAACGGATACGGTCATGTGAATAGGGCCTTAAATGACCATCAGCAGGTTTTAGACTATTAGGTCCCTTTCACACGAGCTTGTTTTCCCCCGGGCATGCGATGCGTGACGTGAACACATAGCACCCGCACTGAATCCTGTCCCATTTTTTTTTTCATGCGTCAATTCGTCGTTGCGTGAAAAACGCAGCATGTTCTAAATTCTGTGTTTTTCACGCAACCCTGGCTCCATAGAAGTGAATGGGGTTTCAGTGAAAAACGCATTGTATCCTGAAGCAAGTCCGGATGTAATGCGTTTTTCACTGATGGTTGCTAAGAGATGTTGTTCGCAAACAGTTTTTTATCACACGCGTGAAAAACGCATTGCAACCGCACGGAAAAAACTGAATGCAATCGCAGACAAAACTGACTGAACTTGCAAAATGGTGCGAGTTTCCCTGAACGCATCCGGACCTAATCTGTGACGCTTGTGTGAGAGGGGTCTTAAAGGGGTTATCCGAGGCTGGAAATGCAAACACCCCCCCCCCCCCATATGCCGGGCCCCTGGAGAGCCAGGTAAGTAGAATCAGTGTAAGGGGCCCAGGCGTATGAGGGGCGTCTCCAGCCTCGGGTATCCCCTTTAAACTAACCACTGCAGCTGCTAAGGGTCGCAGACACAACTGATCCAGTAACTTTCTTAGGGCTCTTTCACACGCCCTTTGCGGAGATCATGCGGTCTAGACTTAGGAAGGGCACGGCGTTATCATGATTTATAATACTGTGTGCCTCTACCTAACCTGTCTGTAACTCAATCATACTGACATAAAGCAGTCAGTACGAATCCATTACAGAAAGGTCAGGCAGAGGCACACATTACCAATCATGAAAATGTCATGTGCTTCCCAAGTCCAGAACGCACCATCCCTGTCTCACAAGAAGAGTGATCTCTGCAAGGGCCGTGTGAAGGAGCCCTTAGGGCAATCTGTTGCATTGGGGGAAATTTATCATCTCCTCTACGCCAGAAAACTGGTGCCAAGACGTCACAAAGTGTAATGGACACTGTACTTGTGCAAAATGTTGTGACTTTTACGGTTTTAGACACCACGTCACACTTTTCAAAGCAGTTAGGCCTCATGCACACGTTCCGCTTTCTATCCTTTTTTCAGGATCCTGAAAAAAGGATAGAAAAAACGGACCCATTCACTTGTATGGGCGACAAACAGGCATCCGTTTTTTCATGGACGCCTGTCTGTTCCGTTTTTCAGATCCTTTTTCACTGGTGCATGTCCCATTTTCATCCGTTTAAACGTGACGGATGGCTCCATTGAACTCTATAGGAGCGTCCGTGAAAACGGATGGAAATTGGTACGTATCCGTTTTCACGGATAGGTTGTTTGGAGACACAGAACCAGTCAGAACCAACCTAAAAAAAAAAAAACGGATCCGTTTAAACGGATGAAAAACGGATCCGTTTAAACGGATGGCAGTCCGCTTTAACGGATGAAAAACGGATTGAAAAATACGGACCGTAAAAACAGAACGGGTGAAGACGGAACGTGTGCATGAGGCCTTAGTGGTGCAGTGCCAGCGTAGGCGATCGTTCACATGTATTATAATGTACGTCAGGAAACTGACAAGTCATAGCAGAAATCTACTCCAGCTTCCTTTGGTGTAGCTTGCTGCTTTGGCGCACAGACCTGCACCTCATAATAATTGTGGTACATCTACTGAAGGGAGAGAGTCAAAGTGCCATGTAATTCGCCGGTCTTGATAAATCTACCAGTTTGTTCTAAAATGCAAGTGAGCCGTTTGGTGCACTGAAGGCAGGATGTAGCTTCTTGGTGCACTGAAGAGTCACCCCCCCCCCACCCCTGCAGAAGCCACACCTCTCCCATGTTGAATGACAGGGCCGGATGATTGAATACCACTCTGCCCTGGCCCCGTCATCTTGTGCATACATCAGAATTTCAGCACGTGCGCCGTACAGTTCTCACAAGATGCCGCACTGCGCTGCTTACGTGTACTTCATGTGCTCAGTGAAGCTGCATGGACTGAAAACACCACATGGTTTCCGGTGCAGGAATCCACGCACAAAATCTGAACAAGGCCTAGAGGTGCATAGGAGAAGCAGATGAATAGCAGTAAGGGCTTATTAACACATTGATGACCGCCAACAGCGGGTCTGCAATGTAAGGTCGCCAGCTGTGTGCAAACCGGCTGGTCCGGAAATAAGACGAGACAGTGCTTGGCTATTTTCGGCAGCCCCATAGAAATGGAGGGAGGCTGCGCATGCACAGAGCACCCACCATTCGTTTCCTAGCTCTGTTCTCCCAGAAGTGGGACCCACACCTATCAGACAATGGGGGCCATATCCTAGCAATATTCCCTCATTGTCTAAGACAGGAATAACCCTTAAAGCTTTATTCACATCAGTGATTTTGAGCCAAAACCAGGTGCAGCTCTAAACACAGAACAGGAGCAGATCTTTCCCTATCTTTTATCTATGCGTCACCTCCACTCCTGGTTTTGGCTCACAATCACTGATGAATATCACTAACCAAACACTGACATGTGAATAAGGCCTTAAAGTCTGATGGTCTACAGTGCAAACGAGGGGGTGGGACACTTGTATCGTGGATAAACGTTTCCATATCGCACGCAGAGGTTGTGAAGGGTTGAGTTTTACATTCACCCGGTCACCTTTAACCCCCATTTAAGTGAGGATATTGTGTAGGACACAGAAGGACAGAATGAATCCCACCACATGTCACAGGACTCAATGACCACCCATGCTCTGATGCACGTTATAACAGCACACTTTATTACACATTATGTCTTCAGGTCTGACATTGGGATGATCTGCTTTGTCGTTTCTCGTGTGCAGGGTTTCCTCGGGTCTCCTCATGAGTTCTTCATTTCGCTTAATGAACTTCCACCTAAAAAAAACAAAAATAATATTTTCAATGGAGACCAGCATTTCTTTCCTACAGAAGAACCTGTGGATGCGTGAGATGTGCGGTCCTGGTCACAACCTCAGACATCGTACATCTGTTCACTGCCGAGGGTTCATACACAAGTTTAACCACCTAACTGTTTTGCCCGAGTCCAGCTCGGGCAATGTGAAAAGTAGCTAACTGGAGGGGGGAGGGCTGCTTTAGATGGTGATATCTCCTCAGTGGAAGCAGCTTGAAACATGCAACTGGTCTTGTGTGAAAGCCTGGACTGTCAGCTTTCAGCCACGACCAAATTATGGCTAAAGTCCAAGAAACAGAGGAGAAATCGCTGTTAGAAATCAAGTCGTAATAATCACGAGTAAAATCTGTTTTTACATTCATTTTCAGCTGCATCCAGATTTCTATCAGTGATCTCTTTCTCTGTCCTGAACATATTGCGGTCATTGGTATTGTCTGAAATCTTGGAATGTCTGCTTTCAAATAAGATCAGTTGCATGTTTCTAGCCGCTACCATTCAGGAGGTAGCAGCATCTAAAGCAGCCCTCCACCCTCCAGTTAGCTACTTTTCCCACAGCTGGAGCTGGACTCCGGAAAAACTGTTAGGGGGTTAAAGAGATTTCAGTTTCAGGAGGAACCCGGACAACACACGGGATCTTCCTGCAACAATGAAACTGTCACCCAGCAGATCTCAGGCCACTGCTCCAAGTCCTCTGACCTCACTGGTTCCACATGTAGCCCTATCCTACTACAAGCCCATTAATGCACCCATATTACAGTCACAGTCCAAGTCTGCAGTTTAAAGGGAAACTCTGCAGATCTCACTGTGTCTGGCATTGCTGATCAGCCCCCTTCACTTGAAGATGAGCTTTCACGTTTTGCTTATCTCACACAACTGAGCTGCAAAATATGCCAGTGCAATAAGCAACAGCAAATGAATAACTACTAGAGATGAGCGAGCATGCTCGAGTGCCGTTTTTGCGTATGCATTTTAAAATTCGTACGCTATTCATACGCATATTTTAATCTATACACAAATGCATACGAATAGCGTACAAATTCAATTTGTAAGCTATTCGTACGCATTTGCGTATAGATTAAAATATGCGTATGATTAGCGTACAAATTTTAAAATGCGTCCGCAAATACGCAAAAATGGCACTCGAGCATGCTCGCTCATCTCTAATAACTACTACTGGGCAACTTATGGTTCTCAATGCTCAGACACGTCATTCAACCTTGATGACCCTGGCTGCTGAGAATCAAACATCTGCACTGCCCAGGGCTGGCTTCTCTCAGGTGTAACACCTGCACACCTGTATTACTGCAGGAAATCCCGGCTACACAGCAGATGAACCATCAATGGGAACTGCAACCATATTATGTCTGAATAGAAACCTTACCCGACACCAGCTGTGCCCCGCTGAACAATCCAGAGTTTAGACCAGACCAACTCTTCAGCCGACTACAGCCATTATTCTGTGATCCAGGACATGTGGGGGTAACAGGACTTCCAATACTTCCATGTGATGCCCCTCACCCACTGCACATACGGCTTAAAGAAACAGACCTGAAATGAATGAATTTAGAGTTTACCTAGTATCACAATGTGTGGGATTTATATATTCTCTACACAAACTTCTGTCACTACACACATTACTTATCCTGTGCAATATCCTGTATTATACTTCAGAGCTGCACTCACTATTCTGCTGGTGCAGTCACTGTGTACATACATTACTTATCCTGTACTGATCCTGAGTTACATCCTGTATTATACTCCAGAGCTGCACTCACTATCCTGCTGGTGCAGTCACTGTGTACATACATTACTTATCCTGTACTGATCCTGAGTTACATCCTGTATTATACTCCAGAGCTGCACTCACTATTCTGCTGGTGCAGTCACTGTGTACATACATTACTTATCCTGTACTGATCCTGAGTTACATCCTGTATTATACTCCAGAGCTGCACTCACTATTCTGCTGGTGCAGTCACTGTGTACATGGATTACTTATCCTGTACTGATCCTGAGTTACATCCTGTATTATACTCCAGAGCTCCACTCACTATTCTGCTGGTGGAGTCACTGTGTACATACATTACTTATCCTGTACTGATCCTGAGTTACATCCTGTATTATGCTCCAGAGCTGCACTCACTATTCTGCTGGTGCAGTCACTGTGTACATACATTACTTATCCTGTACTGATCCTGAGTTACATCCTGTATTATACTCCAGAGCTACACTCACTATACTGCTGGTGCAGTCACTGTGTACATACATTACTTATCCTGTACTGATCCTGAGTTATATCCTGTATTATACTCCAGAGCTGCACTCACTATTCTGCTGGTGCAGTCACTGTGTACATGCATTACTTATCCTGTACTGATCCTGAGTTACATCCTGTATTATACTCCAGAGCTGCACTCACTATTCTGCTGGTGCAGTCACTGTGTACATACATTACTTATCCTGTACTGATCCTGAGTTACATCCTGTATTATACTCCAGAGCTGCACTCACTATTCTGCTGGTGCAGTCACTGTGTACATACATTACTTATCCTGTACTGATCCTGAGTTACATCCTGTATTATACTCCAGAGCTGCACTCACTATTCTGCCGGTGCAGTCACTGTGTACATACATTATTTATCCTGTACTGATCCTGAGTTGCATCCTGTATTATACTCTAGAGCTGCACTCACTATTCTGCTGGTGCAGTCACTGTGTACATACATTATTTATCCTGTACTGATCCTGAGTTGCATCCTGTATTATACTCTAGAGCTGCACTCACTATTCTGCTGGTGCAGTCACTGTGTACATACATTACTTATCCTGTACTGATCCTGAGTTGCATCCTGTATTATACTCTAGAGCTGCACTCACTATTCTGTAGGCTTCAGAGCTGAAATTTCCCAGTATTCCTCTGATTATCTACAGTCTGGGAACTGTTATTTTTACACCTTACTGTGCAGTCCTTAACCGCTCCCTATAAGTGGGGTCCGTCCATGCCCCTTGCTGACAGTAATGATACTTTTGAATATAAGATACGTTGCAGTCCTGTCACTAGGGCCCCCGACCATAACCATCAATACTGAGATGTAAGACAGGAGACGTTTGCTCCATGCTCATGAGGCACTGGCAAAAAAACAGTCCTCCATCTTTTACTCTACCTCCAGTTCTTACGCACCTGCAAACCAAGTACCGCAGGCACGCCTTTGTGGGAGGGGTCAAGAAGATACCGTAAGAGGCTCCACAGGACTTTAAAGGAGCTGTGTCATTGCTAGGATATGTGATCAAAGTTAGGTCAGTGCTGGTTTCACCTCTGACACCCGTTCCCATCTCCAGATCGCACCCTTGAAAGTGTAGGAGCACGCACTGCACATGAACAGCGGGCTCTCCATTAATTTCTACAAGACTTCCATAAATGTCTTGGCTATTTTCTGCAGTCCTATAGAAATGGATAGAGCACCAGAGCCACCACACTTCAGTCTCTTCAATTGGAAGACTAGAGATATCAGTCCCATAGAAATTAATGGAGGGTGCCTGCGCAAGCGCAGCCGCTCTCCGCTCATTTTGAGGTGGGACCCACACTTATCTGACAGCGGTGGCATCTAATAGGGATTTGTTCCACCACATGACACAACCCCTTTAACATATATGCAAAGCTAACAATGCAAGCAGCCAGCTATGGGCGGAGCTACAGTGAGACTGGCGCTTTGCTCACAGGTCCCATTATGCCACAGTCCTGTGCAGGGATATTATGGGGACCACAAGGAACAGGATGCCATTATTACCTGTTGCAAATGTCTTCTGCCCCTTTAACCTTGGAAAGTGCTTCCATTTTGATTGTTGAGACCTGAATAAAAAAAAAATGAATAAATAATGAAGGTGACTCAATCGTGGAGGGCGTCCGACCACAGACATGATGGCGACAGGGGAGATGTTCAATGGCGGAGTTCCCCTTTAACACGGTGTAGGAGGAGAGTCGCTGCGCACATCTCACGGGTGAGACACCCGCGGCTGAGGACCCCACTCCGGTATTCTCTTCCTCCGGTTCTTACGTGCCAGCTCACAGTAGTCTGCAGGCACGCCTTTGTGGGAGGACTACTACAACCTACCCCATAATACAGAAATATAGTGGTGGGACCTGAGATGGTCATCCAGCCCCCTGTCCACTCACCACAGCTCGCAGATGGCAGTGGATTCACTCACAACCTTTCACAGACCACCAGCAATGGGGAAAAAGAGCGGTACTCACGTCACTTCCTGTTTTATACTCGGCGACGTCCGGTAGATGCGTCGAAAAGCTTAGCTCTGGAGTGTCTCCAGCTGTCCGCCTGCTCTGCAGACAACGTGGTCTCCGGCAACATGGCCGCTACAATACACTGTATAGACGGGACTGAGCGGCCTCTAGCGGCGGTCAGCTGACAGCGCGTCTGGAATTGATCACGTGACCGTATCTGCCTGACTACAGGCCTGTTGTCATTGATTTTTCTATATAGTTGTCGTTTTTATCTTTGCCTTTGCAACCCCCCCCCCCTCCCCCTCCCCCACACACACACACACACACACTCCCATCGACACTGGAGAAGCAGGAGAAGGGACTCGGGTAAGTATATTCAGTGTGGGGGGACATTTTAAAGGATTGGATAACCCCTTTAACGTGTGTGCTCTGACATCAGCCTGTGGTAACAGAAGCAAGCCCTATTTTGTCTGCGCTGACAGATCCCTCACGCACATTATAGTCTACAGGTCCGTGAAAACCAGACACAACACATACACCATCCGTGATTTTCACCGATCGTTGCTAGATGATTTGGAAACTAATTTTCCACCTAGCAGAAACACGGAGGGCACAAAACGGAACAAACACGGATTCTTCATGGACATCTTCACGGATGAAGTGCTTGACCGCCTTGTCACGGATGTGCGAAAGAGGCCTTACACTGCTTCAGATCCGTCGCTGTGTGTAAGTGCAGGTTCAGCAGCCGGTATACACGGAGTAGGTTTCCAACGAGGTGAATGAGAAGAGTGTAAAAGAGGATTTTGGCGCCCGTAGAGTGAAAGGGGGAGGAGCCTGAATGAAGCACGGAGGCGTGGGTTTTCTATACAAGCCATTTATTTCTGAAATGCCAATTATAATGTAGGATAAAGTCCGATGTTACATGCTCATCAGTAACTGTAGAAAAATAGAACGAGTGAAAACCTTTGTACAACAGCAATGGTACTTGAAAGAGAGAAGAGGCGTTATACAACGTATCATCATCACACGAGACACAAATTCAAGTCTGGAGGTACCTAAATAAAAATACTATTCTTTAAAAACCCCGCTATGTACAAGAGTCATAAACAAAGCCTACAAAGTACTGGTTATGCAGGTTGTACAAAACACTTGCATAGGACGTGGAGTCTGGAGTCCGCTGCGGTGGAGAGTTCCTCTTCTGAGCCTTTAGCGGTGAAGGCACTTGTACTTTTATTTTTCGTCATGAAGGAGATGTAAAAAAAATAAAAGAAAATACTGCCGATCACAGACAGACACTCACAAGGGTGACGCACATCTGTCCCCACACAGCGTCCTTCATAGGGAATACACCGGAGCGTCCCCGGAAAAGCGGCTGATGACAGAGAGTGTGGTCAGGGGACGACTGGGCTCCATGCATTCCCACCCACCGCCCTACAAAGCCTAAAATGAAGAAACGTAGGCATAGCCGGCCCCCTATGTACGGGCACTCGTGTTACACACCATATACAAGTCGGGGTAATGACAGGACAGCCACAACAGTAGGCACAGACCTTACAGCCAAAGGTGCCAAGAAGGGGCACAGAAAGCATCGCCCCCATCCACTGGACTCTTCAATCTGTAAAGAGTCCTGGCTACAGGTCAGGTGGGTTTATCATGGGACCTGCTTTCTACAGAGGGATAGAACATATGGGGGCAAATCATTTTCAACCTGCCCTCCCCCCCATGGGTACTTTGGGAGGCTGTTTAGTGTCTGGGGCGTTCCCCTTTAAAGAGCTGGATATGAAGGGTTAAAATGTACAGTAACATGACGGGTTAAAATCATGAACCATAAGAGCTTACCATCTGGTCATAAAAACTGCGGCATCAACAAGAGAGTTCCTCGCTGCCTTCCCTTTAAAAATCTCCATTTGTTGGGTTGAAGGTTAACCCCTGTTTTGCCAGAGTGGAGCTCCAGCAGTAGGAAAAGTACCTACCTGGAGGGGGGAGGGCTGCTTTAGATGCTGCTCCCTCCTGAATGGTAGCAGCTAGAAACATGTAACTGGTCTTGTTTGAAAGCAGACATTCCATGCTTTCAGACAATACCAAATATGATATGTTCAGGACAGAGGAAAATATCACTGATAGAAATCGGGATGCTGTGAATGCAGCTGAAAATGAAAGTAAAAAAGGTTTCACTCCCGATTATTCCCGACTTGATTTCTCTTCTGTTTATTGGACTTTAGCTGTCATTTTGGTCTTTTATTAAAGCCTGGACTGTCGGCTTTCATCCAATTGCATGTTTCTAGCTGCTACCACTGAGGAGATATCAGTATGTAAAGCAGCCCTCCCCCCCTCTAGTTAGCTACTTTAGACATTGCCCGAGCTGGACTCAGGCAGAACATTTAGGTGGTTTAAGGGGTATTCCTATCTTGGACATTGGGGTATATCACTAGGATACGCCCCCAATGTCTAATAGGAGTGAGGCCCACACTGTGCATACGCGGCCGCCCTCCGTTAATTTCTGTGCTGAAAATAGCCTTGGCTATTTCTGTCAGCCCCATATATAAGTGAATGGAGCAGTGGCTGCGCTTGCGCAGTGCTCTTCCCATTCATTTCAATGGGAGTTCTGAAAATAGCCGAGCGCGCTGTTCGTCTATTTTCGGTATTCCCATAGAAATGAATGGAGGGCGGCCACGCATGTGCAGTGTGGGCCCTGCTCCTATCAGACACCGGGGGCATATCCTAGTGATATGTCCCCAATGTCCAAGATGAGACCACCCCTTTAGGTCTTGTATAAAAGGACGAGCTCAGCAGCTTTCTAGCAGAATAAGGGGGAGAATTATCTATTTTGGCTCTCCAAAATAAAGTGAAGGCAGGTGGTGCACCCGCTTTATTCACCCCCCAGCACAATGAGGCCTTTGTCAAGCAGAAGCTGGGCTGAAATGTCTTATGGGATGAATAAAGCGGGCGCACCACCCATTTTTACCTTATTTTTGTGTTTTTTTTCGGATTATCCATTCGACCTACATCCTGCGGTCTTGGAGGGTTCGCACCCATCATCTATTTTTTGGACAGTGCTGCTGTATTTTCTAACTTTTCGAGGCGTGGCGCAGATTTGCTGCATTTTGACGCCAGGAAGGAAACCGCCGAGCGTGCCGCTCAGTCGTCTCCTTATCCTCCGGGACATGGCCGGCCGAAAACATGCGCAAAATCCACATCCGTTCACTGGAATGTTCTCACAATGTGTGTGCAACCAAAACGGCATCAACTTTTGTACTGGAATCAATAAGGAAAAGGAGGGGGGAATAAAAATAACGCAATGATTAATTAGTCGCGTTTTTTTACGTGGCGGAATGAAAATCCGTCCTAGAGTCCATCGACAAGCATGCGCTTCAATGACAATACACTTCACACGCCATACCACGTGCATTATATTACAATCTATCGCGGGGGAGGGGTATAAGATAGAAAAAGGAAATAATGTACAGAATAATTTAAAACTTTTCGTTTTTTTATCCCCCTCCCCCGCCGCGTTTCCACGGCGAGCAGAGAAATTTACACCGTCACATCTCTAAACACGCACAATCTAAAAAATTTAACAACAGTCTGAAACGGCCTTCGATTGTCGGAAAGGACCTGATTGTCACGGGGCGTTCCATACTGCCCCCTCCTGGAGGGAAGTGACAATGCAAAAAAAAAAAAACTTGTCAGGGCATTTTTTTTTTTTTTTAAAGGGACGGGCACAAAAACTTCCGTAAAAGTCACCATTCACGTACAGCACCAGGTCACATGACAATTACGACGACGCACGCGACAAACGACACAAATGGATCTATACTTGGGAGACCAAGCAGCCCTTGCCGACACACAACATACTACAAAATAGTTCAAAAACTATCAGGGACAATTGCCTGCGTATACCAGCAACCGCCATTTTGTTGGAGACCAATCAAAATCAACAGACCCACTGACCCTTCATTTAGGGGGTCTTGCAGGATGCCCAACTGACAGCCCACCCTCCCGCAGCCACCGGGCGAGCAGACAAACACTTTTTTTACACGGCGACAGTGAAGACACACAGGAGCCCTTTAAGATTCCCTCCCAAGCAGCAGGGATAGTAAAGGCAATGCAGGAATGTTAGCACCTCGGATGGAAACGGTCAGATCCGGGGGATCCGCCGAAACAAGAGGACGAAAGCCGCACAAAGGGGCGTATTTCTGGCGGGCAATATCTGGGCACAGGACTCAGTCACACACAGCAGTAGTAGAGTCCCCTTTTTCATTCCAGGTCGGGGCGGTATACACGTTCCGCGACTCAGCCCTGCACCTGTCATACGTAGGCTGAAAAGCTTATGTCTGCCCATAGACGCCTATTGGAACGGCGGCGATCAGGCGGCACAGAGACATGCCACCGCCATGCTGCAATAAAAAAAAAAAATTAGGGTTAAGCACAAAAACAAATCGGTCAACAATTAAGTCAGGGCTCATATAGAGATTTTTCGGTGTGTGAATGAGGCCTAATTGTACTTAGGGTAGCTTAGGACGCGGCCATTGCCTTCCGGTATAGCAGAGCTGAAGCAGCGTGTGCAGGCAAGTTTGCTTTCCCTTTAAGCAGCATGCAAGAAAAGATGGAGGCTTCAGGAAGGGGCTGCTTCGGCAGGACAAACTGAGACACTGAGGTATACCGTATATCGTGGTCTGTACTGCGTGCGTTCACAGGGGTGGGGTATGACGGAGCACGTGGCGCTATGGATCTAGTCGGGAGCGCACTGCAGCCCCCACACAAGGGCAGAGGCTGCGACCTTCTCCGAACCTATTGCTACTGGACACAAGAGGCTGCAGAGGGGCATCGCCCCCTCCCCACAGAATACAGACTGTGCCTCTAACAGGTGCCCTTTGAGCTCAGAGGAGGTAGGTGATGCGGCTGCAGATATCACATGGATCGCGATGTAATGACAGATCTGTGGCTGTCATTCCATAGTGACAGAGGTGGACAGAGGTGTCCATTCAGAGCACATGCACGTGTGGCCAGACCGAGCATGCAAGTGTAAATGGAGAGGGGAATTGACCAACGGGTACTGAAGGTGTTCAGCCATCTTAACTCCACAGTCAAGTCCCATTATTCTGACCGCTTCCTACTTTTGATGTCTGCAGCGCGAAGCTCATGAAGGAAGTCACCTGTGCCAAACTGGCTCGGTTGGTATATAAGGTGTGGTGAGCTGGCTTTGTTGGTTATACAAGGTGTGGTGAGCTGGCTCGGTGGGTATATAAGGTGTGGTGAGCTGGCTCAGTGGGTATATAAGGTGTGCCGAGCTGGCTCGGTGGGTATACAAGGTGTGGTGAGCTGGCTCGGTGGGTATATAAGGTGTGGTGAGCTGGCTCGGTGGGTATATAAGGTGTGCTGGCTCGGTGGGTATATAAGGTGTGGTGAGCTGGCTCAGTGGGTATATAAGGTGTGCCGAGCTGGCTCGGTGGGTATACAAGGTGTGGTGAGCTGGCTCGGTGGGTATACAAGGTGTGGTGAGCTGGCTCGGTGGGTATACAAGGTGTGCTGAGCTGGCTCGGTGGGTATATAAGGTGTGCTGAGCTGGCTCAGTGGGTGTATAAGATGTGCTGAGCTGGCTCGGTGGGTATATAAGGTGTGGTGAGCTGGCTTGGTGGGTATACAACGCTGAGCGTTGTCTTCTACGATGAGTCGCGTTTTCTGCTCCATGGAACAGATGGACATTGGTGTGTCAGGAGAGAAACATCAGAGAGGGAACACCCTGCAACCATTGCTGGAAGAACACAAGCTGGTGGGGGCAGCGTTCTGGTCGGGGGGATGCTTTCATGGCACTTTGAGCCCACTCTCATTCAGGTGGAAGGAACGCTAACTAATTTGGGTATGAATCCTTCCTTGCAGATCACGTACACCCCTACATGCTGATTGTCTCCCCCGGGGTAGATGGGATCTTCCTGCAAGACAATGAGACATGTCACACGGCTAGAAATGTCCGACACTGGTTGGAAGAGCAGGACCAAGACTTCCAAGTACTACCCCGGACCCCTAGTTCCCCAGATTTGAACCCAATTGAGTATCTGTGGGACCACCTCGATGGTCATGTTCTCTCTATGGTTCCCCCCACCCCCCCTCCAGCAGCCGTTGGATGCACTGCAGTCAGCATGGCTTCAGATACCTGTGACCACCTACCAGGACCTTATGGAGTCACTCTGGGCCCGTCTAGCTGCTCTCCATGTCTGGACCTTAGCTGCCGGTCAGAATAATGGGACTTGACTGTGTTATCTCACTTTAGATGATTCCCCAGTGACCAGTCAATTGCATGTGTAGGAAGGAGACTCCTTTCCCCTTACAAAAATTTTTTTAAGTTGCTGGGACCACCAAGTTTGGCTGTAATCAATAGCAGGAGCATTTACTGAAATCAAAAGACATCCATGTAATGTACAGACACAGCGGTAATAGATGGTTCTGGAGACATCCAGTACAACAAATGTGCTTTTAAAGATCCCTGTGTGAAGCCTGGGCCTCCTGGAAATCCAGCAGAGAATTTACTCAGACTGGTGTCTCACCCACTGGAGTGAGATGCGCCAATGGGTCATCCCATTACATCTTATTCCCTATTAACAGAATAGGGAATAAGTGTCTGATAGGCGGAGGTCCGACAGCTACCCCCCAACCGGGGGAATGGGTTCTTCCGTTTCAATGGAGATGCAGACTGCCACTCCATTCAACTCTTGGAGGTTGGACCCCCACAAATGAGACACTTATCTCCTATTCTATGCATAGGGAATAAGTTGTAGTAATGGGACAACCCCTTTAAGACCCTAACGGTATTGCCAGAGTGGAGGCTCCAGCAGTGGGAAAAGTAGCTAACTGGGGGATGCTGCTACCTCCTGAATGGTAGGAGCTAGAGACATGCAACTGATCTTGTTTGAAAGCAGACATTCCAAGCTTTCGGGCAATACCAGAATGACATGTTCAGAACAGAGAAAGATATCACTCATGCTGTGAATGCAGCTGAAAGTGAAAGTAAAAACAGGTTTTACTCGCAATTTTATCCGACTTTATTTCTAACAGTAATTTCTCTGGTCTTTAGCAACAGTGTCTTGTGTGAAAGCCTGGACGGTCAGCTTTCAGACAAGACCACTTGCATGTTTCTAGCTGCTACCATTGAGGAGATAACAGCTTCTAAAGCAGCGCTCCCCCCTCCAGTTAGCTACTTTTCACACTGCTTTAGCTGGACTCAGTTAGTTGGTTAAGACTCTCCTCTTTTTGCCTTCAGAGTCTGAACGCGCTTACAGGTCTAAGACTTGTCACAGCTGAGTGTTTGCCACAATCGTATCCAGACTAGATTGGAGACCCCGATACGGCACCAGCGCTTGGACGCTCAGGTTTGCCTGCACTACCTTTGCAGAAGGAAATCTGTCTAGTCTCACCAGCCATCCAAATTAGGCCGACCCAGACACACCGCCTGACCCGCTGCTCGCGAACTCCACCTAAACCAATGGCAAGTCTGTGCAAAGAACGATCTGAATTGTCCCGCCGATCACCGGTTCATACATATCATGTATAACAAACCGACATCTCTCTGCTAGAAACCCCGCCCCCGAGGAGCCACTTTACATAAGCCTGCGACAAGGTAAATCACGAAAACCCTTTACAAATTTCAGAATGTCCGTCATAGCAACAAAAAATCATGGCTGAACGTTGTGGGAAAGCCAATGACCGAAGAAGATTCAGCTACAGAACTGTGACCACCTACTTGGCTCTGCTATGTAATAAATTCATAATGTTTCAGCAAACAAAAAGTAAAATATAAAGCCAATATTGTAAGTTGCACAATATCTATGGCCTCTGCAATCACCTGCCTTTACAGTGACTAAAACCTACATCCTATTGGTTAGGATGACGTACTATACAAATGTAGCAGAGCTGAAATTGTCATTTAAAGTTGGGATTTTTGAAGCTGCATTGTTAACGCATTGTGGCAACTATCAGAATCTATGGATAACCCCTTTTCGGGGACACTTACTTCAGATATTGGGCTGCAAAAAGGGGTGCTCCGACTCCTTTAATATAATTTAGTAGATTACTATGTAAAAAGCCCAAAATGAATAGCAAGGTCATGAACACTTCACCACGTACAAAATTCCCAATGTCACAGAGAATCAAACGACAACCTCAGCTCTGCTATTCCGCCAGGTTATTCAATGTATCACAGTAGGATTTACTTTCTGCATAGAGGTTCCCCATGTGTGATGACACAGGATGCGAGGGTGAGTGGGGCGGCGTCGCCACGGGCCAGGACGGAATTCCGACGCCAAAGAGATCAGGAAGACGTCAGAACGTGATGTAACCTCGGCGCGAGGACACAGAATCCTACGTGTGCTTCTTTGGATCACTTCATGATTACAAAACAAAGACTTTTTTTTATGTCCCGTTAGAAAAAAATAGGAACCCATGAGGTCAACGCAACGCAAAAAAAAAAAAAAGTACAAATACGCTGTTCCCGTAGGTAACCAACATGCTGCAAATCATAAGAGGCAAACGTTTCAGGTGCAAAATTAGACCGCAAATAAAATGTTAGGAAAATCAAGGTGCCAGCTAAAGAATTAAAAAAAAAAAAAATTGCAAACATCCGTTATATATAAAGAAGCCACCATGGAGGATACGGGGAGCATGCTGCCGCTGTGACGCAGGACAGAAAATAACGCAGGCTGGGTTATGGTTTCCGGTAAAGCATAGATTGACACCGCTCAGAATAAATCCGTGTTAGGTGTACTCCACAAGTTTTAGGCACAGAGATTATGTCGAGAGGTTATTTCATATATTTTTTTTTTTTTTGTTGTTGTCCTCATAGAGCGGATTTCTTGTAGAGAAAGTCAGGCTTATTAGGAGATCTTCGCTCTCTGCCCACGGTATCCTCGCGCTCCAGGTCGGCGTTCCTCTGGTCGCTGTCGGGTATCCTCCTAAACACCCGCTCGTCCTGCCGGTCGGAGCCGTAGGCAGAGTGCGAGGGTCTGCTAGAGGTCAGGCCGTAGGTCAGGTCGGATTCCATTTTCGTACGGCCCCTGCCATGGTGGGAACCGTGGCTGGCGCCCTCTTGGGCGGCGAGGGCGAGGTCGAGTCTTTGAGGAGGCTGTTCTAAGACATCGAGGTGTAACGGTTCATTCTTTTGCCTGTGCGGGTGACTGTCCAGGGAGAACAAGTAATCTCTCCTTGAGTCGTCCGGCTTCTTCGGAGACATCTGGTTGGAGAGATAGGAGGGCTTTAATCCGCTTGGGGGCGGTTTGCTGTGACTGTACAAATCGGGGCCAAAATAAATGCCCTGCGAGGCCAAAGGGGAGTGTCTGCTGGGGACCGGCGTGGACGGTCGGCAGGCAGAGTTGGAAAAGTCATAAAACTCCGGGTACTCTGGCTGGCTTTCGCGGGAATCCATTTTCTGTTCTATAGTTTGTTTCTTCCTTGAACTGTGCATATGTCGGCTGGGGATGCACGCATGGTGCGGGGGGTGAAGCGGCATCATGTCCGATACTTGCTGGCTCAGCTGCGTGTCGATGGTTAGTTCCGGCAGCCTCCGGTCTTTCAGTGACATTGAGGAGACTCCCATTGCTATGTCCGGCATGAACTCATTTAGAACCGGTTCACCGCACTGGTAAAACAGAAGAAATACAAGTCAGGTTACTGGTGGAATATCACGAGGCCTATGCTGGGGATCATTACATCAGAGGGTGAAGGTTGTAATATCTGCGACTTCCATGGTCGCCATTGCCAAGGCCATAACTTTGGAGCAATTACAACTATATAATGGAATAAAATAACAATTGCAGGATTACCTACCTAGTAGATTTGGCGCACCATTCTGGTTCACCAAGGCTTTGTTTGCCTGGCTGATGTCACATCAACACATGTGAATGTACAACCAATTACCGACCTCCGCAGCACTGGATATACTGGGTAAGTAATGCTGTGCTTTTTAATTTTTGACTATTTTCCAGCATTTTATTTATTTTGCTGAAACTGGACAATCTCCTAAAGGGGTGGTCTCACTACGGCAAATAGCATTGATCATGTAAAGAACGTTAATACAAGGCACTTACTAATGTATTGTGATTCTCCATATTGCCTCCTTTGCCGGCAAGATTCATTTTTCCATTACTGCTTGTTTCCAGAAGTTACGACCACCCTGCATCGGTGGTTGTGCTGCACACTACAGAATAAAAGCAATGGCCTAAGTGCACTCCCACAGTCCTGGCTGATGCCTTTTCCTACAGTGTGCAAGCACGACCACCGCTGCTGGATTACAGGGTGGTTGTAACTTCTGGAAACGAGCAGTGTACAGTCATGGCCAAAAGTTTTGAGAATGATACAAATATTAATTTTTACAAAGTCTACTGCTTCAGTTTTTATAATGGCAATTTGCATATACTCCAGAATGTTATAAATAGTGATCATCTTAACAGCAATTACTTGCAAAGTCAATATTTGCCTAGAAAATGAACTTTATCCCCAAAAACACATTTCGACATCATTACAGCCCTGCCTTAAAAGGACCAGCTAACATTGTTTCAGTGATTGCTCCATTAACACAGGTGTGGGTGTTGATGAGGACAGGGCTGGAGATCAATCTGTCATGATTAAGTAAGAATAACACCACTGGACACTTTAAAAGGAGGCTGGTGCTTGGCATCATTGTTTCTCTTCTGTTAACCATGGTTATCTCTAAAGAAACATGTGCAGTCATCATTGCACTGCACAAAAATGGCCTAACAGGGAAGAGTATCGCAGCTAGAAAGATTGCACCTCAGTCAACAATCTATCGCATCATCAAGAACTTCAAGGAGAGAGGTTCCATTGTTGCCAAAAAGGCTCCAGGGCGCCCAAGAAAGACCAGCAAGCGCCAGGACCGTCTCTTAAAAGTGTTTCAGCTGCGGGATCGGGCTACCAGCAGTGCAGAGCTTGCTCAGGAATGGCAGCAGGCAGGTGTGAGTGCATCTGCACGCACTGTGAGGCGGAGACTCTTAGAGCAAGGCCTGGTCTCAAGGAGGGCAGCAAAGAAGCCACTTCTCTCCAGAAAAAACATCAGGGACAGACTGATATTCTGCAAAAGGTACAGGGAGTGGACTGCTGAGGACTGGGGGAAAGTCATTTTCTCTGATGAATCCTCTTTTCGATTGTTTGGGACATCTGGAAAACAGCTTATTCGGAGAAGACGAGGTGAGCGCTACCACCAGTCTTGTCTCATGCCAACTGTAAAGCATCCTGAAACCATTCATGTGTGGGGTTGCTTCTCAGCCAAGGGAATCGGCTCTCTCACAGTCTTGCCTAAAAACACAGCCATGAATAAAGAATGGTACCAGAATGTCCTCCGAGAGCAACTTCTCCCAACCGTCCAAGAGCAGTTTGGCGATCAACAATGCCTTTTCCAGCATGATGGAGCACCTTGCCGTAAAGGAAAGGTGATAACTAAATGGCTCAGGGAACAAAACATAGAGATTTTGGGTCCATGGCCTGGAAACTCCCCAGATCTTAATCCCATTGAGAACTTGTGGTCAATCATCAAGAGACGGGTGGACAAACAAAAACCTACAAATTCTGACAAAATGCAAGCATTGATTGTGCAAGAATGGACGGCTATCAGTCAGGATTTGGTCCAGAAGTTGATTGAGAGCATGCCAGGGAAAATTGCAGAGGTCCTGAAGAAGAAGGGTCAACACTGCAAATATTGACTTGCTGCATTAACTCATTCTAACTGTCAATATAAGCTTTTGTTACTCATAATATGATTGCAATTATATTTCTGTATGTGATAAAAACATCTGACAAACACACAGAAAAACCAGAGGGCAGCAGATAATGTGAAAATAGAAGATTTGTGTCATTCTCAAAACTTTTGGCCATGACTGTATAATGTGATGGAAAAATGAATCCAGCCAGCAAAGGAGGCAATATGGAGAATCACAATACATTAGTAAGTGGCTTGTACATGATAAATGCTATTTGCTGAAGTGAGAGGACCCCTTTAAAGGGGCTACACACTTACCTAACACCAGTGTTCTATTGTGAGGTTATTCATTTAGTGTCATTTTTGACACTGGTGTTTTTTGAAATACTTATGGGAAAAAATAATTAAATAGAAAAAAAAAAAAACACCATACCCAGAGTACAGTGCGTTTTATAAAAAAAAAAAAAAAAACGCTAACACAGTACAACATAAACACATTGGCCCTTATTCACCATGGCTATAGTCCAGAATTCTGGCTTCAAAAAGGCGCAAAATGAGGCTTTTGTGACTGAGATGGCTTGCACAAAAATGTTATAACTTTTTGCATTTTTACCCCACTCTCTCCAGTTCAAATACGGTGTGGAAATATGGAGTAACATCTGCCTGACCAATAAATGGAGAAATAAGAGGGGGGTTTCCAATGTTCACCATGCCTCCTCACTGCACTACACACAGTGCTTGACAATTTCAGTAATTCCCATGGGGTTTGAATGGTGTGGTAGTACTCTCATGCTCGACCACCGCTTCATTCAAACTCCTCATAGTGGTCGTGCAGAAAGAGTAATGGGGGACTTTGCAATCGGTGAAGATCCCAAGAAAAGAAAAGGAAAAAGCAGACAAATGAAGGCGGCCACTGTGTAATCTCCAGATGACAAGCACTCACCGCTTGCTGTTCCGCTGCCAGGGCGGCTGCTGCAGCCGCTGCTACAGTCTGTCTTCCAAGGCCGGTATTGTTAGTGCAATCAGGGGGTACGGTTTTGACACCAGGTAGGTAGGAAGGAGGTGTAGCTTTAGGAATGGTTCTAGAGTGGAACACTGTATGGTTGCAGGGATAAGAGAAGGAGCGAGAGGGGTGTTGGCTAGGCACTCTGTGCTTCCAGCCCACCTTGAATTGATTGTGAATGGGTGTAGCTGGCGGGTGATAAGGGGGCGGTGGAGGGGGTAACGGAGGATGGAAGGCCACGTAAGAGTCTATGTCAGTAAACATGGTTTCCGTAGCAGGGGTGCTGTTAATCCTACATCTCCCAGGCTGGCGTAGGGTCAGAAGAGGGCTCTCATCACCAAACCTTTCATCTGGGAAGAATTTGTGAGGATTCTGAATAGGGTGAAAAAAAAAAAAACTGTCAATATGTACCCAAATACAAGCAAATGTGAACACAGACATATTCTATATTACATGACACAATTCGAGGGGATCATTACCTGTAACAGCTCAGCTGCAGAATCCGACAACCCGAACTCTCTCAAGACTCGGATCTGGATCTCATAGCTGACTGTAGCACCTTCTCCACAGTTTAAGGCGTACGCACGCTGAACTTGCTCTGTGTGGCGAAGTTCCTGCAGGCGACGAATCATCTCCTTCACCACGCCAAGGGGAGGAACTTGCAAGAGAAACAAGGTAGGAACAGTCAATCAAGATCAGTAATGCCTTTTTTCTTCCCCAGGAGATTACTATTGACTTTTCTTATATCCTACACCAGGGAGCAGCAACCTTCTGCACTCCAGCTGTTATGAAACTACAATTCCCAGCATGCTCTATTCATTTCTGGGAGAGTCCTGAGAGGAGCAGAGGAAGTATGCATGCTGGGAGTTGTAGTTTCACAACAGCTAGAGTGCCGGAGGTTGCCTATCCCCATCTTACACATACATCAACTTCATAGGACAGAAATTAAAAAGGTCGTCCAAGCTTTTACTACTGATGGCCTATCCTCAGGATGGGACATCAATATCAGATCAGCAGGGGTCTGACACCCTGCACCCCCACCGATCAGCTGTATGAGGAGACGGCGCACGCAGTGCACACGTGCAGTCTCCCTTCTCTCTTCCTGTCCGCTGCTGCTGTCTATGGTCTTTGCCACACCAGCGGTTAACAGGAAGAGAGAAGGGAAACGGCATGTGCGCACCATCTCCTCATACAGCTGATCAGCAGGGGTTCTGGGTGTCTGACCCCTGCCGATCGGATATTGATGATCTATCCTGAGGATAGGTCATCAATCGTAAAAAGCCCGGACATCCCCTTTAATCCACCAGTTTATGGGGTGGGGAAAGGAAACCAACGAAAACATGAGAATATATAGACTTTCTGCACAGTCAAGATGAATGTCAACGCAGGACTTCAGTGCTGATGTCTGAGCTACCAATGTGCAATATGCATTGGACACGCAGACATGTGGCGTGTGCAGGATCACGTGTTACTATGATATGATCGATCACCTGGTATTTCGTTTGCTACAACGGTGGGAGGGTTCGTCTGGCTGCTGTTCATTTGCTGGTGGTTGATCATGTGACAACACTGGGGCACGGCGTTGTTCACCATGTACAACGTGTCCGGAACATTGGACATTCGAACCATCCTTAAACGAACCAGATCCGTCTGCTCCACCATCATTTCATCCAGCACAGACTGCAAGGAAAAAAAAAAAAAAGAATAAAGGGATTATCCGGGACTTCACAAATGTGTGACTGCAGCATAACATGACATGCAGCAGAGCTAAAATACACACTGCAATAATTTTCATGTTTTGCAAATGCCATGCAGATATTTTCCTTTGTGTGCTAATAAGATTGGGTAAAACATTTTTCTGCTAGTGTAAACTCAGTAAATACAAAGCATATCCACCCAACGGGAGCAACCCATAAATGCCCTGCGGCTCCAGCGCTGCTGTTATGGTCCCTGCTGGTCCTGCAATAATGACATTAGGTTCATAGATCACTTAACTGTTGCAGTAAATCACAGCCTCAGAGGTCACTAATGAGGTCTGCAGGACTAGCAGGGTCTGAAGCGCAGACACTGTCAGCAGTTTTGTCCCTATGACACTGGCTGACCTGTTACATGTGCACTTGGCAGCTGAAGACATCTGTGTTGGTCCCATGTTCATATGTGCCCGCATTGTTGAATGTTGAATGATGTTTTATTATAAGCAAATGAGCCTCTTGGAGCAACGGGGGCGTTACCATTACACCTAGAGGCTCCGCTCTCTCTGCAAATGCCGAGCCCTCTCCACTTTGATTGACAGAGCCACGCAGTGAAAACGTCATCACACCTGGCTCTTACAATCAAAGTGCAGAGGGTGCAGCAGTTGCATAGAGAGCAGAGCCTCTAGGAGTAATGGTAACGCCCCCGTTGCTCCTAAAAGCTAATTTGCATATATTAAAACATAATTTTTCTCAGCAATGCGGGCACATATGAACATGGGACCAACACAGATGCCTTTGGCATCTGTAACATACCTGTAACAGGTCAGCCAGTGTCATAGGTACAAAACTGCTGACAGATGCCCTTTAAAGGGAAAGTAAATCATTTTTTCCTGCATTTTATACAGTTTTCTACACCAACTTTTTAAAAAGTATTTTTAAGATTTCATTTTCGCTCTACTCTTTTCCCATCAGTGAACAGGAACATCCAGCTGTTATAGCCCTGCCTACATCTGAGGGTTTGCTACAGATATATCTGGTTTAGTAAATCCTTTGTAAACTGAATACATCAGCAGCACAAATCTTACTCCTGTTTCGCTCTGTAGGTAACATATCAGTGTGGAGTTTAGCTCGTTCAGTTTTCGGGTAGATGCAATGATGCAAACTGACTTGTGCAAACTTTCTACAGCAAACCCGCAAAAAGCAAATGAAAATCCACATGAAAAGCCATCTCTGGATACTAGCCTGCAGAGACGTGTCGTCGCATGAAGCTGCCGCAACCATCACGTGTTAACAGGACAGTATACAGAGTCAGGCCACGCCCCAGGATGGTCAAGCACATATAAATGAGGCAGTAATGATTGTAAGGCCGGTATATGAGGCCTTATATGTGAGTGTATATAAGTATATGAGTGTTACCTTGGCTTCCTCCACATACGGTGAGAACAGTCTAGGCCTGACATAGATTCCAGCATTTTTTTGGCGCAACCAAGAGTTTGACTTCCCACTCTCAGACATTGGCAACATATCTGCAGGAGGAGTGCTGATCAGACCCCTCTTCATCTAGGAACGTAAAAACAAAAAAAACAAACATGTAATTACACAATTTAGTAAGGCAAGTGATATAAAATACAAAAGAAAGATTCAATATACAGGATATTGCTGTCCCAATGAGGTTGTCATCAACGTTCTGGACAGAACACAGCTTCTCAGGTTATGAATCCAGGTCCGGGCATTGCTATAAAACTAGCTTATGTCAGGGGGGCACAAAAACACTACAGAAAGATACCCATTTGTCCTTTTATAGAACAGGCTTCTGAAGTCAATCCAGCCCGGACTCATCTACATGAAAGTAATAGTCCATCTCGAGAGATTTCCTCAAAGGTAAGATACTTACAGGGTCGCTCAAAACATCACTGTTCATGGGCAAGATATGTTCGATGCGGACAAACGGCAGCAGAGGAGACAGTATCTCCCTCAGCTCCTCCACATCCAGGTCCCTGCGTTTTACGCCTCGTTTGTTCACACTATGAGCTGTGCCACTGAGCAGATTCGGCTCTGAAATAAAAGGGAAGAAAACTCTGCTAACTATATGATCAGTGCGCAAATCATATCATAAAATCATATACACGACCCCCTCAGTTTACATATAATAGTAACATAGTTCATGTAACATGTACACATAGTTCACATTACTTGTCCTGTACTGATCCTGAGTTACATCCTGTATTATACTCCAGAGCTGCACTCACTATTCTGCTGCTGCAGTCACTGTGTACATACATTACTTATCCTGTACTGATCCTGAGTTACATCCTGTATTATACTCCAGAGCTGCACTCACTATTCTGCTGGTGCAGTCACTGTGTACATACATTACTTATCCTGTACTGATCCTGGGTTACATCCTGTATTATACTCCAGAGCTGCACTCACTATTCTGCTGGTGCAGTCACTGTGTACATACATTACTTATCCTGTACTGATCCTGAGTTACATCCTGTATTATACTCCAGAGCTGCACTCACTATTCTGCTGCTGCAGTCACTGTGTACATACATTACTTATCCTGTACTGATCCTGAGTTACATCCTGTATTATACTCCAGAGCTGCACTCACTATTCTGCTGGTGCAGTCACTGTGTACATACATTACTTATCTTGTACTGATCCTGAGTTACATCCTGTATTATACCCCAGAGCTGCACTCACTATTCTGCTGGTGCAGTCACTGTGTACATACATTACTTATCCTGTACTGATCCTGAGTTACATCCTGTATTATACTCCAGAGCTGCACTCACTATTCTGCTGGTGCAGTCACTGTGTACATACATTACTTGTCCTGTACTGATCCTGAGTTACATCCTGTATTATACTCCAGAGCTGCACTCACTATTCTGCTGGTGCAGTCACTGTGTACATACATTACTTATCCTGTACTGATCCTGGGTTACATCCTGTATTATACTCCAGAGCTGCACTCACTATTCTGCTGGTGCAGTCACTGTGTACATACATTACTTATCCTGTACTGATCCTGAGTTACATCCTGTATTATACTCCAGAGCTGCACTCACTATTCTGCTGGTGCAGTCACTGTGTACATACATTACTTATCTTGTACTGATCCTGAGTTACATCCTGTATTATACCCCAGAGCTGCACTCACTATTCTGCTGGTGCAGTCACTGTGTACATACATTACTTATCCTGTACTGATCCTGAGTTACATCCTGTATTATACTCCAGAGCTACACTCACTATTCTGCTGGTGCAGTCACTGTGTACATATATTACATTACTTATCCTGTACTGATCCTGAGTTACATCCTGTATTATACTCCAGAGCTACACTCACTATTCTGCTGGTGCAGTCACTGTGTACATACATTACATTACTTATCCTGTACTGATCCTGAGTTACATCCTGTATTATACTGCAGAGCTGCACTCACTATTCTGCTGGTGCAGTCACTGTGTACATACATTACTTATCCTGTACTGATCCTGAGTTACATCCTGTATTATACTCCAGAGCTACACTCACTATTCTGCTGGTGCAGTCACTGTGTACATACATTACTTATCCTGTACTGATCCTGAGTTACATCCTGTATTATACTCCAGAGCTACACTCACTATTCTGCTGGTGCAGTCACTGTGTACATACATTACTTATCCTGTACTGATCCTGAGTTACATCCTGTATTATACTCCAGAGCTGCACTCACTATTCTGCTGGTGCAGTCACTGTGTACATACATTACTTATCCTGTACTGATCCTGAGTTACATCCTGTATTATACTCCAGAGCTGCACTCACTATTCTGCTGGTGCAGTCACTGTGTACATACATTACTTATCTTGTACTGATCCTGAGTTACATCCTGTATTATACCCCAGAGCTGCACTCACTATTCTGCTGGTGCAGTCACTGTGTACATACATTACTTATCCTGTACTGATCCTGAGTTACATCCTGTATTATACTCCAGAGCTGCACTCACTATTCTGCTGGTGCAGTCACTGTGTACATACATTACTTGTCCTGTACTGATCCTGAGTTACATCCTGTATTATACTCCAGAGCTGCACTCACTATTCTGCTGGTGCAGTCACTGTGTACATACATTACTTATCCTGTACTGATCCTGGGTTACATCCTGTATTATACTCCAGAGCTGCACTCACTATTCTGCTGGTGCAGTCACTGTGTACATACATTACTTATCCTGTACTGATCCTGAGTTACATCCTGTATTATACTCCAGAGCTGCACTCACTATTCTGCTGGTGCAGTCACTGTGTACATACATTACTTATCCTGTACTGATCCTGAGTTACATCCTGTATTATACTCCAGAGCTGCACTCACTATTCTGCTGAAGGAGTCACTGTGTACATACATTACTTATCTTGTACTGATCCTGAGTTACATCCTGTATTATACCCCAGAGCTGCACTCACTATTCTGCTGGTGCAGTCACTGTGTACATACATTACTTATCCTGTACTGATCCTGAGTTACATCCTGTATTATACTCCAGAGCTACACTCACTATTCTGCTGGTGCAGTCACTGTGTACATACATTACTTATCCTGTACTGATCCTGAGTTACATCCTGTATTATACTCCAGAGCTACACTCACTATTCTGCTGGTGCAGTCACTGTGTACATACATTACATTACTTATCCTGTACTGATCCTGAGTTACATCCTGTATTATACTCCAGAGCTACACTCACTATTCTGCTGGTGCAGTCACTGTGTACATACATTACTTATCCTGTACTGATCCTGAGTTACATCCTGTATTATACTCCAGAGCTGCACTCACTATTCTGCTGGTGCAGTCACTGTGTACATACATTACTTATCCTGTACTGATCCTGAGTTACATCCTGTATTATACTCCAGAGCTGCACTCACAACATTTGGAATGAATTTCACGTCTCACCTCGGTCGGCTATCCTCTTCATTAGCTGAGATTCTCCCCACTTGATGAGATATTTCAATATATCTTGCTCACTTGCCTTTGAAATAAAAAAATAAAATAAAATAATTAGTTTAGAATGCGCTATCAGTGCAGGCATAGTAACCAAAATGACAGGTGAACCTTTGAAATCAGAATTTCCGCCTCTCCTGTGAGCACTGCAGCCCCCTTTACATCTCACCAAGCATAGGGCCATACACTGTATAGTGGCCGTGCTTGGGATAACGCTCAGCCCCATTCCTTCTACCGGGCAGAGCTGCACCTAAGGCCTAATTCAGACATCTGTGAAAACCCGGAGCGTGCTCCTTCTGAGGGCAGGAGCGCACGCAGTCATTGGTTGCTATGACGCCATGCACTTTGTTAGGCCACCGCTGTACAGTGATACACTCAAGTGTATCACTGTACAGAGGCGGCATCACGATGCGCACAGCCCTCAGAAGGAGCATGGTCTGGGTTTTCACGGACCGCGCTCCACGGATGTCTGAATTAGGCCTAAGCCATGTGACTGATAAACATGTCGTCACTAGGCCTAGGGAAAGCTGAGAGAAGGCTGTGGGGCTACTCTGAGTGCCGATGCCTTCTCAAACAGCTGATCGGTCGGGGTCCTGGGTGTCAGCCCCCTACTGATCAGATACGGATGTCCTATCCTGAGGACAGGTCATCAGTATTAAAGTTTCACAAATCCCCTTTAAATCTTTAAAGTTGTATTCCCATCTCAGACATTGATGGCACATTGTGAGGATATGTCAGCAATGTCAGATAGGAGCGGGTCCCAGACATAGGACCTGCAGCTATCTGACATTGATGACATATCCTAGCAACTTGCCATCAATTTCTGAGATGGGAATACCCATTTAACCTCCATAGTGTTTTGGTACTAATTGACTAGGGACTTTTTTAGCAATTTAGTTTAATTAGGCTTAAACTGCATAAAAAAGTACAAATTGTATATACATTTCAATTTATATTTCTTTATTCTTTATAAGCAAATGGACACTAAAAAGCCTTGCTGGGGGTGAAGAGCCCCAGTGATAATGTAGTGAAATAGAGGCCTATATAGGTAAACGAAGGCCTATGTAGAAGTGAAATAGTCTGGATTTCCACCGTTTCCCCAGGGACAAGTGCATGGTGAAGGGCGCCAGGTACCTGCAGATAGTCGGACTGGATGACGCTCAGCAGATGGTCCTTAGTGAGTTCATAGAAGACGTCTGAAGTCATCACCTGGCTGAACTCCTCACACAGAAAGTGTAAAGCTTGGCGGTACACCCAGTTGGACCCGTAGGGCTGTGAGCTCCACTTCAAGATGGCGATTAAGGTGTCTAGAGAGATGCTCTCTGCAATGATATCCTCGCAGCCTGAATAAAAGAGGAAAGAATTAAATAAATGGGTTGTCCCATGAAAAATATTCTACATTTTTCAAACCAGCATCTGGATCTGAATACTTTTGTAACTGCATTTAATTAAAAATTCTGTATAGCTACTGAGTTATTCAGTAAAATCTATCTGTATAGTGTCACTTTAATTTCTTATTTCTTTGTCCTGCTCAGTGAGATGGCCGGACATGCTCAGTTTCATCTTTCAGCTGCCTCCCGAGCTGTGATAGGGAGAGCTGAGACACGCCTCCTGAGCTGTGATAGGGAGAGCTGAGACACACGCCCTGAGCTGTGATAGGGAGAGCTGAGACACGCCTCCTGAGCTGTGATAGGGAGAGCTGAGACACGCCTCCTGAGCTGTGATAGGGAGAGCTGAGACACGCCTCCTGAGCTGTGATAGGGAGAGCTGAGACACGCCTCCTGAGCTGTGATAGGGAGAGCTGAGACACGCCTCCTGAGCTGTGATAGGGAGAGCTGAGACACGCCTCTTGAGCTGTGATAGGGAGAGCTGAGACACGCCTCCTGAGCTGTGATAGGGAGAGCTGAGACACACGCCCTGAGCTGTGATAGGAAGAGGTGAGACACACGCCCTGAGCTGTGATAGGGAGAGGTGAGACACGCCTCCTGAGCTGTGATAGGGAGAGCTGAGGCACACGCCCTGAGCTGTGATAGGGAGAGCATGGACACGCCTCCCTGAGCTGTGATAAGCAGCGCTGAGACACGCCCCCTTATCTGCAGCAGAAGAGACACACCCCTTGAGCTGTTAGCTTGATATAAATCTAGCAGAGCAATGAATGTGGAGATCTCTGGATCCATGTGAGGTACAGGGCTGGTTGTAGCTTTGTTAGAAAGAGGTTGTCATGTCCTATATGATGTCTGATTTTCATTTTTTACATTATTCATGGGAGAACCCCTTTAAGTCAATACAAAAAATGAAAAATGCCGTCTCCACCTGAAGCAACCTAAGGCCCAATTCATCATAGTGATTTATGTTACAGCGAGTTCCTATCTGATCGTGAGTCAAATGTACTGCACTCACATGATGATGATGATGATGGTGTGAGTACAGTAAAATAAATCCGCAATCAGATAGTAACTATCATAAATCACTATGATGCAGTCAGTTGGGGTCAGAGAAGCCGCAGCTGGACAGTGTTTCCCAGTCTGATAACGGCAATGCAAATCAGGGCTAATTGTTGCCAAACTACAACTCCCAGCAGCCTGAATAGGAATTCGATATTCTGAATTTCTGCTGCCACACTTATGACTAACATCTGCACATTGAGTTTTTTTGCGGTCATGCATTGTGTGTGTGTGTGTGTGCGTGACCACGTTGACCCACATTATATGGAAAGATTACTCACAAATTGTATAAAAATAGCCCAAAAAAAGGGAAAAAAAATGCATCCAATGAGTCACTTCTTCAGTCTTAAAATACCCAGGATCACGTAACTGGAATAAAAATGAGTATTTCTATATATACCTGCACTGCCCACAAATAACCAGTTAACCGATGCTCTGTCCTCAGCTTAAACCCCTGTACATAAGACAGTACATTCCCTGGGCTGACTGTAGCTATACATGAGCTGCATACAGCAGCCTAGATCTCAGCTTCCTGTAAAGCTAGCCATACACAGAGCGATCAGCTGACCGTATAACATGTATGGGGGCTGCAAGGTAACATACAAGGTAAGGACCGGGCTGTTGGATTTCAGCATATCCATTCCTATTTATGTTTGGGGAGCAGGGATAGAGGGGGACATGCCGCAGTTTTCTCCGCTCTGCCCACCCCACTCAGAACACATGCATGCTCAGTCGAGTGGGATAGCGAGGGGAATATTTGGGCACTGTAGGTGTCAGCCCAACAAGCGTTCAGCCTATAGGTGTTTTATGTGCATGATCGGCCTGTGTTCACATGTTGCAGCTTCCATCGCAGATTCAGTCACAATGCAAAAAGCCCAATAGACCCCATTAACCACCTAACCCCCCCCCCCACCTTCCCGAGTCCAGCTCCGACAGTGTGAAAAGTAGTTAACTGGAGGGGGAGGGCTGCTTTAGATGGTGATATCTCTTCAACAGTAGCAGCTAGAAACATGCAACTGGTCTTGTATGAAAGCTGACAGTTCAGGCTTGCATAAAATGACAGCTAAAGTCCAAGCAACAGAGGAGAAATCACTGTTAAAAATCAAGTCGGGAATAATCGCAAGTAAAACCTGTTTTTACTTTCACTTTCAGCTGCATTCACAGCATCCCGATTTCTATCAGTGATAGCTTTCTCTGTCCTGAACATATTGCTGTCATTTTGGTATTGTCTGAAAGCTTGGAATGTCCACTTTCAAATAAGACCAGCCTCATCTGCAAAATGGACATGAACCGGACATGTTCTATCATTTTGCGGGGCAGCTGAACGAGCATACTGATGCGGACAAGTATGTGGTGAGCGGTCTGCATTTTTTGTGGCCCCAATGAAATGAATGGGTCTGCATAAAATGCAGATCGGATGCGGAGCAAAAATACGGTTGTGTGAATGGGGACCTAGAAAGAGGAGGATGCACTAGAAACTAAATTTTCATGTCTGACTGGATGGGTGATATTATGTCCTGGAACACGTCACACTGCAAAAAGCAAAGTTTTGTATAGCGACAAAATAAAGCCCCAGCAAAGATCAGAGCAATGTCCCATCATCACTAGTGTTGAGCGAGCACCTCTGTGCTCATATGCTAGGGTGCTCTGGCCGAGCACCCGAGCATAATGTTAGTCAATGGGACTAAACCAGGCACCCCCCCCCCCCCCGCTCGGAAGAGGGGAGGGTGCCTGGTTAATAGACAAAGGTCCGAATCGAGACTTCTCCTCTTTTACTCCTTTCACTCATAAAAGTACGCTAATTAACTGAATTTGTACGCATTAGCATACAAATCAACATTACAGTGCGGGGAAGAGACTCGAGCATTGCGCTCGAGTACACTCAGTTTTCGGCCGAACACTGAGCGGACCCAAGCGTAGGCATGCTTGGCCGAACAGCGACTGCGTTACAGGAGACTACAGAAAACACGGAAAAAGCACAGGCTGAGGATACAAGAACTAAGAACATTTGTTTATTTGGCGGCCCGTCTTCTTCCGCATTCTGTGTATTACAATCTGTGTGTGAGGCCGAGCAGTGAACTCAATCAATCCCATATGTGCTCAGCGCCTATACCGAGACACAGCCGGCGAAATCTGTCACACCGCGGATTTATAAGCCGCAATACCGTGGATACATTCCCCTGATGAGATCAAAATCACTTTTAATGCTAAACATACAGAGGAATGCAAAAGTTTGGGCACCCCTGGTCACAATTAGTGTTACTGTGAACAGTTAAGCAAGATGATGAAAGACTCCCCCGAAGGCATAAAGGTACAGATGACACATTCCCTTTGTATTTTAAGCTAAAACTATTTTCTTCTATATTTTCATCTTTTCCATTTTCAAAATAACAAAAAAGGAAAAGGGCCCA
Organism: Rhinella marina; assembly: GCA_900303285.1. Classification (NCBI taxonomy): domain Eukaryota; kingdom Metazoa; phylum Chordata; class Amphibia; order Anura; family Bufonidae; genus Rhinella; species Rhinella marina. Next base: position 518,014 of record ONZH01013158.1, on the reverse strand, counting down.
ATACAAAACTTTGGGTGCCCTTTATGGTTGGTACCTAGTAGCAAACTCTTTGGCAGGTATTACAGCTTGTAAAGACTTTTTGTAGTAGCCAGTAGAGTCTTTTAATTCTTGTTTGAGGGATTTTCATCTGTTCTTCCTCGCAGACGTCTTCCAGTTCTGTGAGATCTCTGGGCCGTCTTGCACTCACTGCTCTTTTGAGATCTATCCACAGATTTTCAGAACAGGGATCTGTGCGAGCCATGGTAGAACCTTCAGCTTGTGCCTTTTGAGGTCGTCCATTGTGGACTTTGAGGTGTCATCCTCTCTTCAACTTCACCTTTTTTACAGTTGCGGTTATGTTTGCTTCCAGAATTTGCTGGAATTTCATTGAATCCATTTTTCTTTCTACCCATGAAATGTTCTCTGTGCCATTGACACAACCCAAAGTATGATTGATCCACCCACATGCTTAATGGTTGGAGGGGTGTTCTTTTCATGAAATTCTGGGCCCTTTTTCTCCAAACAACCTTTGCACATTGTGGCCAGAGGTGTTCTGTTTTACCCTCATACCCTTCTTTCCAAAATACATCAGGCTTGTTTAGATGTTCTTCTGCAAAATTCTGGCGCTGAATTTTGTGATGAGGACGCAGGAGAGGTTTTCTTCTGATGACTCTTCCATTTATGCAGGTGTTGCTGAACAGTGCAACAATGTACCACAGACTCCAGAGTCTGATAAATCTTCTTGAAGGTCTTTTTCAATCAAGCGGGGGTTCTGATTTGCCTTTGTAGCAATCCTACAAGCGGCTCTCGAAAATTTTTCTTGAGCCTCAACCATTATCATTTTCAGAGGGTTAGGTAGCTTCTTAATAAGAACCCATAGCTGCTGTTTTGGGACAAGGTTAGAGTCTGGGTATTTAAAAAGCTTTGAAATTTGCATTACCTGGCCTTTCCTAACAATGACTGTGAACAAGCCTTAACCCCAACAGGTTCTTTAAGGTCAACATTATCCGAGTGCTCAAATCTCCTTGGGCTCCCCTTATTTTTGCAATCCAAAATTGTACAAAACCAAAATAATACAGTGATACTTTATGCCTTCAGAGATCATTTCATCTTCAACTTGCTTTTACAAGTTACAGTAATTTTGGGGTGCACAGACTTTTGCGTACCACTGTATACCTCAAAACAAATGTACACCATTTTACACACACACCATAATGTGACTGTATACATATGAAAAGTAGAGTCACTGTGTACATACATTACTTATCCTGCACTGATCCTGAGTTACATCCTGTATTATACTCCAGAGCTGCACTCACTATTTTGCTGGTGCAGTCACTGTGTACATACATTACTTATCCTGCACTGATCCTGAGTTACATCCTGTATTATACTCCAGAGCTGCACTCACTATTCTGCTGGTGCAGTCACTGTGTACATACATTACTTATCCTGCACTGATCCTGAGTTACATCCTTTATTATACTCCAGAGCAGCACTCACTATTCTGCTGGTGCAGTCACTGTGTACATACATTACTTATCCTGTACTGATCCTGAGTTACATCCTGTATTATACTCCAGAGCTGCACTCACTATTCTGCTGGTGGAGTCACTGTGTACATACATTACTTATCCTGTACTGATCCTGAGTTACATCCTGTATTATACTCCAGAGCTGCACTCACTATTCTGCTGGTGCAGTCACTGTGTACATACATTACTTATCCTGTACTGATCCTGAGTCACATCATGTATTATACTCCAGAGCTGCACTCACTATTCTGCTGCTGCAGTCACTGTGTACATACATTACTTATCCTGTACTGATCCTGAGTCACATCATGTATTATACTCCAGAGCTGCACTCACTATTCTGCTGGTGCAGTCACTGTGTACATACATTACTTATCCTGTACTGATCCTGAGTTACATCCTTTATTATACCCCAGAGCAGCACTCACTATTCTGCTGGTGCAGTCACTGTGTACATACATTACTTATCCTGTACTGATCCTGAGTCACATCCTGTATTATACTCCAGAGCTGCACTCACTATTCTGCTGCTGCAGTCACTGTGTACATACATTACTTATCCTGTACTGATCCTGAGTCACATCATGTATTATACTCCAGAGCTGCACTCACTATTCTGCTGGTGGAGTCACTGTGTACATACATTACTTATCCTGTACTGATCCTGAGTTACATCCTGTATTATACTCCAGAGCTGCACTCACTATTCTGCTGGTGGAGTCACTGTGTACATACATTACTTATCCTGTAATGATCCTCAGTTACATCCTGTATTATACTCCAGAGCTGCACTCACTATTCTGCTGGTGCGGTCACTGTGTACATACATTACTTATCCTGTACTGATCCTATTAGGCCAATTTAAACAACATAAATAAAAAACGCTCCCGTTTGCTTACCTTGTGCAAGCATATTACACTCTAGGAACAGTGCTATGTGGTAGAGCTCCATTGCTTCTTCTGCCCGGGTCATGTTTGGCTTTCCTGCTACTAGAGCCTGCACTTCGCTCAGACTCCCGATAGATGGGCTACTGTGCAAGACATAAGACAGATCCACGACATCCGTGTACATGCAATGTAAAATGACTTTCGCATATTTTTTTGGTATTATGGATTCATCTAGAATGATTCGGGTTGGAGTCCTTAATGTCCGGTCCGTGATCTCCTCCCCAGTCCGTATTCGCCTTTGCAGCAGGTTGCGGAAGAACGGAGAACGCGCGGAGAGGATCGCTTTGTGGGCCCGGAGCTCCTCCTCCAAGCAGCTCTGAGCTCCGTACTGCTCCACCAGCTCAGAGTCGGAGGAGAAGCTAAGCACCGCATCGTAGTAGCACATGTAGTCAAAGAGCCCACGCAAGTCAATGTCCAACGAGTTGGGTGTACCGAATTCCTCACTGAGTTGCAAAAGGATATCCACGTTCTGGAACCTGGAGTCCTCAATGCCAAACTCCCCCGTGTACAGGTAATGCAACAAGGCGGAGAACATAGGCATGTCGATACCTGCGGTATTGATATCCATGATAATTTCCGCCCCATACTCCGGAGACGACGAGAGCAGCTTCTTGAAGAAAGGACACCTTGCTGCCAATATGGCACGGTGCACCGGAAAGCACGTCTCCTGGAATATCAGATCCACGTCCGTACAATACTTGTATTCGTAAAGGTCGGCCATGTCTTTCTGTAAAGTCCTAGCCTCTGGACGGGCTACGTTGGCCTGCAGAGAGAGCTCCTTTAAGGCCGCCGTCCCCTCGTATTCCTCCACCAGCGCATTGACGTCTCGGACATCCCAGCCGGACAGCAGTTCTCTCATCTGCTTGGCGTGATCCACCGACCTGCTCGACTTCCGCCGCTTGATGAATTTCTTTTTGAGCGTGGCCAGGCCAGAGGTTTTCTTTTTCTTGTCTTGTGGTTTCTCGTGGCCATGTTCAAGGCTGTATAACTTGGAGTCATAGCCGTAACCTTGGTGAGAGTAGGAGGATGTTCCTAGGAGAAGGAAAAGGAGGAGTCACTGGTAACACTTTCTGAATCGTCTTTATCCACAGAAAAATTTAAAGGCTATGGACATTTGTTTTTGTTTTTATTGCATTGTACTAATTTTGAGCTAAAAATATTTTTTTTTCAATTGATCTTTATTAAAAAAGAACATTGAACCTTTATCTGCACAGCTTTCAGTTTATCTAGTGGCCGGTTCTGAATTTTCTCTCTGCTCCGTCAGGCAGGGAGCTGACGGCTCCTGATCTCTGACCTTACAAACATTTATTACAGCTCAATTCTTATGTTACTGATAAGAATGTGGCTTTTATAAAAGTGTTTATGAACTTTAAGTAATTTACAGATAAGGTTTATTAGATGACGGGCACAAAGTGAAAGTAGGATGCACACAGCTAGAAAAACAGTTAACCATTGGTGACAGAACGGCTCAATATTTTTAATTAAGACCAATTGAAAAAATGATTTTTATCTCAAAATGAGTAAAAGACAATCATGAAAAAAATTGCCCCTGAAGGTGTACATAGCCTTTAAAATTAAATTGTAATTTACATTAAGACCCAAAATTAGGCTGCTGATCTATAGCCCACCAAATTGCTTGCAGAAACCCCAGAGGCCTCACGGAGCAGGAAGCAGCGTCATTGCTTTGCCATCCCTTTTTCTGTCTTATGGGGCACTCCATACTAGCCTATTTCCTGCACTTTAAAGCGGTTGTCTCATGATGGACAATGGGGGCATATCTCTAGGATAGGCCCCCATTGTCTTATAGGTGCCGGTCCTGCTGGGACCCGGGCCGCACCTATACCCATAACGGAGCCCCGAAAGTGAAGGAGAGCGCACTGCGCATGCACAGCCGCCCTCCATTCATTTTCTATGGGGTCTGCGATTTCCGTTGGCTCCATAGAAATGAATGGGAGCAGGGGCTGTGCATGCGCGGTGCGCTCCCATTCATTTCTATGAGGAGCCAGCTTGGTGGTGGTTGGACCGGAGTCCTCCAGCCACCACCTTGCAGGGCTCCGTTCTGGATATAGGTGCCGCTCCCAGCGGTGGGACCTGCACCTATAAGACAATGGGTGCAAATCCTAGCGATATGTCCCCATTGTCCATCATAAGATAACCCCTTTAAACCAGTCCCCTGACTGACACCTTTCTTTCTGGGGAGGGCCTCATTCACACGACCGTATCAGTTGTGTGATCCACAGAATACGGATGCGGTCCATGTGTTGTTTGCGTTTTTAGCAGACCCGTCGACTACAAGGTTTTGCGCACCTATGAGTATCTGACATGTTCTCTCTCTTTAGTGGAACCGACATACGGATGCAGAAAGCTCACACATCAAACATATACTTTCCACATCCGTATGACCGCTCCGCAAAGGGGTAGAACACGTCCTACATATAAGCCGCAAGATGCGGACCATGGACCTATTGAAGTCGGTGGGTTAACAAAAATGCTGATGCAACACGGACGGTCTCCGTATTTTGAGGATCCGCAAAATACATACGGTTGTGTGCATGAGGCCTAAAATGGAGGCTAGATGCGGGGTAAGTGTCCCTTTAAGAAAACCAGGCTATCGCAGCAGTTTTTCGAGGGCAGATTTTCATACGCCTATGTAAACATTTCAGAAATTTGCAGCATTGACATTGTAAGGGGAGCGCACGCTGTAATACAGGATTCTTCTCAGGGCAATGGAGGACAAGCGATAAGCGAGGGAGCGTGGATTCCGCTGAAACCTTCAGAGATCCCTTACCTATGAACGTCTGCTGCGTCTGTGAGTTTCCCCCTACCCTCGGGGAACACGAGTGGGGGTAGCTTGATGCATTCACACCCATATCGTCAGTCACTCAGACATTCTGCCTGACCGCTGTCCAAAGTATTATCCCACATCGCCGTGTAATTCCGAATTCCAGGGTCTCCTACGAGATGCTCATCCATGTCTGGAAACAAACAAGAAGTATGAGTACAAGATCATCTGCAGAAGGTTACATCTGAGGGCAAGAAATCGAAATGATCTGTGGCTACAAGACCCTGAGATGCTGTCAAGCAACTTTCCCCAGACCCTGCATAGCATATAACAAGACATTCCATTACAATGTAGATTATACCCCATTCAGGATCTGTGGCAAGCTGGGTGACCTTCTCTATGGATGGTTGTCACCACCCGAGATCTAAAAACTCCTGCTAGAATACTGAATATACAGAAACTTTATGTAAGAGGAAGGACTCCGAGAAATCTTCTTCACTTGGAGATATAGAAACTTTGCTAAAATCTCTTTTCAGTATTGCGTTGACAGCTCCTTTACAGAGCTACATGTCTCCATGGTAACAGACTGCAAGCAAACCCTGTGTAGTCTGATCATGCAGCCATGTTTTAAGGCACATTTACACCATGCCGATGACCTGACAGTTATTAGGAAGTGACCAGTGATTTGGGGTAATTTAGAAACTGCAGAAAAGGAGGTAAAGCCTGTATTACACCTGCCGATTTTTCGGCAGATGGTCGCTAACAAGAATTTCGTATGAACGCTCGTTAGCGATCATCTTGCAGTGTAATACTGCCGCCGACTGATCAATCATCAGGCAATCCAAATCTTTTGACATGTAAAAAAAAATAATAATCATTTGCTGACGGCAGATCGGTCTGTCTTAGGCCTCATGCACACAACCGCATGTATTTTGCGGTCTGCAAAAACGGATCCGCAAAAACAAAAAAAAAAAAACAGATGACATTCGTGTACATTCCGTATTTTGCAGAACAGAACAGCTGACCCTTAATAGAACAGTCCTATCCTTGTCAGTAATCCAGATAATAATAGGACGTACGAAAATGGACATACGGAAATGGAATGCACACGGAGTACCCTTCGTTTTTTTTTTTTTTGCGGACCCATTGAAATGAACGATTCCGCATATAGTGCAAAAAAAAAAAAAAAAACGGAACAGACACGGAAAGAAAATAGGTTCATGTGCATGAGCCCTAATGATCTGCTGCTGGCAAATCACTATACAGCATGGGGACGAGCAATGGGTGTGAAGGAGATCGCTGCATGTAATAGCAGCGGTCTCCTCTACTGGCGAGCAGGTGATTGCCGGGCGGGAACGCTGCCACATTGGGCTGTGTAATACAGGATCAGATCACACACTGTATTCCACAGCCATGCAGACACGTAGATCTGCATAGGAGCCGTGGACTATTTGCAAAAAAAAAAGTTGGACATGTATACAGGCCCTTTACAGTCTAGACATTGTATATGTTAGTTGGCAATTCTCAGAAAGGGAAAGGGTTAAAAGAGAGACTTCCAGGAGCCGTCCAGAGCTGGAGCAGGAGGTGCCGGGCTGGTTCGGCTCTTTCCTCTTTCAGACACAAGCTCCGTTTTTGCTCGTGGAGAACACGTTCTGACCTTACTGGACGGAGCCTGTAAATCCAGCCTGAGCCGTCACCCCTTGAACACAAATCAGCTGAAAGTGTCTCCATCCGGACGAAAACTCTCAGGACATCTGGAGAACATATGGAAGGAAATGAGAAGAAACGTGCAAGGAAATGCTCCAGTTATAGGGCTTCTCTGGCTGTATGGAAATGAAGCTCGATCCCTGGGAAAGGCCTCGGGCACACGGCCGGATCTGTTTCGCGGTCCGCAGAACAGTGCCTGCAAACAATTGCGCCTGTAGAAATGTCCTATCCTCGTCTGCAGAACGGACGGCTGTGGATGGACACGGTGAGCTCTCCACATCTTTTGCGGCCCCGTTGAAACGAACGGGCCCACGTACAATCTGCAAAAAAAAAAAAACGCGGATCGGATGCGGACTGAACTCACGACTGTGTGCACGAGCCCTAAGGGGGGAGACTTATGAAAACCGCCTGTTGCCCATAGCAACCACTCACAGGGCAGATTTCATTTCACATTCTGCTCTTGAAAAGTGAAAGCTGCGGTTGGTTGCTATGGGCAACAGTCAGTTTTTCCCTTACGTTTCAAAACTCTTTCAGTTCCTTATCGCTCTAAGAACTCTGCTTGCTGCCAGTGACTAGGGAAACCTGCACAGCTAAGCGAACCTTACAATTTCATAGAGTCCTATACACATACACAGAGTCCGCTGGTTCCTACGTATCAGTGCAGGTAAAATGTCGCAGTCACATACGCTAAACGCTTGGGCTCTGTTCACATCAGCGTCACGCCTTCTGTTTGGTATCTACATGACAGAAGGCAATGGCCGCAAACAAACGCCATGACCTTATAATCGCGTTTATCAGTTTCTGCCCAGGATCCGTAAAATACAGGCACCTTCCGTGTCCAGTCTCCAGTTTTCTCACTCCCATGACTAGAAATGCCCATTCGTTTCCAATACACACAGAAATCTTCTATAATTTGCAGAATGGACATACGGATTGCGGTTTTTCTTTTCTGACCCGTGCAAATGAATGGGTCCGTGTGCTATCCGCAAAAAAAAAAAAAAAGGATCGATTGCGGATGCAAAATACAGTCGTGTGCACAAAGCCTGACGACCATGATGAAGAACAGACACAATTATACATTGATGTTCTTTTCTCCTAATTCATCATTATTCTCCCCCCCATTATACTTTGAAGCCATTCATATTCTAACAGGGGGGAACGACGCATTAATTACCGGAATTAATCAGATTTATAGCCTTAAATTTTCCATTTTCTCAGCAAATCCCTCCAAATCCAGCACGGCTCGCTCACACAAACTGGATTACATACGACTCTCAAACGAATGCATCAAGAAGGGCTTTCAGAATTCTGCTGGTTGCCCTTGGAAACAGACAGCCTTGTAGCTCCACCCTGCTGTCAGTCATGTGACCCAGCGCCTTAGTTCTACCTCAGTAACTGAGCTCCTACAATGGGAATCGCAATAAGCAATGTCGCTTCAGGTGTGAGCAGAGAAGAAAACATCCTTTATGTATAACCCGTATTTGAAACTGAACAGTGACGGGCGGTTGCACAATGCCTCCATTATATCGGGCCGGAGATCAGCAGCTGCCAGTCTCATCCGGCACCGCTTATCTCCAGTGAAAAACAATAACACTAGACATGTTGTATTTTCGTCCCGGCCCCCTCTCAGCAGGGGTTAACGTGCTGCGGCCGGATCCGCGGCCCGCCCCATTCACTGTAATGGAGCGCGGTTCCGGCCCCACATGTCCACCTGTGGCAGCACAGCTCCTTCACCCGCCGGATCCGTGCCGCCGCTAGTGTGAAACTAGCCTAAATGAGAGTCATTTACAAAGGCCAGTAAAAAATGTAAAAAAAATAAAAAGTCGCAAGGCCCTAACTGCGATTTTTTTTTTTTTTTTTTTTTTAAATGGCCTTGCAAATTCACTAACGTTTACGCCTGGATGCGTTGAGGTCTTAACGCCCATAATATTAATTTTTATTATCAATAAAATATTTTTACATATATACGTGTTGAATATATATATAATTTTTTTTTTTTTAATGAGTACTAAGGCCTAATTTTGGCGTTTCCGACACAATAAGCAGAATATGAGCGGAGGCAGTAATGTGCTGATGTGGGTTCTCGCCCCCAAACCGATGAAACTTCATCCAAGGAGGAGAGCGCGGACGCCAACTTTAGAGACACATGAAAGGATCCTGTAATGAAGGGCCTGGGCTCTTACCCTATAATAAGCGGCGTCACTCCAGACCTGACTGCGCCGAGGATTCCAGTGACCGTCCACGTCATCTGCTATTTATAATGGCCGCCCTACAGTGCCAAGACTTTCTACAGGCCCTGAATGGTAAATGTGCCTGGTGACGCTACGTGGCGGTATAAGACTGGGTGTGACGTTACACCAACTGATCATTCGCCTTCTTTGTTTTATTGGGCACATTGTGTCTTCGGCGACTTTTACAGATTCCTAATTGAGGAAACCCGTAAACGCCAACAAGCTGAATGTTTCCGGAACTGATGGAATCGTGTCATCCAGGATTTGGTAACCACCCCTAGGGGGGCTGAAATTGTGACTGCACTAATGTCGTCCAGCCTTCTGGAAGAGGACGATGATACAGGGTCGGGGATTTACTGCCGACATGAATACGGCAGGCCTGGCTTTCGTCTGCAGTACCCGGTGACTGCGAGGTGGGGGGGCCAAACTCCATTAAGCTGAAGTGGAGTAGAAGAGAATTGTCAGAATGGGGGTCGTCGTCATTAGCGCTTCTATTTACCAAACTCAATTAGTGCAGTGAATAGCCCGGGCCGTGTCGGGGAGGAACGACGCTCATTTGCATTTCAGAAAAGCACAAAGCGGATCTGCGTGTAGTGACAAGCGAAGAGCTAATGAAGGCTTCGGCTGGAGAGCACAAGGGCCTATTGAGGGGGATGCAGGGGCCGCCCGCGTGTCAGTCAGGGGCACGTGTGGAAGACGGCGCAGATCGAGGAAAATAATTCACTCACTCAATAACCGCTTTCTTCTTTTTTTCTCACTGGTGGTTTAGTGACTTCCTATACAACTAGGCTTACACGCAGTAGAACAGTGCTGCAGTGTAAAGCATGAGATAAAGTAGCTGCCGGGCCTATAATATAAGTATAGCCAGGCTGTAGACATTGATCACACATGCTCTCTGTTGTTCAGACCTGCTAGTGGCTTAGTTCCACTGAATGGAGCAAGATCGTGAGCACCCGCCGTGGCTTCAAGTGGCATCCATCCGGACACTATGTCCCTCCTTGGCACAGTCTCAGCTTTAAACTGCCTCACTGCCTCCTACTGAAACCAATGAAGGCAGACACCAGGCGGCCGCCGGAATATTGGCATACAGTGATGGCCTGTGCTCAGGACAGAGCACCACTAACTGATCACCAGGGTCTGACATTCCCCACTGATTGGCTGTTCAGTAACGGCTCCGGCGTCAGAAGCAGGAGCTCCATCCATGTTCTAAGGGACCGAGCTTGTCACTGCAGTGCTGCTCCCTATGGGATAGAGTCGTTAGTCCTGGACAAACCCTTAAAGGGGTTGTCCCATGAAAAATATCTTACAGTTTTCAAACCAGCACCTGGATCTGAAGACTTTTGTACTTGCATGTAATTAAAAACGTAGCACAGCCACTAAGTTAATCAATAAAATGTATCTGTATAGCACCACCTGCTAGCTGTTTTTTTTCTAATTTCCTTGACCTGCTCAATGAGATGGCCGCACATGCTCAGTATCATCCTTCAACTTCCTCCCGAGCTGTCATAGGGAGAGCCTGGACACGCCTCCCGAGCTGTGATAGGGAGAGCCTGGACACGCCTCCCGAGCTGTGATAGGGAGAGCCTGGACACGCCTCCCGAGCTGTGATAGAAAAGACACTCCCCTTGGGCTGTCAGCTTGATATACATCTAGCAGAACAATGAATCCATGTGAGGTACAGGGCTGGTTCTAGCTTTGTTAGAAAGGGATTGTCATGTCCTATATGATTGACTGATTTTTATTATTTACATTAGTCATGGGATAACCCCTTTAAAAGGTACGGCTACACTGTGATTTTGGGTGCAACACATGTAGCTGGGAAGCGATAGAAATGAACAGGGGGGGGGGGGGGAACAGCATCTCAAAAAATCCAACACTGCTGGATTTTTATTACGATTCTGTGACCCCATTCATTTCTACGGCTGCCCTCCTACTCTGTAATATTTGAGCACCCAAAATCACAGTGTAGCCGTACGCTTAGAGTCACTCACTAAACACACTTCTTGGTGTGCAGGGGATTGGAGGAGACCTGATGACGGAACGAGCATCTGGCCGGCAGCTATCTAATGATCCCGACGGGGCCTACAGTATATAGAGGATCTGGAAGACGATGGGCGACGACCGCTTCCATTACAGGTCAGTGCCCATTATGAAACACAGAGGTCACGCCCCTTCTGGTGCAGGTACCTCGCCGGCTCCTGGTACTGGAGATCTACACTGCTCATTACAGATGCAAATCAATGAGGTAACCATTAACCACGAACAATACGGCGCAGGCCTTTGTGTGGGGGGAATGAAGAGCGGCAATAACTCCAGATCGTTTGTTTCTTACCAGGGAAATGGTCGGAGGGGAAGTAACCACAATGGAAAATACCCGTGAAGCTGCCGCACTCCGCATCTAACACAGTGACGCGCTCTGTATGGAGGTGCTGGGGTACGTTCACACAACGCATTTTTAAATTCCTCCTAGGAATACGCGTACGTTTATTTTTGTGCTTTTTTTATTTATTTTTTTTTAAGGGGGTTTATACTTAAATGCAAAACTGCATATTCTGGTGCTCATCCACGCCAAAAAACTTGCATTTTTTTTGGCCATTTTCCATTAATTTCAATGGAAGATTTGGCGTAGATAGCATGCTGCTTCTTTTTTCCTTGCTCCCCAGCACAGGGACCATCCGTGTGTTTTCCGCATCCGTACGTCCATTTCTCAAAAGGATAGAACATGTCCTATACATGGCGGCAAAATGCAGACTGCGGACCCGTTGAAGTCTAGGGTCCGTAAATAAAACAAAAAACGGATGCAACACAGACGTTATCCATATTTTATAGATCCGTGTTCTGTGGACCGCAAAATACATACGGCCGTGTGCATGAGGCCTTAGGGACGGTCGAGCTGCTCTACCAGACACAAGCCATGGACATGCGCGGCACAGTTTCCAATTTCATACAAAAAAAAAAAAAATATTACGTGGGTCAAATAAAAATGAATGAAAATGGCCAAATATTTCAAATTTCAGCAGTTTTGGGGGTCTGTTCACACTGTGTTTGCAGAGGTAGACGCTGGGAGGATTAGCCTCCGACCTATAGGCATACAGCAGCGTACGTCGCCCACAGGCTCCCAGGTAAAAAAAAAAAAAACGTACACCGCACAGTACATCCAGCGCACTATTCCATAAGCTGATGAGACCGTATACAGGCCTAAGGCCCCATTCACACAACCGTGAATGGGGCTGTATCTATCCGCAAAATTGTGGGAATAGATGCGGCCCCATTCACCTCTATGCTAGCTCCGTGCCGCGGCTCTTTTGAAGCATGTCCTATACTTGTCTGTGCGCACGGACAAGTATAGGCATTTTCAATGGGGCCGCACGGCGTGTGTTCTGAGCGCTGCGGAACACACGCCGGGCGGCCCCCATATATTTGCAGGTCCGCAGTAATGCGGGCCCACAAATATACGGTCGTGTGAATGGGGCCTCAAGGACACTATTTTGTCCTCCGCTGGGTGAACAGGGTCCTATACATATATTTGATGTATGCACAGATTCAGCCTTACAGAGACCATGTACCAATGGCGATTCCTCCCTATAGTCAAGATCTCTGCTTGCTCTCAATGAATGGAAACATTCTTATTTACAGCCAGAGGCTGGAAACCTGTACAGACCCAACTGAGGGTTTGCTACAATCATATCCAGCCTCTGTGAGCTAAGCAGCCTGGACTGCGGGCTGACGCGTTTTACCGGCTCTGAAGCTATCAGCTGCTGATGTGTAGAATACACCGTCCTCGGACCTATGATACGTGGACAGGCTGGACTCCGACCCGTGTCCTCTTGGCGTTTAGCCCAGGAACTTAGTGGACAAGGCCAGATTGTGTCCAGCGGACCAGAACCTGCTTCATTCAGTCATACGAACAGTTAATCCAGCATCTGATGGTCCGTCAGTGGCTTCCAGCACAGGACTCCAGATCAGAGGCACTGACAATAATCGGGTAGACAGCAGCGGATTGTGCGCTCTTGGACGCCCTAACTGTCCGGTAATGCAGAATATTCAGCACCAATCAGATTCCACTGATGCCGGATTAATGGAATCGCGTTGCTCACTGAATGAGAAACTACAAAACCTTGACTCTGCGACACAAAGCGACGCCACTTCAGCACAGCAACACACACCACAGAAGGCCCATGAACAGTACAAAACCTAATTATGATACAGATATGGGTATGAAGCCTTACTACGGACAGGACGTCCATGGGCGGGTACGGGGGCCATGTTGGATCACATCAGCTCCGCGTGGCCACCCTGTGGGCAGAGGGAGTCCTGCTATCAGTGACCACACAAATAACAATTCCATGATGTATTACCAGAATCGCTCCTGACCACAGGGGGCGCTCAGAGGGTGCCGAGTGTTGTACGTCATGGGGTACAGGGTGACAGGAGGGGTGCGGTGAAGTATAATGTATCCTAACAAGTGGTAATATAGTAGGGATTGCACAGGAAAGAAAGGGCTCTGGTAATGGAGTGAGTACTAGTTTTGGGGTTCAGTACAGGAGGGAGGGGTCAGTAAAGCCACAAGCACTGGTTCTGGGGTCAGTACAGTAGGCTTAGATCAGTGGGCAGTAGTCTGTGTACAGCAGTTAGGGAGCAGGAGTACTGCAGTGGGTACCAGCTTTGGCATTCAGTACAGTTGAACAAGTGGCAGTACTGCAGTGGGTACCAGTTTTGGGGTTCAGTACAGTAGGAGTGGGTCAGTTCAGCAGCAGTTGCTGGTTTGTGGGGGTTTCAGCAGTGGCATGAGTACTGCACTGGGCTCTAGCTGGGGGGTTCAGTCCTGCACTGGGCTCTAGCTGGGGGTTCAGTACTGCACTGGGCTCTAGCTGGGGGGTTCAGTACTGCACTGGGCTCTAGTTGGGGGGTTCAGTACTGCAGCGGCCTCTAGCTGGGGGGTTCAGTCCTGCAGCGGGCTCTAGCTGGGGGGTTCAGTACTGCACTGGCTCTAGTTGGGGGGTTCAGTACTGCACTGGGCTCTAGCTGGGGGGGTCAGTACTGCACTGGGCTCTAGTTGGGGGGTTCAGTACTGCAGCAGGCTCTAGTTGGGGGGTTTCAATACTGCAGCGGCTCTATTGGGGGTTCAGTACTGCAGCGGCCTCTAGTTGGGGGGTTCAGTACTGCAGCGGCCTCTAGTTGGGGGGTTCATACTGCAGCGGCCTTAGTTGGGGGGTTCAGTACTGCAGCGGCTCTAGTTGGGGGGTTCAGTACTGCAGCGGCCTCTAGTTGGGGGGTTCAGTACTGCAGCGGGCTCGCCTCTAGTTGGGGGGTTCAGTACTGCAGCGGCCTCTAGTTGGGGGTTCAGTACTGCAGCGGCCTCTAGTTGGGGGGTTCAGTACTGCAGCGGCCTCTAGTTGGGGGGTTCAGTACTGCAGCGGCCTCTCAGTTGGGGGGTTCAGTACTGCAGCGGCCTCTAGTTGGGGGGTTCAGTACTGCAGCGGCCTCTAGTTGGGGGTTCAGTACTGCAGCGGCCTCTAGTTGGGGGGTTCAGTACTGCAGCGGCCTCTCTTTGGGGGTTCAGTTAGCAGCGGCCTCTAGTTGGGGGTTCAGTACTGCAGCGGCTCTCTAGTTTGGGGGGTTCAGTACTGGCAGCGGCCTCTAGTTGGGGGGTTCAGTACTGCAGCGGCCTCTAGTTGGGGGGTTCAGTACTGCAAGCGGCCTCTAGTTGGGGGGTTTCAGTACTGCAGCGGCCTCTAGTGGGGGGTTCAGTACTGCAGCGGCCTCTAGCTGGGGGGGTTCAGTACTGCAGCGGCTCTAGCTGGGGGTTCAGTACTGCAAGCGGCCTCTGTGGGGGGGTTCAGAGACTGCAGCGGCCTCTAGTTGGGGGGTTCAGTACTGCAGCGGCCTTAGTTGGGGGGTTCAGTATTGTAGCGGCCTCTAGTTGGGGTGGTTCAGTACTGCAGCGGCCTCTAGTTGGGGGGTTCAAGTACTGCAGCGGCCTCAGTTGGGGGGTTTCAAGTACATGCAGCGGCCTCTAGTTGGGGGGGTTCAGTACTGCAGCGGCCTCTAGTTGGGGGGTTCAGTACTGCAGCCGGCCTCTAGTTGGGGGGGTTCAGTACTGCAGCGGCCTCTAGTTGGGGGGGGGTTCAGTACTGCAGCGGCCTCTAGTTGGGGGGTTCAGTACTGCAGCGGCCTCTAGTTGGGGGGTTCAGTACTGCAGCGGCCTCTAGTTGGGGGGGTTCAGTACTGCAGCGGCCTCTAGGTTGGGGAGGTTCAGTACTGCAGCGGCCTCTAGTTGGGGGTTCAGTACTGGCAGCGGCCTCTAGTTTGGGGGGTTCAGTACTGCAGCGGCCTCTAGTTGGGGGGTTCAGTACTGCAGCGGCCTCTAGTTGGGGGTTCAGTACTGCAGCGGCCTCTAGTTGGGGGTTCAGTACTGCAGCGGCTCTAGTTGGGGGGTTCAGTACTGCCGCGCTCTAGTTGGGGGTTCATACTGCAGCGGCCTCTAGTTGGGGGTTCAGTACTGCAGGCGGCCTCTAGTTGGGGGGTTCAGTACTGCAGGCTTTGTTCAGTACTGGCGCGGCCTCTAGTTGGGGGTTCAGGGGGTTAGTTTACTGCAGCGGCCTCTAGTTTGGGGGGTTCAGTACTGCAGCGGCCTCTAGTTGGGGGGTTCAGTACTGCAGCGGCCTCTAGTTGGGGGGTCAGTACTGCAGCGGCTCTAGTTGGGGGGTTCAGTACTGCAGCGGCCTCTAGTTGGGGGGTTCAGTACTGCAGCGGCCTCTAGTTGGGGGGTTCAGTACTGCAGCGGCCTCTAGTTGGGGGTTCAGTACTGCAGCAGCGGCCTCTATTGGGGGGTTCAGTACTGCAGCGGCCTCTAGTTGGGGGTTCAGTTGGCCTCTGCAGTGGCCTCTATTGGGGGTTTCAGTACTGCTGCAGTTGGGGGTTCAGTACTGCAGCGGCCTCTAGTTGGGGTTCAGTATGCAGGTCTAGTTGGGGGGTTCAGTATGCAGTGGGCTCTGGGCTCCAGTTGTGGGGTTCAGTCCAATGGGGGAGGGGCGATACAAGAGTGTACTCAGGTTTTGGGGTTCAGTACAGTTGGGGGGCAGCCCAGTAGTGAATATGATAAGAGAGAATTCCCTGTGAGTACAGGGGCCCCTGCAGAGCTGCTCCAGTCAGTGACAGGGTCCCCCATAACCACAGGGCCTGTCACCCCAGCCCTGGCGGCCCCCGCCTCCCTCCGCAGCTGACACTCACTTCCTGGCGGCTCAGCAGCTCCGGGCTCCTCCGGTTCCTCCCGTGTGCTCCGCTACGGCCATTATTTCGGTGATAGACGCTCCCGAACTCCCCCCTCCGCCTCAAAACTCCGCCGCCGCCATCTTGTCTCTTCCCCCTCCCTCAGCCTACGTCACCAGCCGACGCATCACGTGATTTACCTTGACGTCAGCGGTGGAGCTCCGGCGGTTCTATAGAATTCATATCATTGATACTGAGATGATGTATCTGTTCCTGTCTTGTGCGATACTGAGCTGCAGAACGAATCCTACCATGTGTGATACTGACTGCTGAGCTACTGTATCTAATCCTATCATGTGTGATACTGTCTACTGAGCTGCTGTATCTAATCCTACCATGTGTGATACTGTCTGCTGCATGTGCTGCTGCTGCTGCCTAATCCTACCATTGTGATACTGTCTGCTGATCTACCTGATCTACCTATCCTGATACTGTCTTCTAATCCTACCATGTGTGATACTGTCTGCTGAGCTACTGTATCTAGTCCTACCATGTGTGATACTGTCTGCTGAGCTACTGTATCTAGTCCTACCATGTGTGATACTGTCTGCTGAGCTACTGTATCTAATCCTACCATGTGTGATACTGTCTGCTGAGCTGCTGTATCTAGTCCTACCATGTGTGATACTGTCTGCTGAGATACTGTATCTAATCCTACCATGTGTGATACTGTCTGCTGAGCTGCTGTATCTAATCCTACCATGTGTGATACTGTCTGCTGAGGCTGCTGTATATCTATCATGTGTGATCTGTTGCTGAGCTGCTGTATCTAATCCTACCATGTGTGATACTGTCTGCTGAGCTGCTGTATCTAATCCTACCATGTGTGATACTGTCTGCGGAGCTGCTGTATCTAATCCTACCATGTGTGATACTGTCTGCTGAGGTACTGTATCTAATCCTACCATGTGTGATACTGTCTGCTGAGCTGCTGTATCTAATCCTACCATGTGTGATACTGTCTGCTGAGCTGCTGTATCTATCCTACCATGTGTTGATACTGTCTGCTGAGCTGCTGTATCTTAATCCTACCATGTGTGATACAGCTGTCTGCTGAGACTGCTGTATCTAATCCTACCATGTGTGATACTGTCTGCTGAGCTGCTGTATCTAATCCTACCATGTGTGATACTGTCTGCTGAGCTGCTGTATCTAATCCTACCATGTGTGATACTGTCTGCTGAGGTACTGTATCTAATCCTACCATGTGTGATACTGTCTGCTGAGATACTGTATCTAATCCTACCATGTGTGATACTGTTGCTGAGCTACTGTATCTAACATGTGTACTGCTGCTGAATTCCTACCATGTGTGATACTGTCTGCTGAGCTGCTGTATCTAATCCTACCATGTGTGATACTGTCTGCTGAGTATCTGCTGTATCTAATCCTCATGTGTGATATGTCTTGAGGTGTATCTAATCTACCCTGTCTGCCTATGTGTGATACTGTCTGCTGAGCTACTGTATCTAATCCTACCATGTGTCCCTGGTCTGCGTGAGCGCTGTATTAGTCTACCATGTGTGATACTGTCTGGAGCTACTGTAGCTGTTGATATGTCTGCTGTATCTAAGCCTATCATTTGTGATACTGTCTTCTGAGACTGTACCTAATCCTATCGTATGTGATACTGTCTGCTGAACCTCTGTATCTAAACCTATCATGTGTGCTGCTGTATCTAATCCTACAATGTGTGATACGGTCAGTTGAGCTGCGGTATCTAATCCTATCCCCAGTGATTGGTTGCTGTGAATTTTCCTTTCATGCTGCAGGTTTGTTTTCGTCCACTAGATGTCACTGTGGTAAGCTGTCCTAATATTCCTGAATAATTTGCCGACTATCACTCCCAGCAGACCCTAACGGGTACAGGTAGAGCCCTGAACCCCTTCACTTTGGATGATAGTAATCCACTAGATCACATTTGGATCGTCTGCCCATACCTCCCTGTATCACAGCCACATAGAGCAGTGTTCACATTTTAGTACTGCAGGGGGCTCACATTCCTGCTATCCTCCACTTCAGGAGAGGATTAGTGCCGCGGCCCTAGAAGGAAACACTGACATCCATATGCATGACTGATATCAGCTGCTCCTCTTTGGGTACGGCCTCAGGTTTTGCATGCAGTTTTGGAGGCACCCTGCTCTTCCAGTGTGCGGAATAGAGGTCCCATATACTTTCTGTGGATCCATATTCCGCGGGCTGGAAAATCCGAGCAGAACCGAAGGAACCCAATGATACAGAGTGCTCGGAGAAAGCCCTGCCACACAATCATGGTTGTCCCCTTTAGCAGTGGCTTAGGCAGTGCATGTAGCTGAGCTGGACCGGCGCAGGGCTCAGTCCTCTCTTCCCATGCACAATGTGGTTAAATCAGGAGACAAGAAATGTGCAGAATGTTCCTAATCCCCGGCTCCATCTGGTAACTCCTCGTAGGTCATGGAAAACAATCGCTGCCAAACAGCTGTTTCCAGTTTTTGTAAATAATCATATTTAGAGCGCTGACACCCTGCGAGTCCGCCCCGCGCACTGGAGAGTCATCGCCGCGCAGCTTCTATACTGTCAGTATGTCACACCGAAGGGGAACCCCCTTACTAGGTCTCCTTAATGGACACCGTATTTCCGCTGTGTGAACCATTACCATTACAGCATTACATACGAGTTTTGTACCGTGAGCGCCACCTGGTGGTGACAGATTGAAACCTCCAATCCTGACCTGTAAATAATTGTATTCTGAAAATTCTTGAGCGTCTATTCTTATGACTCTTGTGCGCTTGTCAGCTGAAGACATCTGTGTTGGTCCCATGTTCATATGTGTCCCCATTATGCTTTAATATATGCAAATGAGCCTCTAGGAGCAATGGGGGCGTTACCATTACACCTAGAGGCTCTGCTCTCTCTGCAACTGCTGCGCCCTCTGCACTTTGATGGGTAGGGCTAGACAGCGAAAACGTCATCACACCCGGCCCTGTCAATCAAAGTGCAGCAGTTGCAAAGAGAGCAGAGCCTCTAGGTGCAATGGTAACGCCCCCATTGCTCCTAGAGGCTCACTTGCATATATTAAAGCATAACGCGGACACATATGAACATGGGACCAACACAGATGTCTTCAGCTGCCAAGTGCACATGTAACAGATCAGTCAGTGTCATAGGGACAAAACTGCTGACAGATGCCCTTTTAGAAAAGTGGTGAGGATGGCGAAAAAGGGGAGATGCAAGAATTTTTTGACCGCCACAACAGACATTTCACATCGCACATGACGCCTCCTTCAGGTGCCTCACCTGACTGCATAATCGGGGTCCTTAAATAGTGTGTGAACATCCACAGAATCAGTCCATGTTCATAAATATGATAAAAAAAAAAAAAAACAATCTTTTTCTCCCTATAAGACGCACAAAGTCAGGGGAAAATGTCAGTGCGTCTTGTGGGGCGAATACTAATGATGTCAGTGCGCTCTATGACCTCATGCTGTGCGATGCAGCAGGAAGAGCGCTGGACCTCAGGAGCAGCTGCGTCCGGAACAGGAGAGGTGAGTGTCTAATCTGAGGTCTGATTAACGTGGGGTCTGAGCTGAGGTCTGATGAAAAATATGTTTTTTGATGCGTTTTTCACGCGTGATAAAAAACGGAAGGTTTACAAACAACATCTCTTAGCAACCATCAGTGAAGAACGCATTGTACCCGGACGCAATCCGTTTTTCGCTGAAGCCCCATTCCCTTCTATGGGGTCAGGGCTGCGTGAAAAACATGAAGAACATAGATTTTCCAGCAACGCAGAACTGATGCGTGAAAAAAAAACGCTCATGTACACAGACCCATGGAAATGAATGGGTCAGGATTCAGTGCGGGTGCTATGTGTTCACGTCATAAATCGCACCTGTGCGGAAAACTGGCTCGTGTGAAAGGGGCCTTAGAAAGATTCAGAACTTTTTATTGCACAGCGATTCCTCTTTATGTGCAGAGGACGGTTCCGGCCTTTTTCGGTCTACTACCCTGGAGGCTCATGGGCATAGGCACAGAGGGCTTTTATCTCCTCCGCAGGATCCCACAATGACATAATGAATTAGATTATGATTAGTGTCAGTCACTGGATGATCAAACGGCTCCGGTCAGTGGGCTCCGGCGAGGAGGGGTCTGGGCTTCTCCTCCCAGCTCTGTCACTTTGTCTCATTCCATCCATTTCCCACATCAGGACAACTCAGTGCATCGAGAAGTCACATCATCCGGGGACCTGACATCAGTGACGGACGCCATGTCACTCGGGGTCTACAGGGCCCTTGTGCTGCCGGCAAGAAGTCCACGGTGGATGTTCATCCACAGGTGCCACACCAAGCCTTCCAAGAATGAGGTTGGAGTATTGGTGAGTATCAGGTATAGCAGAGCTGAGTTTGTCATTATACTGTTTGGTGCACAGGGATAACTTGCTGAAGAGAAGACAATGCTGTAGGCAATCCTACATAAAAGCACAGGCAACAAATTGTGATATGATGGTGAGCTGTGCCAAAGGACAAGCTCAGCTCTACTATGCATGGCTGGCAATATTCTACCTGCATATGTAATATATATTGGCACTGCTGTACTAGTCATTTGCATGTCTTATTTTTGTGCCATCTCCAGACAACTCTGTCTCCCTCCAGACCCTTGTCTCCCTTCAGACTCCTGTGTCCACCTCCAGACACCTCTGTCCTACTCCGGACCCCCGTGTCCCCCTCCAGACACCTCTTTTTCCCCTAGACCCCCGTGTCCCCCTCCCAAACCCCTGTGGTCCCCCTCCAGACCCCCGTGTCCCCCTCCAGACCCCTGTGTCCCCCTCCAGACACCCTCTTTTTCCCCTAGACCCTGTGTTCCCCCTCCAGACCCCCTGTCCCCCTCCAGACCCCGTGTCCCCCTCCAGACCCCCGTTTCCCCCTCCAGACACCCCTGTCCTCCTCCAGACCTCCGTGTCACCCTCCAGACACCCCCTGTCCCCTCCAGACACCTCTTTTTCCCCTAGACCCGTGTCCCCCTCCAGACCCCCCGTGTCCCCTCCAGACACCTCTTTTTCCCCTAGACCCCTGTGTCCCCCTCCAGACCCCCGTGTCCCCCTCAGACCCCGTGTCCCCCTCCAGACACCTCTTTTTCCCCCTAGACCCCTGTGTCCCCCTCCAGACACCCGTGTCCCCCTCCAACCCGTGTCCCCCTCCAGACCCCCGTGTCCCCCTCCAAACCCCCGTGTCCCCTTCCAGACCGCCCGTGTCCCCTTCCAGACCCCGTGTCCCCTTCCAGACCCCCGTGTCCCCTTCCAGGAACCCCCGTGTCCCCCTCCAGACCCCCGTGTCCCCCTCCAAACCCCCCGTGTCCCCCTCCAGACCCCGTGTCCCCTTCCAGGACCCCCGTGTCCCCCTCCAGACCCCCGTGTCCCCTTCCAGACCCCCGTGTCCCCTTCCAGACCCCCGTGTCCCCTCCAGACCCCACGTGTCCCCCTCCAGACACCCCTGTCCCCTTCCAGACCCCCGTGTCCCCCTCCAGACCCCCGTGTCCCCCTCCAGACCCCCGTGTCCCCCTCCAGACCCCCGTGTCCCCTCCAGACCCCCGTGTCCTCCTCCAGACACCCCTGTCCCCCTCCAGACCCCCGTGTCCTCCTCCAGACACCACTAGCAGAGCCTTATCTCCCTGGAGAACAAAAGGCTCAATCCCTTTAATTACAGTCTAATGCAACGTTCTAGTATACTTCTATGCTTTGATCCCTCACCATGTCACAAACTCTACTTTCTGTCAGTGAATAAAAGCTCTTAGGTTTGTTAGTTTTGCTTATACTGCTATATTAGTGTTGAGCTAAACACAGCAGCATCAATCTGTCTCCTGTCGGTGACCGCAGGCTGGTAGCCGTTAGCTGCACTGACACATTGTAACGCACCCATCGGCAGTGTGAGCAGCACTCGGAGGTCAGACTCCTTAGACTGCTCAGCGGGGTCCAGCTCTCACTATCCATGTCATTCTTGCAGGAAACAATTGTGGGATTTTCTGTCTTATCCTTCGGCCTCCTGTCTCCGGCAGCGTGGATCCTAGCCCACCTCCCGAACCAGCCGAAACACTAGAGGGGGGACATAATCACCTGTGACGTCATGATGACATCATCATACAAAAGGATTAGAGACTGAACTGAAGCTGATCGGATAATCCAGCAAATCAAATGTATAAAGTGTCTACTGCAGTGTCCAGTGTCCAGAGCCGTCCAAATACATGTATCTGCTCTCCATACTGTGTCCTCTGTAATCCTTCACTCTGCTGCATGGTTCCCTGAGACTGTATCACACAATATCGGGCATGATAGGCTTAGATACAGTAGACAGGATCACATATGATAGGCTTAGATACAATTGGCAGTATCGCCCATGATAGGCTTAAATACAGCAGTTCAGTAGACATCATACATGATACAGCGGATCAGCAGACAGTATCACACATGATAGGATTAGATACAGCGGCTCAGCAGACAGTATCACACATGATAGGATTAGATACAGCGGCTCAGCAGACAGTATCACACATGATAGGCTTAGATACAGCGGTTCAGTAGACAGTATCACACATGATAAGCTTAGATACAGCGGTTCAGCAGACAGTATCACATGTGATAAGCTTAGATACAGCGGTTCAGCAGACAGTATCACACATGATAAGCTTAGATACAGCGGTTCAGCAGACAGTATCACACATAATAAGCTTAGATACAGCGGTTCAGCAGACAGTATCACACATGATAAGCTTAGATACAGCGGTTCAGCAGACAGTATCACACATGATAAGCTTAGATACAGTGGTTCAGCAGACAGTATCACATGTGATAGGATTGGATACAGCAGCTCAGCAGACAGTATCACACATGATAAGCTTAGATACAGCGGTTCAGTAGACAGTATCACACATGATACGCTTAGATACAGCGGTTCAGCAGACAGTATCACACATGATAGGATTAGATACAGCGGTTCAGCAGACAGTATCACACATGATAGGCTTAGATACAGCGGCTCAGCAGGCAGTATCACACATGATAGGCTTAGATACAGCGGTTAAGCAGACAGTATCACACATGATAGGCTTAGATACAGCGGTTCAGTAGACAGTATCACACATGATAAGCTTAGATACAGCGGTTCAGCAGACAGTATCACACATGATAAGCTTAGATACAGCGGTTCAGCAGACAGTATCACACATGATAAGCTTAGATACAGCGGTTCAGCAGACAGTATCACACATGATAAGCTTAGATACAGCGGTTCAGCAGACAGTATCACACATGATAAGCTTAGATACAGTGGTTCAGCAGACAGTATCACACGTGATAGGCTTAGATACAGCGGTTCAGCAGACAGTATCACACGTGATAGGCTTAGATATATCATGATGGGTGCTATACTGTCCTGTGAGATTAGTGCAGAGCAGACATTTGTAGGCAGCATTAATAAGCGGACGTCCCGGGGCTTTTACCGCAGACCCCCCCACTCCCCTCCTCCACGACCTGTCTGTTCCCAGAGCGGCGGGCTGGTGGTCTGCCAATATACAACCTCCCAGAATGCTCTGCTCATTATTACTGGCGGGGGCTCAGCTCCCACTGTATTTGCTTCTTATTTAATACAATAAACATGGAGACTTTGATCTTTGGTGCCAAGGAAAGTATCTGAGGAGGAGAAACTCAGTGATAGCGACTCCAAGAGCTGGAGAGGTAAGAAGAGACTGCCGAAAATCACATAAAGCTCCAAACCGAAGGGGAATAGATTCTACATTCAACTCATATACATCATCCCATGAGAGGAGTCAGCACACTCCTCTTCTCTGAAATACTCTGTGCTGTTGGGGATTACAACTCTCTATGTAACTTTTCTGTGTCCTCCCTCCATATAAATACAGTCCTATCCTGAAATACTCTGTGTTGCTGTGGGCTTAATTCACTATGTCACTTTCAGCCTATGACCTCCCACAATACAAACACAGTGCTCTCCTGAAATACTCTGTGCTGCTGGAAGACTCTGTTTCTTCCACTGTATGACTCGCAGGGCTCATGCACATGGCCGTTGCCCCAACGTGCCCGTATTGTGGAACTGCAAACAGCGGGTCCGCAATATACGGGCACCAGCAGTGTGCCAATCCCAATGATAAGGTGCGGTGCGGAACGGAGGCACAGATCAGGAGGCCGCGGAAGCACTACGGAGTGCTTCTGGGGGTTTTCTGTCCTGCCTCTGCACTGCAAATCAGACAAGAATAGGACGTGTTCTATTTTTTGTGTGGGGTCGCGGAACGGACATGTGGATGTGGACAGTATACAGTGCGCTGTCCGCATCTTTTGCAGCCCCTTTGAGATGAACGGGTCCGCATCCAATCAGCAAAAAACGCAGATGGGATGCAGACCAAAACTACAGCTGGGTGCATAAGTTCTAACTCTCAGACTTCACCACAGGGATCAGTGCACTCACGTACTGACATACTCTGTACTGCTGTGGATTCTGTTCTTTGTCCTATACAACCCACAGCTGTGTCCTCTCACATGAGGAGAACCTTTCTCTCCTGAAATAGGGCCCACAACCGTGGAGCACGGTCCGGGACGGTCCGTGAAAACCCAGACCGTGCTCCTTCTGAGGGCAGGAGCGCACGGCGTCATTGGTTGCTATGATGCCGTGCGCTTCCTGAGGCCGCCGCTGTACAGTGATACACTGTACACGCTTGTATAGAGTGTACCACTGTACAGCGGCGGCCTTACAAAGCGCACAGCGTCATAGCAACCAATGACGCCGTGCGCTCCTGCCCTCAGAAGGAGTTTTCACGGACCGCAACGGACCGTGCTCCACGGTCGTGTGCAAGGGCCCATACTCTGTGCTGCTGTTAGCATTGGGTTCTCCACCCCTTTCATTTTTACATCCCGGAGACCATGTCATTTTCATCATTTGCTGGAGGCCTGTATCACCAGATCTTGGGGGGGGTCTCCATCACACGGTCAGTTAATGATTTCAGGCAGGCAGGTGTGATGAGGATCCCATTTGTTATTAACGTCATTACCCCCCCGGTACACACAAGCGCCTGTATGTTACCATGACATTAAATCCAATGCTACAGAGTGTAATCTAATAATGCAGACTTTACCAGACAAACGCTCTGTTCCTGCAAGCAACATCTTCATTATCTCTGATGAACGACACGTCTGCTGTGATCACACGCCCGTCCAACTCACAGACTCTGATTTTTATTCATTTTGCTTCTTATTCGTGTTGGCGTTACCCTCTAAAATGGAAAAAGAAGAAAAAAATCATTACATTTAACTGCTGCTCAGAAAGCTGGGTGCCAGCCAATGGCCGACTGATTTTCTCTGAATGGCAAGCCACCCTCTTCTCACGCTTGTCCCTTCATCATTGGACAGGTGCACTGTTCAGGATTCTAGAAAAGCTGGGTGACAAACACTGCAGAAGGTGTACTGACCGCCATATTGGCTGCCACCCAGCTGTACCGAAAGAGGATGAAACAGGGCTTTATAGTTGTAGGGTTTTAATTACAAATTTCATGTCATTTTCTGTCTATAATGCCAATGTGTCTCCATGGTAACAGACTACAAACAAAACTTGTGTAGTCTGACCCTGAAGTTATATTGTCATCCATTTCTCCCTAACTTACTTTTGTTGCATATATAGCGCCAGCATATCAGCCCATGTCCCCAATAAGCCTGACAATTAAATTCCTGTATCTCTCACACATGGAATGGGGGCAATTTTACAGGAAAACCAATTTTGGAGTAGGGGAGGAAACCAGAGAAAACCCACACTAATTGGTGGAAGAACATAATGGACACGTAACATAGGGAGCAGTGCAGCTCTAAACTCCACCTGCACCACTGTCCCTAACCTACTTGGACGATTTGCCCTAAAAGGCAGCCCCCAACTGGTTGACGGTCCCTAACTTGGATAAGTGCACGGGGGCCTAAACTAGAGGGTAAAGACAGACAGGCCAGGTCGCAACCAGAAAATAAATGTCAGAACCAGAATGAGAAACGACCTCGGAGTCAGGAGTCAAATTGGCAAGAAAAGGCGAAGTCAGGGGAGGGTCAGCGGTCAGAAATCCAGAGGTGCAAACACTAGAGCTAAACACACTTGTGGCAAGGAAGACCAATCACAGGCAACTGTGCCCAGAAATTGCCTGTTTAATTGGGGCCGCCGAAAATATCCCAGCACTGGCTCGGCTATTTCCGTCTGCCCCATAGAAATGAATGGAGGGCGGCTGCGCATGCGCAGTGTTCTCCCATTCTCTTCTATGGGAGCAGCACTTGGTGGTGGACGGACCCCGGGAAATCCAGGGTCCTCCAGCCACAGCTCTCCCTGCTCCGTTCTCCTTGTAGGTGCGGGTCCCGGAGGTGGGACCCGCACCTATCAGACAATGGGGGCATATCCTAGTGATATGCCCCCATTGTCTATATATTAAGCTATTCCCTGATCTTTTCAGAAACATGACTATTGACTGATGATCACCTCATGGCTGACAGCCACTTCATCTATGAGTGAGCGTCGCACATCTATATCCTCGTGTAACTCAAGGGTTATGGGCCGGGTGATGGGAAATACAGAGTCTCTGCTCTCTTCAGGTCAATGTTTTCCTATTTCCTCCTCAGAACTCTGCAGAACCCTATAGGGACCCTGTATCCGTCACATGAGGATGAGGGGTCACGTCTGACGATGATGAAGTGTTACATAAATGCCGTGATAAGGACAGCAGCCGGTCAGCACAAGGGCGGACTGGATGGACCATGTGGTCTTCCTCTGCCATCAGTCCTCTAGGTTCCTATATTATAATATGAGGGAAAGGGGTCAGATATATACACGAGATGCACGCTGGCTGTATATGAGTGACACAAGCGGCACAGCGAATAGCTAAAACTATAGAAAATGCAGTTATAGACTAGATCCGGCCCCAGAAAAGGGAGGTAGTTAAAGGGGATGTCTCACTTCAGAATATAGCATTTATCATGTACAGAAGTTTACCACAAGACACTTACTAATGTATTGTGATTCTCCATATTGCTTCCATTGCTGGCTGGATTCATTTTTCCATCACATTATAGACTGTTTGTTTCCATGGTTATGACCACCCTGCAATCCAGTATATTGTGCTGCACTGTGTTATTTGGTTCTGCTGGGGCAGTATATTGTGCTGCACTGTGGTATCTGGTTCTGCTGGAGCGGTATATTGTGCTGCACTGTGGTATTTGGTTCTGCTGAGGCAGTATATTGTGCTGCACTGTGGTATCTGGTTCTGCTGGGGCAGTATATTGTGCTGTACTGTGGTATCAGGTTCTGCTGGGGCAGTATATTGTGCTGCACTGTGGTAGTTGGATCTGATGGGGCAGTATATTGTGCTGTACTGTGGTATTTGGTTCTGCTGGGTCAGTATATTGTACTGTACTGTGGTATTTGGTTCTGCTGGGGCAGTATATTGTGCTGCACTGTGGTATTTGGTTCTGCTGGGGCAGTATATTGTGCTGCACTCTGGTATTTGGTTCTGCTGGGGCAGTATATTGTGCTGCACTGTGGTACTTGCTTCTGCTGGGGCAGTGTATTGTGCTGTACTGTGGTATCTGGTTCTGCTGGGGCAGTATATTGTGCTGCACTGTGGTATTTGGTTCTGCTGGGGCAGTATATTGTGCTGTACTGTGGTATCTGGTTCTGCTGGGGCAGTATATTGTGCTGCACTGTGGTACTTGGTTCTGCTGGGGCAGTATATTGTGCTGCACTCTGGTATTTGGTTCTGCTGGGGCAGTATATTGTGCTGCACTGTGGTACTTGCTTCTGCTGGGGCAGTGTATTGTGCTGTACTGTGGTATCTGGTTCTGCTGGGGCAGTATATCGTGCTGCACTGTGGTATTTGGTTCTGCTGGGGCAGTATATTGTGCTGCACTGTGGTATTTGGTTCTGCTGGGGCAGTATATTGTGCTGCACTCTGGTATTTGGTTCTGCTGGGGCAGTATATTGTGCTGTACTGTGGTATCTGGTTCTGCTGGGGCAGTATATTGTGCTGCACTGTGGTATCTGGTTCTGCTGGGGCAGTATTTTGTGCTGCACTGTGGTATTTGGTTCTGCTGGGGAAGTATATTGTGCTGTACTAAGGTATTACTAGCCCTACCTGTTCTGGATTGCTGGCCTTTGCCTGCTTGTATAGCCCCACCTTCAATTTGGACCTGCCTTCAACATGGAGCCACTTTTAGTTTTTTTCCAGGGCCACTTTAAGTTCCCAGTCCGTCCCTGACTGCAGGTCTCAGACATAGGTGCTGGGAGCTGGACCCCACTGATCAGATATTGATGCTCGATCCTCAGAACAGGCCATGAAGATTTAGCACCTTTTAAAGTTTAAAGAGGACCTCTCCCCTCTCCTGACATGTCTGATTTAATAGCTTCATGCATTCCCCATGTAATAACAATTCTGGAGCCTCTATTCTTATGTCTGTATGTTGTGCCGTTCCTTTATTATTTGTACTAGAAGTTATGGATGAATTGCTAGCAGTCTGCAGTAAGGGTACAGAGGGGAGGTGACCAGTTGGGGGCTGTCCCTGCACAGACTGAACATGGCAGCACTGATTGGATAGAGTCAGTCTGTGCAGGTACACACCCCCAACTGGTTACCTCCCCTCTGTACCCTTACTGCAGACTGCTATCAATTCATTCATAACTTCTAGTAGGAATAATAAAGGAATGGTACAACATAGAGACATAAGAATTGATGCTCCAGAATTGTTATTACATGGGGAATGCATGAAGTTATTTAAATAGGCCTGTCAGGAGCGGGGAGAGGTCCTCCTAAATGCTGGGGAAAAAAATCCTGTTTTACCACTAATTGTGACCCTTCCGATGGCACCAAAGTCTCTGCTGCAGTCAACATCTGTTTATGGGTAATACTCACTTTCCACATAGAGATTTTCCTACACAGACTCCCAGGCGGTTGGACGTCATGCCTTCAGCTGGAAGATGGAGGGGCTGTCAGGAGACAAAGGGGGATATTACATTATTATCACCCAGACGCACATCCATACAGGTAGCACATGCAGCGGGTTTGTGTGCGGTAATTTCAGGACCAGCAAAGTGGATGAGATTTTAGCTAAAACGGCTCATGCATACGAACTTATTTCTTTTCTGTTTCCGTTCCGTTTTTTTGTACCGGTCCATAGGCGGCACCATTCACTTCAATGGGGCTTGAAAAAAAAACCAGAAATGACTCTGTGTGCATTCTGTGTCCGTAAGTCCGCTCCACAAAAAAGACAGAACATGTCCTATTCTTGTCCGTATTGTGCACAAGGACATGCATTGTTACAACAGATCCGCCAAAAAAAAAACGGATGCAACACGGACATCATTTTTTTTTGCAGATCCGTGTGCATGAGCCCTAAATGGACTTGCGGCACAGATATTCAATCCAGGACAGTGAACGTATATATTGCGGATTTCCACCATGAAAATCCGTAACAAATCTGCATATAAGGATACGGCCACGCGGTCAGGATTCTGCAGCCAAAATCAAGAATAAATTCAAAAAAGGAGAAGAAATTGTATATGTCATTTCTGATCCGCTGTGAAGTGAATTTGCTGTGGGATCTGCACCAGAGCTACGAGGGTGACTCTCGGATTTCTGCCGCGGTTTTGCAGTTGGCGCTGCCGCAGATACGCCCATGGATATATAGCTCCACTCAACCGCCAATCATGGTTTCCAGAAAGAATTGATAGGCTCATTTTTTTGCAGCTTAAATTTCAA
Source organism: Rhinella marina (assembly GCA_900303285.1). NCBI lineage: Eukaryota > Metazoa > Chordata > Amphibia > Anura > Bufonidae > Rhinella > Rhinella marina. The sequence continues at coordinate 487,803 of ONZH01013158.1, read as the reverse complement.
ATTTATACGAACTATAGAGCAGATTCCCATTTAAAGGGGTCTTCCAAAATCCTCAGGATAGGTCATCAATATCTGATCGACACCCAAGACTCCCTGCAGATCAAGTGTTCGAGGAGACCTCAGTGTTCCAGGTGTTACCAAGAACAGCGCCATCCATTGGATACTGGCCGTGCTTGGTATTACAGCCCCAGCCCATTCACTTGAATAGGACTGAGCTGAGCCTAAGTCATGTGACCAATGAACGTGACATCAGTGGCCTAGGAGGAGGTCTCTTCAAACAGTTGATCGGTAGGGGTGCTGGGAGTGGGACCCCCCCCCCCACACTGATCTGATATTGATGGTCGATCCTGAGGATTGGACAATCCCTTTAACTCCACGGGTCCGTTAGGGTGCGACCCCGCGATGCCGCCAAGCCACTTCTACCCATGGCAACCAATGTTCGCACAAGTTTGCAGCGAAGTCATGTGGCCATTGGTCACTGCAGGTGGCTGTGGCTTGGTCACTGCACCGTGGGGTTGCACCCTGCAGGTAGGTATATTTAAGATGTGGAAAATCGGCGTAAATTCTCATAAAAAAACATTATAGATGACCATATATTATAAATAATCTAAAGAATGCTACGGGTCTGTCCACAGAAGAAGAGACCTTAGGCTTGCATTAGAAGAAACCAGTATCACACTGCCCTCTAGTGGACAGCATGCAAATTTACTTATAGCTCCCTGTCAGAGGCCAAAATGCAGGGTCCAGGTGACAAAACTGCAGGTGACGTTCTACACCAGGGATCAGGAACCTCCATCACTGCAGCAGTTCAGAAACTACAACTCCCAGAATGCTCCATTCACTTCTAGAACAGTCAAGCAAATGTGCATGCTGGGAGTTGTAGTTTCACAGCAGCTGCATGGCCGCTGACCCCTATTCTACATGGATCTGAGATAGCTGACCCTGCTAAACCCCTGCTAGTAACCTGATTTAATTCTCATGTGGGTCACATGGGCCTTGACAGCAAGCAGGGATCTTGAAATGGAGAGCTGAACCTTTCATTCTGTACAGTCACACATTGTACTCTGACATGTTATGGACCTGTCTAATAAGCTTTATATTTCCATTCCTCGCAGTTTTCAACATCTCTGCTCTGTGTCAGTGAATGTGAAAGGTCTTATTTATATCCGTAGGTCAATACAGGCCTAATAGTCCTGCTGAGGGGGGGGGGGGGGGGGAATCTAAGGGGCATTCTTACAGTGAGGGTGGAGGTAAAAGGGCGTCACTACTGTCAGGGGGTATTCCATACTGGTACAGAGGCACTAAAGGAGCATGCTTAGTGTCTTGGGGCACTAAAGGGACATTCATATTGCCTGGGGAGGGCACTAAGGGGACAATTTACTATCTAGAGGCACCAAGAGGGCAATCTTACTGTCTGGGGGCACTAAGAGGGCATTCTTACTGTCTGGAGGGCACTAAGAGGGCATTCTTACTGTCTGGAGGGCACTAAGGGGGCATTCTTACTGTCTGGGGGCACTAAGAGGGTATTCTTACTGTCTGGAGGGCACTAAGAGGGCATTTCTTACTGTCTGGAGGGCACTAAGGGGGCATTCTTACTGTCTCGGGGCACTAAGAGGGCATTCTTACTGTCTGGGGGCACTAAGAGGGTATTCTTACTGTCTGGGGGGCACTAAGGGGGCATTCTTACTGTCTGGGGCACTAAGAGGGCATTCTTACTGTCTGGAGGGCACTAAGAGGGCATTCTTACTGTCTGGAGGGCACTAAGGGGGCATTCTTACTGTCTGGGGGGCACTAAGAGGGTATTCTTACTGTCTGGAGGGCACTAAGAGGGCATTCTTACTGTCTGGAGGGCACTAAGGGGGCATTCTTACTGTCTGGGGGCACTAAGAGGGCATTCTTACTGTCTGGGGGGCACTAAGAGGGTATTCTTACTGTCTGGGGGGGCACTAAGGGGGCATTCTTACTGTCTGGGGGCACTAAGAGGGCATTCTTACTGTCTGGAGGGCACTAAGAGGGCATTCTTACTGTCTGGGGGCACTAAGAGGGCATTCTTACTGTCTGGAGGGCACCAAGAGGGCATTCTTACTGTCTGGGGGGCACTAAGAGGGTATTCTTACTGTCTGGAGGGCACTAAGAGGGCATTCTTACTGTCTGGAGGGCACTAAGGGGGCATTCTTACTGTCTGGGGGCACTAAGAGGGCATTCTTACTGTCTGGAGGGCACTAAGAGGGCATTCTTACTGTCTGGGGGGCACTAAGAGGGTATTCTTACTGTCTGGGGGGCACTAAGAGGGCATTCTTACTGTTTGGGGGGCACTAAGGGGGCATTCTTACTGTCTAAGGGGCACTGAGGGGGTATTTTACTGTCTGGGGGCACTAAGGGGGTATTTTACTGTCTGGGGGGCACTAGGGGGCCTTCTTACTGTCTAAGAGCATTAAGGGGGCATCCTTACTGTCTAGGGGCACTAAGGAAGCTTTCGTACTGTCTAAGGGGCACTGAGGGGGCATTCTTACTGCCTGGGGGGGCATCTATACTGCCTGGGGGGCACAAAGGGGCATTTTTTCTGTCTGGGGGTACTAATAGGACATTCTTACTGCCTGGGGGAGGACTAAGGGGGCATTTTTACTGTCTGGGGGGCACTAAGGGGCATCCTTACTGTCTGGGGGGCACTAAGGGGGCATCCTTACTGTCTGGGGACACTAAGGGGGCATCCTTACTGTCTGGGGGCACTCTTACTGCCTGTGGGAGCACTAAGGGGGCATTTTACTTTCTGGGGGTACTAAGGGAACATTTTTCCTGTGACCGTGTGACCGTGTCTGTGTACATGTGACATAGGAGGAGATACACATCACATATATGATACATGTATGTAGTCGGCGACATCTATAGATAATACATATACAGTGTCTGGGCCCCTCATCCTGTCAGCCTCCGGTGGCAGGCATCACACGGTCCTCGGATCAGGATTGGCTCCTGGGAGCCCCGCCCCTCTCCGCTCAGCCCCGCCCCGCTGCCGCTGATGCAGGCGGATGTGGCCTCTTGTCCGAGCCCCCGATGTCTCCGCTGATCACGCAGCCCCCCCGCCCCGGGTGTCAGGGCCCGCACTAGTACCGCACCGGCCTCTCCGGGAGACGGGGAGAGCGCAGCCCCCTCCAGCACCACGGATCCCTGTGCCCGACGCCTGCAGCTGGACGCCATGTCTACCAAAGCCGAGCAGTGTGAGTGCGCTGTCCGCGGTGCTGAACCGAGGGGAGGGGGAGAATGGGGGTTATCCCTGGAGAAAAGAGGGGGTCGTAGTGCGAGAGGATGGGGTGAGTCTAAGACGAGGGTGTCACATAGAATATAATGGGGGATCAGCTTGGCAGTATTGGGTGTCACATAGAATATAATGGGGATCAGCCGGGCAGTATTGGGGTGTCACATAGAATATAATGGGGATCAGCCGGGCAGTATTGGGGTGTCACATAGAATATAATGGGGGGATCAGCCTGGCAGTATTGGGGTGTCACATAGAATATAATGGGGATCAGCCTGGCCAGTATTGGGGTGTCACATAGAATATAATGGGGGATCAGCCTGGCAGTATTGGGGTGTCACATAGAATATAATGGGGGATCAGCCTGGCAGTATTGGGGTGTCACATAGTGTTAATAAGGAACAGCCTGGCAGTATTGGGGTGTCACATAGACTATAATGGGGGATCAGCCGGGCAGTATTGGGGTGTCACATAGAATATAATGGGGGATCAGCCTGGCAGTATTGGGGTGTCACATAGAATATAATGGGGATCAGCCTGGCAGTATTGGGGTGTCACATAGAATATAATGGGGGATCAGCCTGGCAGTATTGGGGTGTCACATAGAATATAATGGGGATCAGCCTGGCCAGTATTGGGGTGTCACATAGTGTATAATAAGGAACAGCCTGGCAGTATTGGGGTGTCACATAGACTATAATGGGGGGATCAGCCTGCAGTATTGGGGTGTCACATAGAATATAATGGGGATCAGCCTGGTAGTATTGGGGTGTCACATAGAATATAATGGGGATCAGCCTGGTAGTATTGGGGTGTCACATAGAATATAATGGGGATCAGCCTGGTAGTATTGGGGTGTCACATAGAATATAATGGGGGATCAGCCTGGCAGTATTGGGGTGTCACATAGAATATAATGGGGATCAGCCTGGTAGTATTGGGGTGTCACATAGTGTATAATAAGGAACAGCCTGGCAGTTTTGGGGTGTCACATAGAATATAATGGGGGGATCAGCCTGGTAGTATTGGGGTGTCACATAGAATATAATGGGGATCAGCCGGGCAGTATTGGGGTGTCACATAGAATATAATGGGGGGATCAGCCTGGCAGTATTGGGGTGTCACATAGAATATAATGGGGGATCAGCCTGGCAGTATTGGGGTGTCACATAGAATATAATGGGGATCAGCCTGGCAGTATTGGGGTGTCACATAGAATATAATGGGGATCAGCCGGGCAGTATTGGGGTGTCACATAGAATATAATGGGGGGATCAGCCTGGCAGTATTGGGGTGTCACATAGAATATAATGGGGATCAGCCTGGCAGTATTGGGGTGTCACATAGAATATAATGGGGATCAGCCGGGCAGTATTGGGGTGTCACATAGTGTATAATAAGGAACAGCCTGGTAGTATTGGGGTGTCACATAGAATATAATAAGGAACAGCCTGGCAGTATTGGGGTGTCACATAGAATATCATGGGGATCAGCCTGGTAGTATTGGGGTGTCACATAGAGTATAATGGGGGGATCAGCCGGGCAGTATTGGGGTGTCACATAGAATATAATGGGGGGATCAGCCGGGCAGTATTGGGGTGTCACATAGAATATAATGGGGGGATCAGCCTGGCAGTATTGGGGTGTCACATAGAGTATAATGGGGGGATCAGCCGGGCAGTATTGGGGTGTCACATAGAATATAATGGTAAATTCAGGGAAAAAATTGCAGTACTACCGGGCGCTAAGATTTAACCACACTTTATTTTAGTATAAAACTAGACATAAACAAAGTGATCGGGTCTTGGTTTAGCTACGCGTTTCACCGACGCTCTGTCGGCTTCTTCAGGCTGACCCAGAGGAGTAGCAAACACCAGAATTTACACGAACAGGAAATGACATCATTCAATTGACAGGTTCAGCCCACAGATACATTTAGTAGCTTAATGATTAAAAGCTGAATGACATATTGTGCAAATATATTATATGCAGGCAAATAAATAAATAATTGACTATATAGAGACATGTATATATATATATATACTCATAAAATTAGGCTTAAAAGTACAGCATATACTGTTTCGGTAACAATTTCTAATTAAATAATAAAATCATTATTTATAATCATAATCATTCTTCTATTATAAATAATGATTTTATGTCAGCCAATTTTTTTCTCTATTTATTTATTTATTATTTAATTAGAAATTGTTACCGAAACAGTATATGCTGTACTTTTAAGCCTAATTTTATGAGTATATATATATACATGTCTCTATATAGTCAATTATTTATTTATTTGCCTGCATATAATATATTTGCACAATATGTCATTCAGCTTTTAATCATTAAGCTACTAAATGTATCTGTGGGCTGAACCTGTCAATTGAATGATGTCATTTCCTGTTCGTGTAAATTCTGGTGTTTGCTACTCCTCTGGGTCAGCCTGAAGAAGCCGACAGTTGCGATCAGGGGCGGATTGGCTATAGACCTTACAGGGAAATTTCCCGGTGGGCCGATGCCCAGGGGGCTGCCGGAGCCCTCCTCAGAGCTGCCAGTGGAAGTTTTTGGGGATGTATTTTGTGATGGACTGTGGTATTTGGCTCTGTTAAGTTAGTATAATGTGCTATATATGGTATTGCCTTCCATCAATTTGGACCCGACTACAAAATAGGGCCACTTTTAGTAATTTTTCCAGGGCCACTTTAAGTTCCCAGTCCGCCCCTGGTTGCGATCCCTGACAATTAGGGGCACTCTCGAAAAACAGTTCACACACAGGGGGCACGGCCCTTCTCTATTCTAATAGAATATAATGGGGATCAGCCTGGTAGTATTGGGGTGTCACATAGTGTATAATAAGGAACAGCCTGGTAGTATTGGGGTGTCACATAGAATATAATGGGGATCAGCCAGGCAGTATTGGGGTGTCACATAGTGTATAATAAGGAACAGCCTGGTAGTATTGGGGTGTCACATAGAATATAATGGGGATCAGCCGGGCAGTATTGGGGTGATACATAGAATATAATGGGGATCAGCCTGGCAGTATTGGGGTGTCACATAGAATATAATGGGGATCAGCCGGGCAGTATTGGGGTGTCACATAGAATATAATGGGGATCAGCCTGGTAGTATTGGGGTGATACATAGAATATAATGGGATCAGCCTGGCAGTATTGGGGTGTCACATAGAATATAATGGGGATCAGCCTGGTAGTATTGGGGTGTCACATAGAATATAATAAGGAACAGCCTGGCAGTATTGGGGTGTCACATAGAATATAATGGGGATCAGCCGGGCAGTATTGGGGTGATACATAGAATATAATGGGGATCAGCCTGGTAGTATTGGGGTGTCACATAGAATAATGGGGATCAGCCTGGTAGTATTGGGGGTGTCACATAGAATATAATGGGGATCAGCCTGGTAGTATTGGGGTGTCACATAGAATATAATGGGGATCAGCCTGGTAGTATTGGGGTGTCACATAGAATATAATGGGATCAGCCTGGTAGTATTGGGGTGTCACATAGAATATAATAGGGATCAGCCTGGCAGTATTGGGGTGTCACATAGAATATAATGGGGGATAAGCTGGCAGTATTGGGTGTCACATAGAATATAATGGGGATCAGCCGGGCAGTATTGGGGGTGATACATTAGAATATAATGGGGATCAGCCTGGTAGTATTGGGGTGTCACATAGAATATAATGGGGATCAGCCTGGTAGTATTGGGGTGTCACATAGAATATAATGGGGATCAGCCTGGCAGTATTGGGGTGTCACATAGACTATAATGGGGGGATCAGCCTGGTAGTATTGGGGTGTCACATAGAATATAATGGGGGGATCAGCCGGGCAGTATTGGGTGTCACATAGAATATAATAGGGATCAGCCTGCAGTATTGGGGTGTCACATAGAATATAATGGGGGATCAGCCTGGCAGTATAGGGGTGTCACATAGAATATAATGGGGGATCAGCCTGGTAGTATTGGGGTGTCACATAGAATATAATAGGGATCAGCCTGGCAGTATTGGGGTGTCACATAGAATATAATGGGGATCAGCCTGGCAGTATTGGGGTGTCACATAGAATATAATGGGGGATCAGCCTGGCAGTATTGGGGTGTCACATAGAATATAATGGGGATCAGCCTGGCAGTATTGGGGTGTCACATAGAATATAATGGGGATCAGCCTGGTAGTATTGGGGTGTCACATAGAATATAATGGGGGATCAGCCTGGCAGTATAGGGGTGTCACATAGAATATAATGGGGATCAGCCTGGTAGTATTGGGGTGTCACATAGAATATAATAGGGATCAGCCTGGCAGTATGGGTGTCACATAGAATATAATGGGGGATAAGCCTGGCAGTATTGGGGTGTCACATAGAATATAATGGGGATCAGCCGGGCAGTATTGGGGTGATACATAGAATATAATGGGGATCAGCCTGGTAGTATTGGGGTGTCACATAGAATATAATGGGGATCAGCCTGGTAGTATTGGGGTGTCACATAGAATATAATGTGGGATCAGCCTGGTAGTATTGGGGTGTCACATAGAATATAATAGGGATCAGCCTGGCAGTATTGGGGTGTCACATAGAATATAATGGGGGATCAGCCTGGCAGTATAGGGGTGTCACATAGAATATAATGGGGGATCAGCCTGGTAGTATTGGGGTGTCACATAGAATATAATGGGGATCAGCCTGGCAGTATTGGGGTGTCACATAGAATATAATGGGGATCAGCCTGGTAGTATTGGGGTGTCACATAGAATATAATGGGGATCAGCCTGGCAGTATTGGGGTGTCACATAGAATATAATGGGGATCAGCCTGGTAGTATTGGAGTGTCACATAGAATATAATGGGGGATCAGCCTGGCAGTATTGGGGTGTCACATAGAATATAATGGGGATCAGCCTGGTAGTATTGGGGTGTCACATAGAATATAATAGGGATCAGCCTGGCAGTATTGGGGTGTCACATAGAATATAATGGGGATCAGCCTGGCAGTATTGGGGTGTCACATAGAATATAATGGGGGATCAGCCTGGCAGTATTGGGGTGTCACATAGAATATAATGGGGATCAGCCTGGCAGTATTGGGGTGTCACATAGAGTATAATGGGGGGATCAGCCGGGCAGTATTGGGGTGTCACATAGAATATAATGGGGATCAGCCTGGTAGTATGGGGTGTCACATATGAATATAATGGGGATCAGCCTGGTAGTATTGGGGTGTCACATAGAATATAATGGGGATCAGCCTGGTAGTATTGGGGTGTCACATAGAATATAATGGGGATCAGCCTGGCAGTATTGGGGTGTCACATAGAATATAATGGGGGATCAGCCTGGCAGTATTGGGGTGTCACATAGAATATAATGGGGATCAGCCTGGCAGTATTGGGGTGTCACATAGAATATAATGGGGATCAGCCTGGTAGTATTGGGGTGTCACATAGTGTATAATAAGGAACAGCCTGGTAGTATTGGGGTGTCACATAGAATATAATGGGGATCAGCCTGGTAGTATTGGGGTGTCACATAGTGTATAATAAGGAACAGCCTGGTAGTATTGGGGTGTCACATAGAATATAATGGGGGATCAGCCTGGTAGTATTGGGTGTCACATAGAATATAATGGGGGGATCAGCCTGTGGGTAATGGATCATACTAGATAGGGGTGAATGGGGGGTGTCAGTATTGGGGGTTCACATAGAGCTTAATGATGAGGCTGGCAGTACTGGAGGAGGGGATCCTCTGATTGTCTTCCTTTCAGTAACGGAGGTCTGCTCTTACAGAGTACTGTACAGGAGGGGGGGGGGACGCGGGGGGCCACATTCTGTATTTTCGGCTCTCGCACATAGCACTGATGAGGTCAAGGTCATACATGCTCAGCACCGTTTTCTTTTTTGCCGCTTATGTCATGATGGCTTTAATAAATGGAGAGGAGACGGCACCGCTCAGGCTCATCCATATTCAATCGCTTAGGAATAATTTAATGTCTCCCTAATCCTCCAGATCCCAACTAATCCCCCATGTCTCCCCTCATCTCTGTGAGAAGGAGGAAGCCGAGTCACACGATTCACCAGATCACGAGCTGGTCCAAATATCCTATACATGACATACAGTCCACATGGGCTCCATTAGCAGCACAGATCTCTCCTGTCCTGTTTGTTACAATGTATCAGTGCAGGTAATGTGTCCAGGCTTTTTAGTGTGCCCAGGATTGTCTGGACTGATACAAAAGAAAATAGAGATGAAAAGTATATTAGAAAGTTGCATAACTTTGCATTCTTGTGCAGAATGTGACATAAAGTAGGGTTAGTGGGGACACTCGTCCTGCAGTCAGCATCGTCCCAGCCCGAAATAATTGATACCAGATAACAATAGATTGTTTTCAGCTGGAGGGGGTAATAGCCATCCAATGTAGAGAGCTGGCAACCGGATGATCAGCCATCAGCTATCCCTTCTGACACCCTCTCTTCAAGCATGCGTTTTCCATTGGTAGATGGGAGTAAGCTGCTGCCAGACCCCTCTGTCCTCCTCCAGACCCCTCTGTCCTCCTCCAGACCCCTCTGTCCTCCTCCAGACCCCTCTGTCCTCCTCCAGACCCCTCTGTCCCCCTCCAGACCCCTCTGTCCCCCTCCAGACCCCTCTGTGCTCCTCCAGACCCCTCTGTCCCCCTCCAGACCCCTCTGCTCCCTCCAGACCCCTCTGTCCTCCTCCAGACCCCTCTGTCCTCCTCCAGACCCCTCTGTCCCCCTCCAGACCCTCTGTCCCCCTCCAGACCCCTCTGTCCTCCTCCAGACCCCTCTGTCCTCCCTCCAGACCCCTCTGTTCTCCTCCAGACCCCTCTGTTCTCCTCCAGACTCCTCTGTCCTCCTCCAAGACCCTCTGTTCTCCTCCAGACTCCTCTGTCCTCCTCCAGACCCCTCTGTCCTCCTCCAGACCCCTCTGTTCTCCTCCAGACCCCTCTGTCCCCCTCCAGACCCCTCTGTTCTCCTCCAGACCCCTCTGTCCCCCTCCAGACCCCTCTGCTCCCTCCAGACCCCTCTGTCCTCCTCCAGACCCCTCTGTTCTCCTCCAGACCCCTCTGTTCTCCTCCAGACCCCTCTGTTCTCCTCCAGACCCCTCTGTTCTCCTCCAGACTCCTCTGTCCTCCTCCAGACCCCTCTGTCCCCCTCCAGACTCCTCTGTCCTCCTCCAGACCCCTCTGTCCTCCTCCAGACCCCTCTGGTCCCCCTCCAGACTCCTCTGTCCTCCTCCAGACCCCTCTTCCTCTCCAGACCCCCTGTCCTCCTCCAGACCCCTCTGTCCTCCTCCAGACCCCTCTGTCCCCCTCCAGACCCCTCTTTCCCCCTCCAGACCCCTCTGTGCTCCTCCAGACCCCTCTGTCCCCTGACTTGATCAGAAGCACGGAGGAGTCCAGCAGGTAAGTGTCACGTGCACTCCACCGACACACTCCACCGACAACACAGGGTGAGACTGAGAGAAAGCTGGATGACAACCATAACAGTGTAATAATGGCTGTAAGGGTTGTCACCCAGCTTTTCCTGTGGCCTGAATGTTCGATCTACATAGTTCTGGGGTGAATGGGTAGAGGGGGTCGTATGACTCCATTCAGGAGGCGATGACCCCTGTTGGGCCTGTCATGGCGTCCATATAGTCGTCGCCCGGCTTTTCCTGGACAGAAGCGAGTGGGGTACCGCTTGATATGGCGCTGATATCTCTGTTTCCCCCCTTTTTACGCGCAGTTGCTTCCAAGATCCGCTACCTACACGAGTACCACCATCGGGTCATCCACAACACGTACCCTGTGCCCACCGGGACGGACATTGCCAACACCCTGAAGTACTTCTCCCAGACGCTGTTAAGGTGAGAATTCAGTATTTCTCGCGTGAACTGAGACAGTAAAAGCCGATAGACTCCTGCCTGGATTTCTGCCTTGTCAATGCTCCTTTAAGACAATCCTATTAACCCTGCGCTCTCTGCTGCTGGCCCAAAAGGGCATTTCCCCCTGAAAGTGAAAAAAAAACAGTCCACAATTACAAAAACACGGTGACTTTCTTCCGGTGGTCGCGTCCAGTATTGCATCTCTACTTCATTGTAGCGAATGGGCCTGAGTTGCAATACCACACGTAGCCTATGGGCAGGGGGGGCGCTGTTTTTGGAAGAAAGTGGCCATGTTTTTCTACTCCTGGACAAATCCATTCTTTTCTTTGTTAGGGCGGCCATACTGGTTGTCACCCAGCTGTTCCTACAGATGACACCTTAACAAAAGGGGACAACTCAGGAATTTGTATTTACTGGGGTTTCTGCTTTAAAGGGGAAGTGCACTTTTGTACTGGAGTTACATGGTCCCCAGCGACTGCAACGACCTGGGGATTGCGTGGTTAATAAGATTGCAACTTAATTCCCATTTCTCATACATTCAGTCCATTAAAGAATGCCAGTGCGGAGAAGGGTATGGCTGGCGTGTGGGTGGTGGCAGCAAACATCAGGACAGACACAGTGTGACTGCGGAATACAAGCCAGTGGTCTGCACCCTGTGACTCTCCACCTGCTGTGAAACTACAACTCCTAACATGCCTTCTTCATCCCAACTGTCTGGGCGTGTTGGCAGTTTACAGCAGCCGGAGATCTACTGATACAAAGCAGAATAGAGAGTGCAGCTCTGGAGTATAATACAGGATGTAACTCAGGATCAGTACAGGATAAGTAATGTATGTACACAGTGACTGCACCAGCAGAATAGTGAGTGCAGCTCTGGAGTATAATACAGGATGTAACTCAGGATCAGTACAGGATAAGTAATGTATGTACACAGTGACTGCACCAGCAGAATAGTGAGTGCAGCTCTGGAGTATAATACAGGATGTAACTCAGGATCAGTACAGGATAAGTAATGTATGTACACAGTGACTGCACCAGCAGAATAGTGAGTGCAGCTCTGGAGTATAATACAGGATGTAACTCAGGATCAGTACAGGATAAGTAATGTATGTACACAGTGACTGCACCAGCAGAATAGTGAGTGCAGCTCTGGAGTATAATACAGGATGTAACTCAGGATCAGTACAGGATAAGTAATGTAATGTACACAGTGACTCCACCAGCAGAATAGTGAGTGCAGCTCTTGAGTATAATACAGGATGTAACTCAGGATCAGTACAGGATAAGTAATGTAATGTATGTACACAGTGACTGCACCAGCAGAATAGTGAGTGCAGCTCTGGAGTATAATACAGGATGTATCTCAGGATCAGTACAGGATAAGTAATGTAATGTATGTACACAGTGACTGCACCAGCAGAATAGTGAGTGCAGCTCTGGGTGTAATACAGGATGTAACTCAGGATCAGTACAGGATAACTAATGTAATGTATGTACACAGTGACTGCACCAGCAGAATAGTGAGTGCAGCTCTGGAGTATAATACATGATGTAACTCAGGATCAGTACAGGATAAGTAATGTAATGTATGTACACAGTGACTGCACCAGCAGAATAGTGAGTGCAGCTCTGGGGTGTATACAGGATGTAACTCAGGATCAGTGCAGGATAAGTAATGTATGTACACAGTGACTGCACTAGCAGAATAGTGAGTGCAGCTCTGGAGTATAATACAGGATGTAACTCAGGACCAGTACAGGATAAGTAATGTAATGTACACAATGACTCCACCAGCAGAATAGTGAGTGCAGCTCTGGAGTATAATATAGGATGTAACTCAGGGTCAGTACAGGATAAGTAATGTATGTACACAATGACTCCACCAGCAGAATAGTGAGTGCAGCTTTCTGGAGTATAATGCAGGATGTAACTCAGGATCAGTACAGGATAAGTAATGTATGTACACAGTGACTGCACCAGCAGAATAGTGAGTGCAGCTCTGGAGTATAATACAGGATGTAACTCAGGATCAGTACAGGATAAGTAATGTAATGTACACAGTGACTCCACCAGCAGAATACTGAGTGCAGCTCTTGAGTATAATACAGGATGTAACTCAGGATCAGTACAGGATAAGTAATGTATGTACACAGTGACTGCACCAGCAGAATAGTGAGTGCAGCTCTGGAGTATAATACAGGATGTAACTCAGGATCAGTACAGGATAAGTAATGTAATGTACACAGTGACTCCACCAGCAGAATAGTGAGTGCAGCTCTTGAGTATAATACAGGATGTAACTCAGGATCAGTACAGGATAAGTAATGTAATGTATGTACACAGTGACTGCACCAGCAGAATAGTGAGTGCAGCTCTGGAGTATAATACAGGATGTATCTCAGGATCAGTACAGGATAAGTAATGTAATGTATGTACACAGTGACTGCACCAGCAGAATAGTGAGTGCAGCTCTGGGGTGTAATACAGGATGTAACTCAGGATCAGTACAGGATAAGTAATGTAATGTATGTACACAGTGACTGCACCAGCAGAATAGTGAGTGCAGCTCTGGAGTATAATACATGATGTAACTCAGGATCAGTACAGGATAAGTAATGTAATGTATGTACACAGTGACTGCACCAGCAGAATAGTGAGTGCAGCTCTGGGGTGTAATACAGGATGTAACTCAGGATCAGTGCAGGATAAGTAATGTATGTACACAGTGACTGCACTAGCAGAATAGTGAGTGCAGCTCTGGAGTATAATACAGGATGTAACTCAGGACCAGTACAGGATAAGTAATGTATGTACACAATGACTCCACCAGCAGAATAGTGAGTGCAGCTCTGGAGTATAATATAGGATGTAACTCAGGGTCAGTACAGGATAAGTAATGTATGTACACAATGACTCCACCAGCAGAATAGTGAGTGCAGCTCTGGAGTATAATGCAGGATGTAACTCAGGATCAGTACAGGATAAGTAATGTATGTACACAGTGACTGCACCAGCAGAATAGTGAGTGCAGCTCTGGAGTATAATACAGGATGTAACTCAGGATCAGTACAGGATAAGTAATGTAATGTACACAGTGACTCCACCAGCAGAATACTGAGTGCAGCTCTTGAGTATAATACAGGATGTAACTCAGGATCAGTACAGGATAAGTAATGTATGTACACAGTGACTGCACCAGCAGAATAGTGAGTGCAGCTCTGGAGTATAATACAGGATGTAACTCAGGATCAGTACAGGGATAAGTAATGTAATGTACACAGTGACTCCACCAGCAGAATAGTGAGTGCAGCTCTTGAGTATAATACAGATGTAACTCAGGATCAGTACAGGATAAGTAATGTAATGTATGTACACAGTGACTGCACCAGCAGAATAGTGAGTGCAGCTCTGGAGTATAATACAGGATGTATCTCAGGATCAGTACAGGATAAGTAATGTAATGTATGTACACAGTGACTGCACCAGCAGAATAGTGAGTGCAGCTCTGGGGTGTAATACAGGATGTAACTCAGGATCAGTACAGGATAAGTAATGTAATGTATGTACACAGTGACTGCACCAGCAGAATAGTGAGTGCAGCTCTGGAGTATAATACATGATGTAACTCAGGATCAGTACAGGATAAGTAATGTAATGTATGTACACAGTGACTGCACCAGCAGAATAGTGAGTGCAGCTCTGGGGTGTAATACAGGATGTAACTCAGTATCAGTGCAGGATAAGTAATGTATGTACACAGTGACTGCACTAGCAGAATAGTGAGTGCAGCTCTGGAGTATAATATAGGATGTAACTCAGGGTCAGTACAGGATAAGTAATGTATGTACACAATGACTCCACCAGCAGAATAGTGAGTGCAGCTCTGGAGTATAATACAGGATGTAACTCAGGATCAGTACAGGATAAGTAATGTATGTACACAGTGACTGCACCAGCAGAATAGTGAGTGCAACTCTTAAGAACAGCACATTATTTACTTTTTAGGACGCCCGTCAGACTCCAGTGACACGATCATTTTTCACACACTAGGAACACGTGGTTGGATGGAGTGTGTGTAGTCCGGTCTCTCATCTTCTTTTGCGCCATGTTCACGGTGGATCATTTTGCTGTCACTGGGTTCACATACTTTTATTGATCTGGACCCCGTGTCAGCAGAAGGGTTACAATATTCACACAGCGGGCATTGATTATCAGAAACCTCATTGAATACTGACTTAGGTGACTTGTACTGCGGCTCAGTGACATCACTGTATCATGGCGCTGATCACGCCCCTGCACCAGCGCTGACTGGACGCATGGCCTGTGGTCACAGGTTCAGTCTTCATAGGATGCTAAGTAACCTTATCCATTTTCTTCATGTTCTTATCCTTCTGTGTATCGCCATATACTCCAGTCACATCCAGAGCTGCACTCATTTTCGTCTTCCTGCTAAATCAACTGAGGCATATCCCTTTACCCCCTGATGAGTTCATTGGAGGAGATCTATCAAACCTAGTGCAAAGGAAAGGTGGAGTAGTCACCCATGGCAGCCAATCTGAATCCACCTCTAATTTTTCGGATGCCCTTTGGCAAATGAAAGCAGCAACAGAGTTGGTTGCCGTGGGCAACTACGGCACTTTACTTTGCTGCAGTTTTGATATTTCTTCGACCATTGCCTATACCAGTAATCCTTAAAGGGATATTCCGGTTATATTAAGTTATTCTCTATCCACAGGATAGAGGATAACTATTCGATCAGTGGGGGTCCTACCTTTGGGACCCCCACCGTTCACTGCATCCCCCTGAAATGAACATAGTGGCCAGTCCATTAAAGGGGTTATCCGAGACTAACAAATGCCCCCCATATATGCCCGAGCCCCTCACACCGAATCCACCTACCTGGCTCCCCACTTCCTGTGCCGCTCCTGGTCCCTGCACCGCCGCAGCTGCTTCTCCCCGTGCGTGGATGAAAACATCCGGTGTCACGGGGGAGCAGCCAATGGCAGGTGGTGACTTGGATGAGGCTCCCTAGCATCTTGGGTAACGCTAGGGAGGCTCGTCCCTGTCCCCGCCTGCCATTGGCTGTTCCCCCCGACACCCGATGTTTTCATCCGCGCATGGGGAGAAGTAGCCGCGGTGGTGCGGGGACCAGGAGCGGCACAGGAAGTGGGGAGCCGGGAAAGTAGATTCAGTGTGAGGGGCCCGACATATGGGGGAGCATTTGTCTCGGATAACCCCTTTAATTTCTACGGGATTTCCGGAGATAGCCGAGTACAGCGCTCACCTATCACCGGAACGGCCCATTGAATGGAGCGCCACGTGTGTTTTTGACCAGCTGCTTCATTTCATGGGGCTGCAGAAGGTACCGGGCTCCCGTTCTCGTGATTCGTGGGGGGTAGAACCCCCAACAATCTAATAGTTATCCCTTATCCTGTGGATAGGGGATAGCTTATTGTAACCGGAATAACTCTTTAACCTTTAACCCCTGAAAACAATGCACCCTCCTTGGGATCCCCTATATCTATACTATACCTATGGAGCCAGGAACCTCATAGTAATCTAATGTAGACTGAAAATCCGCTCCATTTTCCACTGTGCAATACAGCAGAGGATCAATTGGGAAGGGGCAATGCAGCAGAGGATCAGTTGGGAAGGGGCAATACAGCAGAAGATCAGTTGGGAAGGGGCAATACAGCAGAGGATCAGTTGGGAAGGGGCAATGCAGCAGAGGATCAGTTGGGAAGGGGCAATATAGCAGAGGATCAGTTGGTAAGGGGCAAGGATCAGTTGGGAAGGGGCAATACAGCAGAGGATCAGTTGGGAAAGGGCAGTACTGCAGAGGATTAGTTGGTAAGGGGCAATACAGCAGAGGATCAGTTGGGAAGGGGCAATACAGCAGAGGATCAGTTGGGAAGGGGCAATACAGCAGAGGATCAGTTGGGAAGTGGCAATATAGCAGAGGATCAGTTGGGAAGGGCAATACAGCATAGGATCAGTTGGGAAAGGGCAATAGAGCAGAGGATTAGTTGGTAAGGGGCAATACAGCAGAGGATCAGTTGGGAAGGGGCAATACAGCAGAGGATCAGTTGGGAAGGGGCAATACAGCAGAGGATCAGTTGGGAAGGGGCAATACAGCAGAGAATCAGCTGGGAAGGGGCAACACAGCAGAGGATCAGTTGGGAAGAAGAAATACAGCAGAAGATCAGTTGGGAAGGGGCAATACAGCAGAGGGTCAGTTGGGAAGGGGCAACACAGCAGAGGCTCAGTTGGGAAGGGGCAACACAGCAGAGGATCAGTTGGTACAATGCGTCTGCCAGTAGAATTGTGGGTGCAGCTTTGGCCGTGACTGGAGTAGAAGACATTGCTCAGCATTCTGTCTAGATTGGACCTGTGATTAGAGTTGGATTTGGTCGATACTGAGCAGCACCACAAGTAGGCGGAGTAGGGGTTAATTTATCCAGCAGCGAATCCTTCCAGGTATATCGTCACCTACGTGTCAAAGAGTAATTGAAAATGTGCCTGTGAGTGCCGCCCAGAGGGTTCGATGCTTGATAAATCCACTCTCTAATGTTCTAATGACATGACATATTCTATGATGCATTGTGATACAGTCAGGGCTCTTTAAGGGGAGGTCCATTTGCAGTGACTACTTTTTGCCTGATCCTTCATGCAGCCGTCAGTCACAAATCATAATATCTAGCAGCCCCGGTTTCCGATTTTTAAATCAACAGATTTCGAGTACACTCTTTTTTCATCTTGTCCTGTCCGCTGATTTCCCATTAACTCTGACTTTACATCTCCTGTTACCCCCTTCTGGTTCAGTGGCTGTGAACAGCATGATCCGGGGGATTTTTTCTGGCGTATACACAGAATGTAGAGCACAACATGGTGGGAGGCTAGCCTTGGTCAGAAAATAGGGCAATAATTATACAATATTATAATGATTCATTTTCTTAAGTATGAAGGATTATCACACAGATCAAGTGATGTATACAGGGCATAACATACCAGGATTTTGAGAACAGTGATGGCAATAGTTCACTACTACAGTGATGAGGACAATAATCACAGTGGTCACACAATGATACATCACAGTGATTCCAGTACAAAAGTGACACAGTGACAGTCACAGTAACAGGATAATAATCACAGTGAGAAGAATAAACATACAGGGATAAACACAGTATGTCACAGTACAGGAGTGTCACAGTACAGAGATAATAATCACAGTGGTCACAGTACACAGATACAGGATAATAAACACAGTGATGTCACACAGACAGATAATAAACACAGTGATTGTCATACAACAGGGATAATAAACACAGTGATGTCACTGTACAGGGATAATAAACACAGTGATGTCACAGTACAGGGATAATAAACACAGTGATGTCACAGTACAGGAATAATAAACACAGTGGATGTCACAGTACAGATAATAACACAGTGATGTCCAATACAGGGATAATAAACACAGTGATGTCACAGTACAGGATAATAAACACAGTGATGTCACAGTACAGAGATAATAAAACACAGTGATGTCACAATACAGGGATAATAACACAGTGATGTCACAGTACAGGATAATAATCACAAGTGATGTCACAGTACAGAGATAATAAACACAGTGATGTCACAGTACAGAGATAATAAACACAGTGATGTCACAGTACAGAGATAATAAACACAGTGATGTCACAGATAATAAACAGGGATAATAATAAACACAGTGATGTCACAGTACAGGGATAATAAACACAGTGATGTCACAGTACAGAGATAAAAACACAGTGATGTCACAGTACAGATGACATGTCACAGTGATAATAACACAGTAAAGGGATAATAAACACTGTGATGTCACTGTACAGAGATAATAAACACAGTGATGTCACAGTACAGGAATAATAAACACAGTGATGTCACAGTACAGGGATACATATAATAAACACAGTGATGTCACAGTACAGGGATAATAAACACAGTGATGTCACAGTGATGTCACACAGATAATAAACACAGATGATAATAAACACAGTGATGTCACAATACAGGGATAATAAACACAGTGATGTCACAGTACAGGATAATAAAACACAGTGATGTCACACAGTACAGGAGATAAATAAACACAGTGATGTCACAGTACAGGGATAATAAACACAGTGATGTCACAGTACAGGGATAATAAACACAGTGATGTACTGTACAGGGATAATAAAACACAGTGATGTCACAGTACAGGAATAATAAACACAGTGATGTCACAGTACAGGGATAATAAACACAGTGATGTCACAGTACAGGGATAATAAACACAGTGATGTCACAGTACAGGGATAAAACACAGTGATGTCACAGTACAGGGATAAAACACAGTGATGTCACAGTACAGGGATAATAACACAGTGATGTCACATACAGGGATAATAACACAGTGATGTCACAGTACAGGGATAATAACACAGTGATGTCACATTACAGGGATAATAAACACAGTGATGTCACAGTACAGGGATAATAAACACAGTGATGTCACAGTACAGGATAATAAACACAGTGATGTCACAGTACAGGAATAATAAACACATTGATGTCACAGTACAGGATAATAAACATAGTGATGTCACAGTACAGGGATAATAAACACAGTGATGTCACAGTACAGGGATAATAAACACAGTGATGTCACAGTACAGGGATAATAAACACAGTGATGTCACAGTACAGAGATAATAAACACAGTGATGTCACAGTACAGGGATAATAAACACAGTGATGTCACAGTACAGGGATAATAAACACAGTGATGTCATAGTACAGGAGATAATAAACACAGTGATGTCACAGTACAGAGATAATAAACACAGTGATGTCACAGTACAGGGATAATAAACACAGTGATGTCACAGTACAGAGATAATAAACACAGTGATGTCACAGTACAGGGATAATAAACACAGTGATGTCACAGTACAGAGATAATAAACACAGTGATGTCACAGTACAGGGATAATAAACACAGTGATGTCACAGTACAGAGATAATAAACCCAGTGATGTCACAGTACAGGATAATAAACACAGTGATGTCACAGTACAGGGATAATAAACACAGTGATGTCACAGTACAGAGATAATAAACACAGTGATGTCACAGTACAGGGATAATAAACACAGTGATGTCACAGTACAGAGATAATAAACATAGTGATGTCACAGTACAGAGATAATAAATACAGTGATGTCACAGTACAGAGATAATAAACACAGTGATGTCACAGTACAGGGATAATAAACACAGTGATGTCACAGTACAGAGATAATAAACCCAGTGATGTCACAGTACAGGGATAATAAACACAGTGATGTCACAGTACAGAGATAATAAACACAGTGATGTCACAGTACAGAGGTAATAAACACAGTGATGTCACAGTACAGAGATAATAAACACAGTGATGTCACAGTACAGAGATAATAAACACAGTGATGTCACAATACAGGGATAATAAACACAGTGATGTCACAGTACAGAGATAATAAACACAGTGATGTCACAGTACAGAGATAATAAACACAGTGATGTCACAGTACAGGAATAATAAACACAGTGATGTCACAGTACAGGGATAATAAACACAGTGATGTCACAGTACAGAGATAATAAACACAGTGATGTCACAGCACAGGGATAATAAACACAGTTATGTCACAGCACAGGGATAATAAACACAGTGATGTCACAATACAGGGATAATAAACACAGTGATGTCACAATACAGGGATAATAAACACAGTGATGGCTGAGTACAGAGATAATACACACCATAATTTCATAGCACAGATAAAATGCACATAAAAAGGTCACCATGTACAGTGTACCTGGGTCAGCCTGAAGAAGCCGACAGAACGTCGGTGAAACGCGTAGCTAAACCAAGACCCGATCACTTTGTTTATGTCTAGTTTTATACTAAAATAAAGTGTGGTTAAATCTTAGCTCCCGGTAGTACTGCCATTTTTTCTCTAAACTTACCTTAAATATGTATAGGGATGTAGAAAATGAAAAAAAAAAAAAATCACCAAAAATGTTTTTAACATAAAAACTTGATATAAGGTCATTCTCTGATGGCACATTCCCTTTAATGAGGTCGTGTTGATAACTGCACAGTATGAACAACAGTCAGGGAGACGGCTGAGTGCGCAGTGCTGTGGACTTCCCCTTTAAGACTGGTATTCCAAATAGTCTATTGCACATGTGAGTTTCTCCAGAACCAGAACCATTCTGCATCAGGTCGGCTATTATTATGTTGTATAAGATGTTATTACGAATGTGTATGAAATATGAGCAGTAAATGAAATACCAGGTGCCTATTAAAGCCCCTGAGGTTACAGTGGAGAAGAGCTGGTCTGCCTGTGGCCCTATGACAACACTCCCTGTGCCATCCGCTCAGTGTTACCATCCTTACGCTGGGTCTTGTGGCAGCCAATCAGATATCTTCTTTCCATTCCCTTACCTGTGGCGGAAAAATAAAGCCTGAATTCTGATTGGCTCCTGCAAAGCCCATTTAACCAAGGACAGGAAGTGTCATCATGGGGACGGAGGCAGTGACGCTGTTCTCACAGGAGGAGCAGGTGGTTTCACATTTATGAAAGAGTCTAAAGGGCTTTAATACAGACCTGGAGGTTCTCGCTGAATCTATATTTTTGTGCAAAGGATGCTGGGTAGGGAATTGTTATAATGTCAGCCGCTTAAAAAGGATGATAATACTGCCCATAGGGCTCATTACTAGTGACTGCAAAGTATCATGAGTATACTCAGACAATTGTACAGTTTATATATAGAAGAAATCTACATAACAGCAGTATCACCAGCAGAATAGTGAGTGCAGCTCTGGAGTATAATACAGGATGTAACTCAGGATCAGTACAGGATAAGTAATGTAATGTACACAGTGACTGCACCAGCAGAATAGTGAGTGCAGCTCTGGGGTATAATGCAAGGTGTAACTCAGGATGAGTACAGGATAAGTAATGTAATATATGTACACAGTGACTGCACCAGCAGAATAGTGAGTGCAGCTCTGGAGTATAATACAGGATGTAACTCAGGATCAGTACAGGATAAGTAATGTATGTAAACAGTGACTACACCAGCAGAATAGTGAGTGCAGCTCTGGAGTATAATACAGGATGTAGATCAGGATCAGTACAGGATAAGTAATGTAATGTATGTACACAGTGACTCCACCAGCAGAATAGTGAGTACAGCACTGGAGTATAATACAGGATATAACTCAGGATCAGTACAGGATAAGTAATGTAATGTATGTACACAGTGACTGCACCAGCAGAATAGTGAGTGCAGCTCTGGAGTATAATACAGGATGTAACTCAGGATCAATAAAGGATAAGTAATGTAATGTATGTACAGAGTGACTTCACCAGCAGAATAGTGAGTGCAGCCCTGGAGTATAATACAGGATGTACGGTAACTCAGGATCAGTACAGTATAAGTAATGTATGTGCAGCAGCAGAATAGTGAGTGTAGCTCTGGAGTATAATACAGAATATATTTCATGGTCAGTATGATGAATAATTTATGTACACAGTGACTTAATATTTATGTAGATTCATTCTCTATATGAACTGTATAATACTGATATACGCAGACGGTACAGGAAGTGATATTATAGAGAAATGATATTGTGTGATTATCCAGCCAACGACAAAGGTGTCAAAGTTGACAAAATAGTGTTTGTATTGTTAAAATAATCTGTTTCCTCCCCAAACATGGACAATGTTAAATTCTAAGCGCATAATCCGCCATTGCCATTAGCTCCACCTATGCTACAAATCATCAATTATATCTTCTTTTTCAAAGCTTCCTCCCAGTAGCTTAGTGAACATTTTTAGAAAGAAATATGATTTCTTAATCCATGTGCCTGTTGAAACCTCATTATGTCAGATGATACTGATGGAATGTCATGAAACAGTATCATAAAATACATACAGACATTATTTTGGTGCAATAAACATGTGTTTTTTAAGACGAGCAGAAACCTCTTAACAAACTCACATGTTTATTACTGGCTAAAAACATGTTTCTGGAAGTGCCACACCTATATTTTACAGGGTCGGATGGACGTCAATGGAAAGAGACCAAAAAAAAAAAAAAAAAAAAAAACAAAACTATAAACCAAAAGATACAAAGTAACCATTGCGATCGTAAAGCGATTGGACGCTCAGATTGGCCATTTACCCATCGGGTTTTCGGATTTTTTGTTTTTAAAAAAAAAAAACAAAGCATGGGTGCCTGCAAAGCATGGGTGTGACACTGAAACATGCATCCTTATAGTTTTGCTCCTTATGAACCAGATAACACATGAGATGCAATGAGAATGTTGAGCAGAAACGAAAAAAGACAAATAAATAAAAATAAATAAATAAAAAAAGACAAAATAAAACCAGAGAAATAATAATAATAATATTGTTTGTTTTTGCAATTTCCTCTTGTCGAGTGTGTAAGTGAAGAGATCTAGTCTAGAGCCTGGCACCAGATTGGTAGGCATTGCATCTAATGTGGCGCGTATCTGGTGTTTTATTCTTTGTTTTACAGTGTCATTTCAATGTAATGTGCTGTTTTTTTGTGTCTTTGTTGTCTCTTTTTTTTCTTTGTCCCCTCAACAGCATTTTGTCCCGGTCAGGCAAGAAGGAAAATCAAGATGCCGCCAATTTGACAGTGCCCATGACTATGTGTCTTTTCCCTGTGCCATTCCCACTCACTCCATCTCTAAGACCACAGGTCAGTTCCATCAACCCTACTGTTACTCGCTCCCTCCTTTACAGCGTCCTGCGAGATTCTCCATCAGAACGAGGCCAACAAAGTCGAGATGCTCAGTTATCAGAGTACCCTTCATTGGACTATCAGGGGCTTTATGTGACTCTGGTGACCCTGTTGGATCTAGTCCCATTGCTTCAGCATGGACAACATGGTAAGAGATTATTTTATTACTCTGCACCTTTATTATATATAGTGTTTTCCCTCTTAAAGGGGGACTATGTACACCTTCGGGGGCAGTTTTTTTTATGACTGCGTTTTACTCATTTTGAGCTAAAAATAATTTTTTCAATTGGTCTTCATTAAAAAATATTAAGCCATTCTGTCTCAAAGGGTTAACTGTCTAGCTGTGTGACTGGTACTTTCACTTTCACTTTGTGCAAGGCAAGTCATCTAATAAACCTTATCTCTAAATTACTAGAAGGTCATAAACACTTCGTATCAGTAAGATAAGACTTGAGCTATAATGAGTGTTTATAATGTCAGAGATAAGGAGCCATCAGCTAAGCTGCCTGACGGAACAGAGTGAAAACATAGCTATGTGACTGGTACTTTCACTTTCGCTTTGTGCCAGTCATCTAATAAACCTTATCTCTAAATTACTAGAAGGTCATAAACACTTCCTATCAGTAAGATAAGACTTCAGCTATAATGAGTGTTTATAATGTCAGAGATAAGGAGCCGTCAGCTAAGCTGCCTGACGGAACAGAGTGAAAACATAGCTATGTGACTGGTACTTTCACTTTCGCTTTGTGCCAGTCATCTAATAAACCTTATCTCTAAATTACTAGAAGGTCATAAACACTTCCTATCGGTAAGATAAGACTTCAGCTATAATGAGTCTTTATAATGTCAGAGATAAGGAGCCGTCAGCTAAGCTGCCTGACGGAACAGAGTGAAAACATAGCTATGTGACTGGTACTTTCACTTTCGCTTTGTGCCAGTCATCTAATAAACCTTATCTCTAAATTACTAGAAGGTCATAAACACTTCCTATAAGTAAGATAAGACTTGAGCTATAATGAGTGTTTATAATGTCAGAAATAAGGAGCCATCAGCTAAGCTGCCTGACGGAACAGATGGAAAGCACAGCTGTGTGACTGGTACTTTCACTTTGTGCCAGTCATCTAATATTATCTCTAAATTACTAGAAGGTCATAAACACTTATTAAAGCCACATTCCTATCAGTAAGATATGACCTGAGCTATAATAAGTGTTTATAATGTCAGAGAGCAGAGATAAGGAGCCATCAGCTAAGCTGTTTGATGGAACAGAGTGAAAAAACAGAGAATCTCAAGTCTGTACAGAGAAAAGGGATCATATTTTTTAATAAAGACCAATTGAAAAAATTATTTTTATCTCAAAGTGAGTACAATGCACTAATTAAAAAAATGCCCCCAAGGGTGTTCATAGCTTTTAAGGCCTAGTTTGTGGTGGAAACTTTCAACACACTTTATCCTGTCCTCTTCCAAAATAAACTAGTAGTTTGGGATACTCTGCTTCTATGGTGGGAGAGCTTTCTTTTGTCTACCAGGTGCCAGAGGTAATGGGTTGGGGTTGGTTTCTGGTTAAAACACAATTATGGAGAGTCTAAGAGGGTCCGCCAGGCAGTCATGAACTCTGTAGGCTGCCATTTTTAAGAATGGGGCTGGAGTCTGATAACCTAGTAGTGGTCAGGTGGACAGCTGACTTTGAGGAGACTCCCTTTGACCTCACTAATGAATGACTGCAGGTGAGTAAACAGGTACTGGGATAGAGAGTTTTTTTAGTGTTTTTCTGCTTTTTAAAGGATAATTCTACCTGAATTTGGAACACTTAGTGTAGTTTTTGTGTGTTTTTCATGATTTTAGTGTGTTTGCCTTGATAGAATTCTTTGGGTCTTTCTTTGTGAGAGTCCTGTGGTTGCTTCCATACGAGAGTCCCGCAGGCATTGCCTTGATAGAGTCGAGCGGCTGTTGCTTTGAGAGACTCCTGCGGATATTGTCTTGAGAGAGTCCTGTGGGAGTTACAATAAGAGAGGCCTGTGAGATTCCTACGGGCATTGCCATGAGAGAGTCCTGTGGATGTTGCCATTAGAGCATCCTGGAGTCTTTGCCATGAGAGAGTCCTGCAGGTGTTGACATAAAAACATCTTACAGTAATTTCTGTAAGAGAGTCCTGTGGACATTGTCTTGAGAGAGTCCTGTGGGTGTTGTCTTGAGAGAGTCCTGTGGGCGTTGCCATAAGAGATTCCTGTGGGCGTTGCCCCAGGTATTGTCTCTTGGGGGCGTTGTCCCCTCCTTAGTTCTTAGTCACAGTCCCTGGGTTTACATGGGACGGTCTGTATGGTGGATTTGCTGCAGATTGTAGACTTGCAATGATTCGTCATCCAGCACGTTAGGTATAAGTGACCTCGGGGGCACATATGGGGTGTTGGGGTATTTTGCCTGTAGTAATGATACTGTTGTGAAATGTTTAGCTGTGATCAGTTACTGAATGAGAAGATGAGCGCCCGACATTACAAACAGTTGGGTTACTATAGACCTACTACACAGGCCCGGCTAGGTGACAGCTCTAGATGCACGTTCTCACCCTACTTTGGATAACAAAAAAAAAATCTGCAGCGACGCAACTGAGACCTGCAGGGTCCAAAACTGACAACTGACAACTACACTCCTATGGTAACAACTTCTTGTGAGGAAACCTGAAACCTACCTATGAATGACTTACAGTAAGTCCAACCCATCTTGTACTGAGTCATTTAAAGGGGTCTCCCAGAATCAATACTTATCACACAGGACAGAGGATAAGTGTCTGATTGCTGGGACCCCCAAAGGTCACGTGAACGGGGGTCTTGTTTCTGCCACGCTGCCGCTATATTCGATCTCTAATGCACTGACAGAGACAGCTGAGTACAGCACGTGCCAATGGAGCAGCACCATACATGTGCGACCGCCACTCTATTCAAATGAGGGACATGGGACCCCCATTCTTGTGCACAGTGGGGGCCCCAAAGCAATCAGACACATATCCTCTATACTGTGGAGGCAATAGTTCTAGGAAAACCCCTGTATGTCACCAGAGCTGCACTGACAATGTTGCTGTCATATACTCCTCCAGAGCTGCGTCCATAGTTCTGCTGTTTTTCTGAGAGCAGTGCATTGTGAGTGCTCAGAGACAGTTACCCAGTCAGAGCTCCATGCATCATCCAGTGTGAATGCAGCTCTAAAGAGGACTAGAGTAGAAAACGTGTTAGAAAGCCATGATATAAATATGCGCCTAGATTCCGGTATTCTGTGCCGGCATAGGAAAGAATACTGGAACCGCCTGATCCGCAGGTGCCTGCTGGATCACATTCACAAAAATGCGGTCTATCGGGTTCCAGTGTAACGTGAGTATCAACATCTTGCCGTGGTTCATGTGTGAAGGATCTGTGTTTGGTCTACGTGTCCAATTTTAGTCCTAGGCTGAAAGTTGCATCCAGGGCGTGCTTCCGTGATGTCAGCAGATTTGTCCCTATGACACTGGCTGATCTGTTACATGTGCACTTGGCAGCTGAAGACATCTGTGTTGGTCCCATGTTCATATTATATTATATGCAAATGAGCCTCTAGGAGCAACAGGGGCGTTGCCATTACACTTAGAGGTTCTGCTCTCTCTGCAACTGCTGCGCCCTCTGTACTTTGATTGACAGGACCAGGTGTATTGACATTTACAGTGCCTGGCCGTCAATCAAAGTGCAGAGAGAACAGCAGTTGCAGAGAGAGCTGAGCCTCTAGGTGTAATGGTAACGCCCCCGTTGCTCCTAGAGGCTCATTTGCATATATTAAAACTTCATTTTTCTCAGCAATGCGGGCATATATGAACATGGGACCAACACAGATGTCTTCAGCTGCCAAGTGCACATGTAACAGGTCAGCCAGTGTCATAGGGACAAAACTGCTGACAGATGCCCTTTAAAGTCAATGGATATGTGATCAGTCTGCGGAGACCATGGACTGCACACAAATGCAATTCACTGACATGTGACAGAGGCCTTACTTCACCTTTTATCTAGAGTCCCCCATACGCACAAATCCCGACACAATCAAAGCTCAGGGGCTGGTGAATCTGCGTTGCGATGCTGGCGCTGTATCATGGTTGTCTTACTCCTGCTTCTTCTCTCACTAACCTCTTCTCCTGTTTCCAGATCTGGGACAATCTATATTTTATACGACGGCTTGTCTCTTGCCCTTTCTGAGCGATGATATATTAAGCACTTTACCCTATACCATGATCTCTACCTTGGCCACATTCCCTCCTTTCCTCCACAAGGACATCACAGAGTATCTCAGTACATCCTTCTTACCCATGGCGATATGTAAGTACTCTCATCATTTCCTATTTTTGCTATTTTTTTTTGATACATGGGGTTAAAGGAGTTCTCCAAGATCGGGAACCCCTTTTGATATTACCTGGCCAGGTGCAGAGCTTTAAAAAAAACAAGTGTCAATACACACTTAAAGGGCATCTGTCAGCAGTTTTGTAGCTGTGACACTGGCTGACCTGTTACATGTGCACTTGGCAGCTGAAGACATCTGTGTCGGTCCCATGTTCATATGTGTCCACATTGCTGAGAAAAATTATGTTTTATTATATGCAAATGAGCCTCTAGGAGCAATGGGGGCGTTACCGTTACACCTAGAGGCTCTGCTCTCTCTCTGCAGCTGCCGCACCCACTTTGATTGACAGGGCCAGGTAGTGAAAACGTCATCACACCTGGTCCTGCCAATCAAAGTGCGCAGAGAGCACAGCAGTTGCAGAGAGAGTAGAACCTCTGGGTGTAATGGTAACGCCCCCGTTGCTCCTAGAGGCTCATTTGCATATAATAAAACATCATTTTTCTCAGCAATGTGGACACATATGAAGATGGGACCAACACAGATGTCTTCAGCTGCCAAGTCCACATGTAACAGGTCAGCCAGTGTCATAGGTACAGAACTGCTGACAGATATCCAAGTCTTGGAGAACCCCTTTAGTGTAATTATTGTCTTCAAGATGCATAAGGACAGGAGTGCAGATGTAGTTGTCACCCTTAGGTCCTGAAGATACCAGTATTATACGTGGCACATGGTAGGTACTGATTTTGCATCAGGGGCCCCAATGGGGATTAGCAAGATTCTGTCTGCCTATAATGAAGAGTTCTTTTTAAAGGGGATTGTCTCACCTCAAACATTGGTGGCATATTGGTGGGATAAGCCACCAACCTCAGATGGGTGAGGGTCACACCTCAGGGACACACACCTATCTTTAGAACAGCGCTCCAAAAGTGAAGGAGAGCTCACTGAGCATGTGCGGCCGTCCTCAATTCATTTCTATGGGAGCGCTATTTCCAGCAGTTCCATAGAAGTGAATGCAGTGGTTGGCGTGCCTGCACAGTACGCTGTCCATTCATTTCTATAGGAGTTTAAAAAATAGTTGAGAGTGCTGCTTGGCTATTTTCCATACTGCCATAGAAATGAATAGAGGGCGGCTGCGCATGGACAGTGTGCACTCACTGTGAGAGCTCTGTTCTAGAGATAGACATTTATTCGATATTGGCGACATATCCTTGCGATATGCCACCAATCTTTGAGGTGAGACAACCCCTTTACGAGGTGTAGCACAGCTTTGGGAAACCATCAGCAAGAAGGCTGATCAAGACAGAACACCTGACAGGCTCCATGGCTCCAGGTTACATGACGCATCTTGGTCTTTCAGTGTGCTCTTGCTTTTGGCCCCCCAGTTGGGAGCTGATATGTTCCAAAGGAGAAAGGGGGGACAACTAGACCCCATATCTGCTGGTGTAGAAGACACACTCACATCCATTACTTTAAAGAGCAGCGTCTCATCCTTTGGTACCTCTTGGGTCGGGTATTCAAGAACTGAACTGCTTTTACCGCAAAGAACCCTTTCTCATACTGGTGATGGAAACCCTGCTCCCCCACATACAATGGGGGTCTTTGAAATTAAAGGGATTATCCCCAACATATCATGGTCAAAGTTGAGCAAGTAACAGAAGACAGAGGAGCGTTGCTTAGGCTCAGAATGGTCCACTTTACAGCTATTTTTCTCATAGAAGTGTACAATTTTAGTAATTAAAGTATATTACAAAAATGTTCAGTATCACTGCCCCTATACATTACACAAATAAAAATAAGAATGACGGTTACACTTTAAATCCCGACCTGACCTGTGCACACGCGATCATAGTTCATTACAGTAGATCACTATTGCACATGTAACACACCGTACGTCTGTATGAGCAGCACAATGCAGTGCAGGTTTCCATTAACTGAAAGCAAGCAGAGGACGGACTTAAACACAAAGCAGATTACATTGGGCATATGATGGATGCCATGCTGTGGAGTTCCCTGTCCTTTGGTATACTTGGTGTAACGTGTGATATGTCAGATGACGACACCAAGGCACACATCTCTTGTCACTACAGTGTCATGTATGTCACCGGTGCCTGTAACCGCGTACAGGGACACAGTGCTGAGTGTCCTCTCTCCGTTACAGTGGGATCTAGCAGGCGAGAGGGCGGTGTTCCTGCACATGTCAACCTGTCCGCGTCGTCAATGCTTATGATCGCAATGCAGTACACATCAAACCCGGGTAAGTGTCCTCAAGAGGAGTCACAGGTAGGTTCATACAAACTTGTTTACACAAACATGTTCCAATGGATATTAAAGGGTTTGTCCAGGATTTTAATATTGATGGCCTCAAATCAGACCACCATCAGCCTCAGCTCAGACCCCCATCAGCCTCACCTTAGACCCCCATCAGCTACAACTCAGACCCCATCAGCCTCAGCTCAGACCCCCATCAGCCTCAGCTCAGACCCCCATCAGCCTCAGCTCAGAACCCCATCAGCCTCAGATCAGACCCCCATCAGCCTCAGATCAGACTGCCATTAGCTTCAGCTCAGACCCCCATCAGCCTCACCTTAGACCCCCATCAGCTACAACTCAGACCCCCATCAGCTTCAGATCTGACCCCCATCAGCCTCAGCTCAGACCCCCATCAGCTACAACTCAGACCCCCATCAGCTTCAGATCTGACCCCCATCAGCCTCAGCTCAGACCCCCATCAGTCTCAGACCAAACCCCCATCAGCCTCAGATCAGACCCCCATCAGTTTTAGCTCAGACCCCCATCAGCCTCAGCTCAGACCCCCATCAGCTTCAGACCTGACCCCCATCAGCCTCAGATCAGACCCCCATCAGCTTCAGACCTGACCCCCATCAGCCTCAGATCAGACCTCCATCAGCTTCAGCTCAGACTCCCATCAGCCTCAGATCAGACCCCCATCAGCTTCAGATCAGAACCCCATCAGCCTCAGATCAGACCCCCATCAGCCTCAGATCAGACTGCCATTAGCTTCAGATCAGACCCCTATCAGCTTCAGATCAGACTCCCATCAGCCTCAGATCAGATTAAAAAAAAAAAACTTACTTTGCTTGCTCTGGATGACGCTGCCACTCTGCAGATCCAGTACTCACTGCTCCCTGCTCTCCTTCCTGGCCCCGCTATGCCCTCTGACCTGCCGTCGCACAGCATCAGGTCATAGAGAACACCTTCGTGGTCAGTACACTGAGCAGAGGGGGCCTGGAAGAAGACCAGGGAGGGTGAGTAGAGTCAGTGCAGTGCTTCCCTCACCACTCTCCATAATGGAAGTGGTCATTAGCATTCAGACTATAAGACGCACAGCCATTTTTCCCTTACTTTCGGGGGAAAAAGTGTGTTTTATAATCTTAAAAATACAGTAATTTGTGGTTTTAATTAATTTCCGCTGTCATAGATTTATACAAATTGATTGTTTTTCTATGATTGCCATCCATTGCATAGATTGTTTTGTTATTTATTTTAATTTTTGTACTTTTACATGGACTCATATAGCAGAAGAAAGTCTGAATAGATGGAAACGTTCAACCAACCTGTAGGAGTGTTACTGGAAAATACGATCATGCTCTTGATCGGACTTTATTCGACTAAATGCAAAAATAAAATGATCTTCTGACTAGAATCCATTGAGTTCCGTGGTACCATCCTTTTATAATGATTGGCCTCTAGCCTACCGCTGACACCACAACCACATTACTGGAGTGCAGGGGTCAAGTGCATTGATTTGCGTTCTCTATGCACTTCTATGGTGAGTGATAGATGTGGGTCCTACCTCTGGGATCCTCACCTATCTGACATTGGGGGCATGTCCTAGTGATATGCCACCAAGGTCTGAGACGAGACAACCCTTTTAAGCACCGTATGGCGGTATTATGTGGGCCCTGTGTGGTGACATTATTAAGGAATTGTTATGGGGGTAGTATTTCTTCCTTTTCCCTCACAGTGCCTCCACATTACAGCAGTATTTGCGCCCCCTGCAGGTGAGAAATGAAATTGTCATGATGGTCGCGGTGTGAAGTGTCGTTGGAACCCAGAAAAACATTGGGGGTCATTCACCAAGAGCACTTTGCCTGCGCTGGTGTAAAATAAAAAGTTGCAAGACCCCGTTTTGTGACTTTTTTAACTCCCCTGTGACAATATTTAGTTGCTTGTGCATTTTTACGCCGTTGTCACCACTTTGCAGTGATGGGGGTGTGGCCGGAGCCAGGACATATTTATCATCTTTTACGCCTGGAGACAGCTACTGTAGTCAGGGGCTGGAATAGCTTTTACTCCAGGTCATAAATTAGTTGCCCAGTTCAGGGTGACGCAAAGACCGACGTAGAATGCCGGTCTTTGTAAATTACCCCAATTATTTTTTAAAGGATTTCTGATTTTTATCTACGTAAAAATAAATGATCATTTAAAGGGGTTCTCCGGGCTTTTAATATTGATAACCTATTCTCAGGATAGGTCATGAGTATCAGATCAGCTGTATGAGGAGACGGCGAGCGCATTGTGTACGTGACATCTCCCTTCTCTTTTCCTGTTCACCTCTATAGACAGCAGTGATGAATGGGAAGACAGACGGGAGACGGCATGTGTGCACTGCGCGCGCCATCTCCTCATACAGCTGATCGGCGAGGCTGCCGGGTGTCGGACCTCCGCCAATCTGACCTGAGGAGAAGTGATCAATATTAAAAGCCCAGAGAACCCCTTTAATGCATTTTCTTGCAATTTTCTGAGAACTTTGTTTCAGTTCTTCACCGTTATTAAGATCTTGGCCTGCTGTCAGTGAATTGAAGCATCTATAGAAAACCATACTATATCTTGCAGGGGAATGTGTCTTATTAACGCCCGTCTTGCTTTCTGCCCGTTCTCCCATAGTGTACCACTGCCAGCTGCTGGAGTGTCTCATGAAGTATAAGCAGGAGGTGTGGAAAGTAAGTAGGAAGCGGAAATCAGGCGACATGGCCGACGCATGTGCCTGCGAGTCATCTACCTGCTGCCTGCTACTGCTGGGGTCTCTCTGAGGGGTGGGGGCAGAGGTGCAGTAGACACCAGTGGCGTACACAGATATTATAGGGCCCCGTAGCAAAATTTAGCATGGACACCCCAACCGCAAAGGTTCCCTTCTGGCTCGTGCACTTTACCTAATTTGTATCTCGGCAAAATTGGAACAAGTGCTGCATAAATATGAACCCCACATTTTACACCACACAACCTGTATTGATGAATGACTCCCTACAGCTCTAAATCACTACTTCCCCTCTCACAGTATATTATAAAACTACCTTCAGCCACCACTAGGGGGCTCAGTGCATAGGAAGTTATACAGTTACCATTGAACTCAGTGGAAGGTGTAAACATCTGTGAACTGAGCCCCCTCTAGTGGGGGCTGTATGAAAGTGCTAGTGCTCGGTATTTGCAGGCAGAACACAGCGCAAGAATATTCATGCATCTGTCACAAGAGATTTTTTTACAATTTCCATTGAGTTCGATGGTAACTGTATAAATTCCTATAAGTTCGGCATCAGGCTACCGCTCACCATGGGCCCCATAACAGTGATGTGGCCTGCCTGCATGATGAGTATGCATCTGGTGGAGACACTACAGGGCCTGGCCATGTGTAGACGTGTGTTTAGTGTCCAGTGCTGGTGATCTGCTGCAGTGTGAGGATTTATTCAGTCGCTGGTAGCACAGTTATAGCACATCCTCCTGTGGACCTCATGCCACGTTCCTGGGTTCTAATATACCGCATTACTTTTTCCATAGGATTTGCTCTATGTAATCGCCTACGGACCCTCCCAAGTGAAACCCCCAGCGGTGCAAATGCTTTTTCATTACTGGCCTAATTTGAAACCTCCGGGGGCCATAAGTGAATATCGGGGATTGCAGTATACAGGTAAGAAAAGACCCCAATCTATAAATATATACTTCATATAGAGCACCTCCCCTGTGATAAAAAATATTCAGTAAAATTTCTTATGTGACATTTAAAATTCAGCTGTTTATAGTAACATGGGCACCAACAGAAGCATCGGGTGAAGGTTACAACCTCTAATGTCCGCCATTACAGTTGTCACCCAGCACACACACAGTGAACTGCAGAGCTGCACTCACTACTCTATACATACATTACTTATCCTGTACTGATCCTGAGTTACATCCTGTATTATACTCCAGAGCTGCACTCACTATTCTGCTGGTGCAGTCACTGTGTACATACATTACATTACTTATCCTGTACTGATCCTGAGTTACATCCTGTATTATACTCCAGAGCTGTACTCACTATTCTGCTGGTGCAGTCACTGTGTACATACATTACTTATCCTGTACTGATCCTGAGTTATATCCTGTATTATACTCCAGAGCTGCACTCACTATTCTGCTGGTGCAGTCATTGTGTACATACATTACATTACTTATCCTGTACTGATCCTGAGTTACATCCTGTATTATACTCCAGAGCTGCACTCACTATTCTGCTGGTGGAGTCATTGTGTACATACATTACTTATCCTGTACTGATCCTGAGTTACATCCTGTATTATACTCCAGAGCTGTACTCACTATTCTGCTGGTGGAGTCATTGTGTACATACATTACTTATCCTGTACTGATCCTGAGTTACATCCTGTATTATACTCCAGAGCTGCACTCACTATTCTGCTGGTGGAGTCATTGTGTACATACATTACTTATCCTGTACTGATCCTGAGTTACATCCTGTATTATACTCCAGAGCTGCACTCACTATTCTGCTGGTGGAGTCATTGTGTACATACATTACTTATCCTGTACTGATCCTGAGTTACATCCTGTATTATACTCCAGAGCTGCACTCACTATTCTGCTGGTGCAGTCACTGTGTACATACATTACTTATCCTGTACTGATCCTGAGTTACATCCTGTATTATACTCCAGAGCTGCACTCACTATTCTGCTGGTGGAGTCATTGTGTACATACATTACTTATCCTGTACTGATCCTGAGTTACATCCTGTATTATACTCCAGAGCTGCACTCACTATTCTGCTGGTGCAGTCACTTTGTACATACATTACTTATCCTGTACTGATCCTGAGTTACATCCTGTATTATACTCCAGAGCTGCACTCACTATTCTGCTGGTGGAGTCATTGTGTACATACATTACTTATCCTGTACTGATCCTGAGTTACATCCTGTATTATACTCCAGAGCTGCACTCACTATTCTGCTGGTGCAGTCACTGTGTACATACATTACTTATCCTGTACTGATCCTGAGTTATATCCTGTATTATACTCCAGAGCTGCACTCACTATTCTGCTGGTGCAGTCACTGTGTACATACATTACTTATCCTGTACTGATCCTGAGTTACATCCTGTATTATACCCCAGAGCTGCACTCACTATTCTGCAGGTGCAGTCATTGTGTACATACATTACTTCTCCTGTACTGATCCTGAGTTACATCCTGTATTATATTCCAGAGCTGCACTCACTGTTCTGCTGGTGCAGTCACTGTGTACATACATTACTTATCCTGTACTGATCCTGAGTTACATCATGTATTATACTCCAGAGCTGCACTCACTATTCTGCTGGTAATACAGAATGTAGCTCTGGATCAGTGCACAGTGTGACTGCTGTAACACTATTTTATTTTCCCAGCCTGGAATCCTATTCATTGTCAGCACATAGAATGCCACAACGCCATCAACAAGCCGGCAGTGAAGGTACAGCCGCTCCGCCATGTGTAATATATGTGTAGCTGTGTCTTAGATTCACTCTTCCTTGGAGATGTGGCCTGTGTATATGAAGCAGTTATCGGTGAGATTCGGATGACTCTGAGCGCTGAGCCGCTCAGTGAAGGGTAATGACTGGTTAGTGTGAAGGTACAGGTGTGGCCCCCAGCAAACAGCCCCTCATATCTCAGCTACCTGGGCCCTAGAGCGGGTGCTGTCATGGGAAGAGGAATATTGGGCTTGTAATTCACCAATGCTACCACTAGATGTCCTCAGTGGACTACTTTAAGTTTAACCTGACATCATTTTTTTTTCTCTCGCTGCAGATGTGTATTGATGCGGCACTGTCAGTGGCCCTCGGGGACAAGCCACCCCCACTGTACCTGTGCGAGGAATGCAGCCAGAGGATCACAGGGTGAGCACCTGAATGGGTGTCGTAAAGGGGTAAAATACATTACCTACATAGATGTGCACTCCCTCTTGGGGCTGCTTTTATCTCCTACCAAAAATAATGTCTCGTGTGTAGGCTGAATGACATTTCAGCTAGATTAGCTATGGGGGCGCTGTTGCATAGATATCTATGGAAGGTATTTGCTGTTTGCGGTGGTGAAAAGTGGTACTGCAACTGAAAAATGCCACTGTGCAGTCATGGTAAGATTTGATGGATCCGTTTATATCAGTTACATTCAGCACAAATCACTAGTAGTTGCTAAATCAGTAAATGTAGTTTGTATGGAATAAACCGGGCGGTCGGGTATTGTACTTTATAGGGACTTCTGAATTATCCGTCTGTTACTCACGGATCTTTCTGTTCATTTATTCGCTCAGGGATCACAGTGCGTGGCTGATAGATGTTCTCCTCCCGCAAGGTACGTGTAATGCAG
Organism: Rhinella marina; assembly: GCA_900303285.1. Lineage (NCBI taxonomy): Eukaryota > Metazoa > Chordata > Amphibia > Anura > Bufonidae > Rhinella > Rhinella marina. The sequence goes on along the minus strand of ONZH01013158.1, from coordinate 450,778 downwards.
CATCAATATATAAATCATTCAAATAACAATAGCAACATATATATAACATATAGCACAAAGGTCATATGCTATAGGGCACACCCTGCGGCCTAGGGGCCACATGCGGCTTTTGATACCATTCTGTGTGGGTTCAGTCTGGCAATGTGGCCCCCAACCATTAAACGTTATGCACCCCTGCAGTACGGTGTAGTTTATATACATTACACCAGGGATGCCCAATCTGCAGCCCTCCAGCTGTTGCAAAGCTAGAACTCCCAGCATGCCCGGACAGCCTACAGCAGGACATGGTGGGAGTTGTAGTTGGAGAGCCGCAGGTTGAGCATTAGTACCTATGGTGCAGTCAGAACGGTTCCTTATAGCGCAGACTCAAGGAGAGAATCTGCAGCTGCACCTTCCTTCCCCGCACGGGGTCTTAGGAGGTTTCCAACATATAGGCCTGTCTCAGATGGCCATAGAAAAATCCGGACCCCCTGTTCTGCTGAGCTGCCCTTAGAACACCATAGTTTTCAGTAGAATCACAAATGTTTTTGTCCTTTGGCCGTAACACAGATCTTAAAATGCTGCTATATTATGGCTGCGTGATATCAGTGAACAGAGGACTATTACCACTAGAAGATGAGCGTGATGATATTTTCCCCTAATTACATATATTAAAGTGGTTGTCTCAAGTGATAAGCCTATCCCCTATTGAAATATCTGATGGGTGGGCGTCCGACCGATGCCCCATGCAGGGACGGACTGGGAACTTAAAGCGGCCCTGGAAAAAGTACTAAAAGTGGCCCCGTTTTGTAGTCAGGTCCAAATTGATGGAAGGCAGGACCAGCAATACCATATTGTGGCACATTATACCGCCCCAACAGAGCCAAATACCACAGTCCATCACAAAATACTGCCAGCGGGGATGTGCCAGTATACATCCCCGAAAACTTCCACTGGCCGGCCGTGAGGAGGACCCAGACGTCCCCTGGGCATCGGCCCACCGGGAAATTTCCCTGTAAGGTCTATGGCCAATCCGCCCCATGGGTCCTGGGCTCATTGTACTGAAGGCTCCCCCTCCCCTCCTGCTCTTGAGTGACAGCTCTTGCAGTCTCCTGGTTGGACACTACAGCTGTCACTCTAGATCAGGGGGCTGAGCCTTCAGTGCAAGGAGCCGAGGACAGGACACGTGACGTGAAGGGAACACCGAGGGGATAATCACCAGTATGAAATGCTTACGGTTTGGCTACACCGCGATCTTGGTCATGTGACAGCTGTCCTGCCCAAGAATCGCAGTGTAGCGCTGCTAGCATAGAAATGAATGGAGTTGATATGTGACTTGCACATTTGCCGTGACCCCAGAGTCGCAAAAATACCTTGGATTTTTTGAAATCCCGGGTCACAGTTGCAAAGCTCATGCAAGTCACTCTGTGACCCCATTTATTTCCGTGCTATCACCTCTACACTGCGATCCTTGGGAGGGACAGCTTTCGCGCGAACAAGATCACGTGTAGTCGAACCCTAAAACTTAATTTCCTCACCAGAGGTATGATCTGAACTGATTGACCCCTCGCCTGCCTAGTGCGGTCAGCAGCTTAGAGGGGTCAGAACTGCTAACAGACTCCTAACCAGACACACACGAGCCAGTTGAATGCGATAAACTCACAGCATGTGTCAGTGTGAGGTCCCATCCTGACATCTTCTGCTCTGACAGCATAGCACAGTGTTAAGGTTCATGTACACGGCCGGCCTGTATTGGGGCCCGCAAACAACGGGTGCACAGTATATGAGCACTGGCCGTTTGTGCACTACATCACGGATGTGGACCCATTCACTTGAATGGGTCCGCAATCCGGAAGGTTCAGTGCGGAACGGAGGCACGGAACCATACAGAAGCACTACTCATTTGTATTTTGCAGTGTGCAAAACGCGGATCTGCAAAAAGTACGGGCGACGTCCGTGTTGCATCGTTTTTTTCTTTGCGAGCCCATTGCAACAATGCCTATTCTTGTCTGCAAAATGGACAAGAGTAGGTCATGTGCTATATTTTTTGCGGGGCTGCAGAACAGACACATGGGTGCGGCCTTTGCATTTTTTGAGGCCCCATTGAAATGAATGGGTCTGCATACGATCCGCAAAAGATGCAGATCGGATGCGGACCAAGAATACGGTCATGTGAATGGGGCCTAACAGGAAATGTATGGGCTGGCAGCATTCAGTGAGGAACATTGTAAGGTTATATAAAGGTAAAGCTGCTTTAGGCCTCTTTCACACCACAGTATTTTTTGCGGGCTCCGATGTGAAAAATGCGGACCCATTCGTTTCTATGGGTCCGCAAAAAATACTGAGAGCATACTGTGTGCCGTCCGCATCCGTATGCCCGTTCCGTAGCCCCGCAAAAAAAATAGAACATGTCCTATTCTTGTCCGTATTACGGACAAGGATAGGACTGTTCTATTAGGGGCCAGCTGTTCCGTTCCACAAAATACGGAATCCACACGGATGCCATCCGTTTTTTTTTTTTTTGCAGATCCACAATTTGGGGACCACAAAAAACAACATTCGTGTGAAACTAGCCTTAGGATTAGGATTAGCCTTAGCCTAATTTCCCCACATTGTCCGTGTTACAGAACAGCCATGATGTTACATTCTAGGATATTATCTATCGATCAGGGCGCAGAAGATGAATCGCCTGGTAATAGTCCTGACAGACGGCGGCCGATCCCCCCCCTGTACTGTCCTGGTCATAGGAAAACCCTGCACATTAATCACTGTCCACAATCCATCAATAAGTCATCGCTCCATACGTAACAACGTAAAAACCAATCACGTGTAAATGTAGAGAAAAATCAGCTCAAATCACAAGAGAATGTAATGATCCATCATTTATTTATGTCACTTCTATAGCGCTGACATATTCCAGAGCGCCGTACAGACATTATCATCACTCGCTCTCCCCAGAGGAGCTCACAATCTAAATTCAGTAAGCCAATGGGGTATTAGAGGAAACCCACATACAAACTCCATGCAGATGTTGTCCTTGGTCGGATTCGAACCTACTACTACCCCAGCGCTGCAAGGCTCCAAGTGATAACCACTTATACATTAAAGGGAACCTGTCATCAACTTTATGCTGATCTCACTGAGGGCAGTATAAATTAGTGACAGAAATGCTGATTTCAGCGGTGTATCACTCATGAACTAAAAGTAAGTGGTTGCCGAGAACCAGCATCATAATCATTGCAGCCCAGGCCTTGAAAAGAGTCAAATCTACCTGAGAAGAGTCATAGTTATTCCTAATCTCCTGCTCTCCTGTCCATCTGCTGATGGTTGGCAGTTCTCTCCTAGAGAGAAAGGGAGAAAACTAGGTAGAAGCCTGTCAGTCATCGGCAGGGAGAGCAGGAATTCATGACTAACCAGGACTCTTCTCAGGTGGCCGTGACTCTTTTCCAGGCCCAGTCTGCAATGTTTGTGATGTTGGTTCTCAACAACCACTTACTTTTGACTTATAAATGACAGACCGCTGAAATCAACTCACCTGTCTCTACTTTATTCTGCCGTTAGTACAAGCAGCATAAAGGTGATGGCGGGTTCCCTTTAAAAACAAAATATCACCATATAAAAATGACACAAAATAAATTAATTTAAATAAAACAAATAAATAAAATCACAGTTAGCTAAAACAATAAAAATTATAGAATCAAATAATTCATAGAAGAAAAGAAAATACCATTGAATAATGAAATAACCTTACAGTAAAATATATTCTATACAAAGCGAAATAAAGTAACTATAAATAAATACCAAGAATATAAAAGAAAAAAAATGTATAAAATAATAACAAAGCATAAAATAAATAAGAAATATTCACTGCATTTTTAGATTACATACAACAGGGGTCAGCATCCTCCGGCACTATAGCTGTTATGAAACTACAGCTCCCAGCATCCTCGCTTACTCAGCTGTTCTTGTAGCTCCCATATAAGTGAAGGGAGCATGCTGGGAGTTGGAGTTTCTCAGCTGGTGGTTGGAACAGTAATGTCCATCCGGTTTCTTCAGAGCTCCAGATTGAAGCCTCATTCACACCTGCACGTTTGGGATCCTACGTTCACCAGCAGCAGACTTGTTGCAGACATTTCTACCTCTCTCCCATTCACTTGAATAAGGTGCCAGAAATCCATGCAGCTCAGTCTGAATATGGGCGACGCCTGCGCAGTGTCGCCCCTCTGTTTTTCGGGTGCACCTCTTACAGGGGGTTGTCCAGTAATATACTTATGCCTCATCTGAGGTTTGACTGCCCCAAGATCAAGGCGGCCAGTCCCTGTTCTCAGTGGAGAGGTAGCCACGTCCTAGTGACCAATCTCCATTGAAATGAATGGAGATCAGTCACAGGGACCCTCGGGTATGGCAAAGGGGGAAGGCGCCGTGCACTAACGTGGCGCCAATGTGAATGATGCTGTATGTGATAGTTCTGTTTACTGAGTCTTATGTACATGTCTCACGCAGCTGAGATTTCTGCCATTTGTCAGAAGAAGGTAAGAAGCCCCCAGCTTTGCCGTCCGTGTTGTCGCCCATCTCCGCTGTGACGTGCCTGTCTGTGGCCTGTGTCATCGTTGTCAGTCATAGGGGATATGCTCTGTCCTCCATTCCACCGCGCCGTCACAACATAGCACAATCAGATTTTATTTACTTTTATATTCTATGCCTCTCTTGTGAGACTACAACTCCCAGCATGCAGAGCGTGCTTGGAGTTGCAGTTGCACAGCCTATGGAGAGCCAGAGGTATCAGGGCAGGTTAGGAGTTGTAGTGTTGTCAGCTCCATTCCATACATTCTGATTTTCTGTCAGTGAACATATTCTACAACTTTCAGTTTTCATTTTCACCGTTTTCCAAAATCCCAGCTTGCTGTCAGTGAATGAAACAAGCACGTTTATATCCAAAGGCCGAAATCCCCTCCAGTGCACGCAGCTGTTAGGGCTGTGATACCATCTGGACCTGCGACTGTATCAGGTGGACATGACAGGGGACAGGTTTTCAGCCTAGCAATGTTCTCATTCAGTGACAGCAAGCAGAGAAATGAAAAATAGTGACACTAAAACATAAAGGGGGGTTATTTACTAACAGATATATGTTTATATTCGGCGTATTTCTGGCGCAAATTGCGACCTTTCTCCCCTCACGGCAGGTCTTAAAAAAAGGGGGCGTGGCACAGGCGGGGAAGGGGCGTGGCACAGGCGGGGAAGGGGCGATCTGGGTCTCATTTCCCATTTTCTATGTCTATTTTACGCATAGAAAATGGCCTAAATATACGTCAGCAAGGAAGCTGGCGTAGATTTAGAGGCGGCGGTGGATCCGCTGAAGTTATGACGAGGCCAGCGCCTCTACATAACTTGGGCGGATTCACCGCCAGCGCAGGGGCTTATTAAGACCGCTGTCTAAAACTCTGGTCCGTCTTAATAAATGACCCCCAAAGTGTATTAGAAAGCTGCAGAATGAACCAGCTTTACTGGCAGAAAACCAGTCTAAAGTCGTGTTTTTGCATGCGCAAAATTGATATTTCTCGCCCACCGTGAAACGTTTTGTGAGTGTCCATCATCATTATCACGCTGCTGCAGAGATTTGTCCGTGATTACGTAAAAACACTCATTTCATTGTCGGGCTTCCCTAAATTAGCAGGATGACGTTTGCTGGGACTTGTAGTTCTCCCTACGCCCAACCCCCCCTTCCTTTTTTTCAGTTGCACCCTACAAATGCCCTAATCCCCAGCTGTGCCCGTTCTCTGGCCTCCAGACGTGCCAGTCAACCCTATTTTTCACTGATTTGCAGAACTGCAGCTCGCACGTACGGAGGGCGGTGGTGACCTGCTTCTCTGCGGGATGCTGCGACCGCCACGGTAACCGGCCGGTGCGCTACTGCAAACGCTGCCACTCCTACCACCACAGCAGCGAGGCCGGGGGAGCGTCCTCATCGGAGACACACCTGTTTCAGACCTCACCACCTCCCATCAACACCCGGGAGTGCGGGGCGGAGGAGCTGGTGTGTGCGGTGGAGGCCGTCATCAGGTAACGAAAAGAAGAGCGTAAAATTGGATGGAAAAAGGGTCCGTCTGATGAAAGTGGGCCGTAACCCCGGACACCGGGCGCTGGGACCCGCATCTATATCGAGAACGGAGCTTCGATAGTGAAGGAGGGCGCACTGGTAGCGTAACATATAACAGGGGTCAGCAACCTTCGGCACTCCAGCTGTTGTGAAACTACAATTCCCAGCATGTTCCATTAATTTCTATAGGAATTCTGAGAAGAGCAGAGCAAGTATGCATGCTGGGAGTTGTAGTCTCTGCAAAAAAAGCCTGAGTGCTGGTGGTTGCCTACCCTGACCTAGAGTCCCCAGAATTGTTATTACATGGGGGATACAAGTAGTTACTAAATTAGCCATGTCAGGAGAGGGGACGGGTCCCTTTAATGGTGGACACCATGCAATGCTTATTTTCTCCTGCAGTGGCGCTGCAGGAGAATTGACCGCTTGCTGCCAGGCTCTCATGCTGATCGCTGCAGGTCCCAGGAGCAAGAAACCGTAGGATCAGATTTTCGGGGACACCCTTGTAACAAATTGGAATGGTAAAAGTGGACAGCCCCTTTAACACCCTCTTTGTTCCCTTCTCCAGTTTGCTGAAGGAAGCGGAATATCACGCAGAGCAGCGGGAGTACGAGATGAACCGCCGGAGACAGATGGGTTTGGCCTCCTCGCATCATTCGCTGGACAACACCGACTTTGATAACAAAGACGACGACAAGCACGACCAGCGCCTCCTGAGTCAGTTCGGCATCTGGTTCTTGGTGAGAGAAATTCCGTTACCTTGCAATATCATGTTGTACGCTCCAGTCACCTCCAGAGCTGCATTTACAATTCATGCTTGTGTAGAGCAACCAAAGCATGCTCCGTTGCGTGTTTCGGGAGATATATATACCGTACCGTAGTTTGGCTTGACATTTTAGATACCCCCCCCTGCGCTGTTAGGGTTGTGACTGATAGATTACTGGTTAGAAGTAGCAGAATTAAGAATACAGCTCCGGATGTGACATCAACTCAGGACAAGGTTATTAATGCAGTAAGTATGCCGATGCTACATTTCAGAACAATGAAAGTGAATGTGGTTCCGTTGTGTAAGTTGCTACGGCATGCACGTTGCGGGATATCCCGCTGGTTTGGATTCCTGGTGACTTGCGTATCGTGGTCGCTGCAACTTGCAGATCACGTTCACTTTTATTGCGTTACAGTGTAGCACCGCCCTTCTGCGTGCAAAAGTAGCTGTGATTTTTCCATTAAAAACATTGATCAGGGACCCCTGCCGATCACAAGAATGGGGTCACCAGAGTCCCCCGTGTCACAGGCGTGACCACGGCTCCATTCACTTCTATGGGACTGCAGGAGAGAGCCTGGCACTGTGCCCTGCAGTCCAGTAGAAAGGAATATAGCGATGGTCAGGCATGAGCACGGAGACTGTGACCAGGGGGGTCCCAGTGATCAGACCCCCAGCCATCATTATAAAATGGACAAATCTACCAATTCTGGAAGTCCCGGTTAATCGCCATGTTACATTGTTGTCACCCTGTGGCACAGGTCAGCCTCTGCACCCCCAGTGAAAACACGCCCACCGAGAGCCTGGCGCGCCTGGTCAGCATGGTCTTTCAGTGGTTCCACTCCACGGCGTACATGATGGACGATGAGGTCGGCAGTCTGGTGGAGAAACTCAAACCCCAGTTCGTCACCAAGTGGCTGAAAACGGTTTGCGACATCCGTTTCGACGTGATGGTCATGTGCCTGCTGCCCAAGCCGATGGAATTCGCTCGGGTAATCACAAAAAGGATTAGTATTGATGCGGCCCTGGTCAATGTGATGCCATGTACAGAGTGGAGACGTAGCGGTCAGTGCACCCTAGAGGGCAGGGGTGTAGCTAAAGGCTCATGGGCCCTGGTGCAAGAGTTCAGCTTGGGCCCCCCGTCCATCAGTGCTTTGGGTTTTTCTTATACAGCACAAGGGTCTTTGGCCTCCCTCAGGCTCCTGGGCCCGGTAGCGACTGCTACCTCTGCACCCCTATAGAGGGGTTGTCCAGGTTTTTTTTTTTTAATTTGCCCTCCAGCCAGCAGTACCTGTGGAGAATCCCATATTTACCTCCCTGCTGCTCTGTTCCCGGCCTCCTTCGCTGGACTTCTGTTCCCTTCTGCATGGACGGGGTCACATTCACCATTGGAGCCACAGCACGGAGTTGCCACTTGGAGATACGGTCACCACTGAGGCCAGTCATTGGCTGCAGCGGTGCACGTGACCCCCATCTGTGTGGGAGGTGACCAAAACCCCAGTGAGGGGGCTGTAATGGAGAGGTGGGGCGGGGAATATGGATTTCTTCACAGCTATTGATGTCTAGAGGGCAAATTAAAAAAAAAACCTGGACGACCACCTTTAATACCAAGATTTTTTTTGCATCCGTTTTTTTATTTTTAAGTTAATAAAGCTATTTTGTGCCATTTTTTTCTTGCAACTTGTAGGGCTGTACCCTGGCTCCATTTTAACAAATTGTTGATTTTGTTAGCATCATTGGCCTTTCATGGCTCATGCACATGACCGTATGTATTTTGCGGTCTGCAAAACCCGGATCCGAAAAAAAAAAAACAGATGACATCCGTGTGACGTCCGAAATGGACAAGAATGGGACATGTTCTATGTTTTATTTTATTTTTTTTTTTGTGGAAAGGACTTGTGGACTTGTGTACTGATACGAAATGCACAGGGAGTCATTTCCGTTTTTTTGCGGCCCCATTTGAAATGAATAGTTTCGCATACTGGCTGCAAAACAAAAAAACAAAAAACGGACACAGACAAAAAAATACATTTGTATGCATGAGCCCTTATTGTGTGAAAAAAGTAAAAATACATTTTTTTTACATTCACATTTTTTTAGTCCAAATTAAAAACCCTAAACAAAAAAGTTTTTTTTCTGCCGTTGTATGTCAGTTATTTTGACATATTACACACCTTTTTTTCATTTTTTTATTATGATTGTTTGTTTTTCTATTTTACTGTTTTTTTGTTTTTTTTTTTCTTTTAATGACTTCTCTTCCAAAAGGTAAGATCTCTGGGTGGACCTGATTGCTTTATAGATTTTTTTTTTACATTTTTTGTTTTTTCTTCCTTATCTCCCCTGTTTAGCTACTTTCACACTAGTGTTTTTTGCAGATCCGGCATGGATCTGCAAAAACACTTCCGTTACAATAATGCAACCGCCAGTGGCGTACATAGAGAAGTAAGGGCCCCATAGCAAGGATCAGACCGGGCCCCCCACACAGGACAGAAGGGTTTCTGCCTAAACCCCTTTCAATGACCCTTTGTCCCTTTAGAGGGTGGAGTCCTGACCAAGTTTTCACCTCCAGTAGAAGAGGAGATGATCCCAACTAAGACTGGGCCCCCTCTTGTCCTGGGCCCCATAGCAGTCACATGGTCTGTCACTATGGTAGTTACGCCCCTGACAACCGCATGCATCTGTAGTGAACGGATCTTGTAGTATTATGTCTTATATAGCCATGACGGATCCGTTTTGCTCCGCACCACATCGCGGACAGAAAAACGCTGCTTGCAGCTTTATTCTGTCCGCGATGGGAGCGTAACCAAACGGAACAGAATGCATTTTGGAGCACTCCGTTTTGTCCCCATTGACAAAGAATTGGGACAAAACTGAAGTGTTTTCAACTGCTATTGAGATCCTATGACGGATCCGAACCCATCAGAATGGTCATGTGACCTTTCATCCGACGATCACGTGATTGCAGCGACTTTTGTAGGCAGCAGCACCAAGAGACCCTGCTGAAAACCCCACTGGACCAAGTAGCGTTGCTGTTTATTATGTTACCTAAAGAATCTGTCGCCGCCCCACTGGTAGAACAGCGGTATTGCAAGTGACAGACTGAGATTTCGGCTGTTTTAATAAATGAAGGTGTGGTAAATATGGCTGACTGTGTGTCCTCAGGTCGGTGGATACTGGGACAAGTCCTGCAGTACGGTCACGCAGCTGAAGGAAGGTCTCAATAGAATTCTGTGCCTTATTCCATATAATGTGATAAACCAGCCAATCTGGGAGTGTATCATGCCGGAGTGGTTGGAGGCGATCAGGACAGAAGTGCCCGACAATCAGCTCAAGGAATTTCGGGAAGTTCTCAGGTGGGTTACAGTGGAGTTTACAGAGCATCTGTCAGCAGTTTTGTACCTATGACACTGGCTGACCTGTTACATGTGCACTTGGCAGCTGAAGACATCTGTGTTGGTCCCATGTTCATATGTGCCCGCATTACTGAGAAAAATGATAGTTTATTATATGCAAATGAGCCTCTAGGAGCAACGGGGGCGTTACCATTACACCTAGAGGCTCTGCTCTCACTGCAGCTGCCGTGCCCTCTCCACTTTGATTGACAGGGCCAGGCACTGAAAGAATAAAACAGTGTATTGCATATAACTTGTTAACCCTTTACAGTATGGCTTGCCATTTTTTGTATGGATTGGATAAGTATGTTCAGTTAGACATTACATGTATTTGTGTTTTTCTGGGACTCAGGATAGATCATCAATATCAAATCAGTAGGATCCAGCATCCGGCACCCCCACTGATCAGCTGTTTCGGGTAGCCGCCAGGTGTCACCGGTCATCAGAAAAACCTTTGTCATTTTCCGTTTTATTTTCACAGTAAAATGTTTGACATTGAGCTTTGCCCTTTGCCTTTCTCCATGGAGGAGATGTTTGGGTTCATCAGCTGCAGATTCACCGGTTACCCTTCTTCTGTCCAGGAGCAAGCTTTGCTTTGGCTTCATGTAAGAATTTGGGACGTTCTGTATTACCTGTATTACAATTCAATGTTGTTAAGTTTTGAAGACTGGGATGAGCTTAGTTGTAGGGGCCACCAAGGACTTAGTGGTTGGGAACATCATGGGCTTACATCCGATGACCTAGTGATTGGTAACACCATGGGTTTAATTGTGGACACTGCCATGGGTTCTGTTGTGGGCACCACCATGGGCCTATTTGTGGGGACCGTTGTGGTCTTAGTTGTGGGAACCATCATGGGCTTAGTTGTAAAGACCACCTTTACCTTAGTTTTGGAGACTGCCATCGCCTTAGTTGTAGGAACCACCATGACTTAGTTTTTATAACTGCCATGGGCTTAGTTGTGAATAGTGTCATGGGCTTGGTTTTGGGATCTGCCAAGGGCTTAGTTGTAGGGACTGCCATGGGCTTGGCTGTTGAGAACGCTATGGGCTTAGTTGTAGAGACCGCCATTGGCTTAGTTGTTGGGACTTCAATGGCATTAGTGGTTGGGATTGTGGGATTGCTGCAGGCTTAGTAGAGGAGACTGCAGGGAGTGTATCTGTAGGGACCACCATGGTCATAGTTGTGGGGACCTTTGTGGGTTTAGTTGAAGGCACCGCCATAGATTCAGTTATAGGGCCTGCCATAGTCTTATTGGTAGGGACCACCATGACCATAGTTGTGAGAACTGCCATGGATTTGGTTGTGTAGACTATCATGAGTTTAGTTGTGGGGACTGCCATGGGCATCTGACTCGTCCAAGAAAATCAGTACAGGTTTGTACTGCGCTTAAAGCTCATTAATAGGGTGGTAAAATTGGTTGATCCAGGAGCATAGCAGAAAGGACGTGAACTGAACTTTGAGAACTTTGTATATCCTTAGCCTGGGTTTCTATGCATCTCACAGGTGCTGTCAGAGCTGGATATAGTGGTTCCTCTACAGCTGTTGATCAGCATGTTTTCTGACGGGGTAAACTCGGTGAAGGAGCTGGCCAATCAAAGGAAAGTCCGGATCACAGAACTTTCAGGAAACGTTCCAGGTCACAGGGTAAGACAAATCCGACTATGACACAAAAGGGACATCCCAGACCGCCGCATCCATTGACATCTTTTCTCCACCTCTCTCTTGCAGGGCAGCATCGCCTCGGATCCAGGGCGCCGGGTGTTACACAGTATGCTGAGCCCTTTCCCCAGCCCGTTTCACAGTCCCTTCCGAAGCCCCATGCGTAGTCCCTTCCGCAGCCCCTTCAAGAACTATGGACATCCCACCGGAAGAACCATTGACTTTGACTGCGATGACGATGAGATGAATCTCAATTGTTTCATCCTTATGTTCGACCTCATACTGAAACAGGTACGGTCTCGTAAGACTTCTGGTCCTTCAGCCAAGGTGCGGAGTCTGAGGGACGCTGTGTAGACGCAGTAGAAGATTCTGAATACTTTCCTTGTTGCAGATGGAGCTACAAGATGATGGCATCACTCTGGGCTTGGAGAACAGTCTGTCCAAGGACATCATTTCCATCATCAATAACGTTTTCCAGGCCCCCTGGGGAGGATCTCACACGTGCCAGAAGGATGAGAAGGCGGTGGAGTGCAGTCTGTGCCAGTCCAGTATCCTCTGCTACCAGATGGCCTGTGAGCTGCTCGAGCGATTGGCTCCTAAGGAGGAGATCCGACTGGTGGTGAGGGTCCTGCTGACTGTCAGTCTTCAAGATTAATGACTGTCTGTTGCACGCATTCATGAGGCCCCCTTCCCCCAGTCCATATGCAGCAGTTTTCATATAATCTCCTTTTTAGTCCTCGTTTAGTTTCAGAGGCTCCTGGTCGTTTCCTTCCCTAAGCTTTACAGTGCTGAGCTTGTGCTTGTAGGCAGCAGCCAATCTGAACAAGCAGAGCTGCAGAAGATAGCATGGCAGTAGCATGAGCCTCTAATAAGACAGTAGGCGGATTTCACACTTGCGTTTCTATTTTCCGGTACTGAGATCTGTCATAGGATCTCAATACTGGAGAACAACGCTTCCGTTTTGTCCCCATTCGTTGTCAATGGGGACAAAACGTAACTGAACAGAACGGAGGGCTCCAGAATGCATTCAGTTCCGTTTGTTTGTGTTTCCATACAAAAGAGCAGTATGCTGCGGTTTTCTTTCTGTCATGGGAAGCGGAGCAAAACAGATCCGGCATGACCCACAATGCAAGTCAATGGGAAGGATCCGTTTTCTCTGACACAATAGAAAACGGATCCGTTGACTTTCAATGGAGTTCATGACGGATCCGTCTTGGCTATGTTAAAGATAATACATCCGTTCATATCAGATGCAGATGGTTGTATTATCAGTAACGGAAGCGTTTTTGCTGAACCCTGCCGGATCCTGCAAAAACACAAGTGTGAAAGTAGCCTAAGAACCATAGCTGAGCAGAGCTGCAGTGTAAAGCATAAAGAAGGGACGGAGCAAAAGCCTCAGCCCCTGAAGTCAATTTCAAATCTTTTATTTCATGTTTAAGACCACTGCAGGACATTTGCTTAAAGGTCATCTGGCTGACCACTGGTCACTGGTCTTGGTCCCATGTTCCTCGGTGCTGGCATTGCAAGGAAACTGCTGTTTTATAAAATGCAAATGAGCTTCTGGGAGCAATGAGGGCGGTGCTGCTGCACCTTGTTGCTGTGAGGTTCCCCTCACTACTCCTCACGCCTCCACCCCTACTGCTAATCCTGACAGTGAAAACACATTCACGCCTGGCCCTGAAGTCTCACGGGTGCATGCTTGGCACATGCGCAGTGAAGGGGTAGCGACCGCCCGTCAGATGGGCAATCTCCATCCCTTTACTGCGCACGTGCCGAACCACAAGACTTCAGGGCCGGGCGTGAATATGTTTTAATCATCATTAGTCAGTCTTAATGGTGGAGGAAGGTGCAGCACGAATGGCAGTGAACGGAGCCTCTGGGAGTAACCCGGTGCAACGGCACCGCCCTCGTTGCTCCTAGGGTCTCGTTTGCATCTTATAAAACAGCGGTTTACTTGGCATTGCGGGCGCCGTGGAAGATGGGACCAAGATCAAGGTCAGCCAGTTTTATATGGTCACATAGCTAGGATATAAAGCGGGATTAACGCTGCGTTGGCAGACAGCACAGATCTTGTGAATGTGGCCCTCGCTCCTGTAATCCTTTATTCTCCACGCTGTCATTTTGAAAAATGCAGAGCTCACTGTGTCCGGGGATATTCCAGCTTACACCACAGCTCAGCAGGATTGTTAATGTGACGCCCGCCCTGAGCTGCCGCCTTACGGAGATGGACGTGATTGATGAAGTGAATTTTTTGGTGTACACACCAGATCCTGTGTCTCTGCTTCAGCAAGTTTTCTGATGAATGGCTCCCTATTATCAGGAGGGAAGGGGGGTGGGATTGATGGACGTGTCAGAGAGGAGGAACAGAAGGAGAACTCCATAGATCACTCATCATGTAGATCATCCCAGATTTATGACCCGCATTCCCAGAAAACGCCGTATTATAAATGGTAAATGTTCAGGGAAGCTCTAACGGGGGGACGTATTTTTCATAGGAGCCAACAGACAGTCTAGAAGAGAGCCTGCTGTTCTCGAGAGCGCAATTTATCATCGGGAATGAAGGAGAAGAGGAAGAGAATCCATCAAATAAACAAGGAGATAATCCGGGGACACACGCCGAGACGGCCGAAGGGTCCAACACAGGTGTGTCACATCGAGGGTTAATCTACAGGACGATGCTCCTCACTGCTGTACCTACAGCCTGCATCACATATAGCCGCCATCGCTTAGCCCCACCCCCCCGCCTGTCCCCATTGGGCGTTTTCGTGTTTTCTTGCTATGGCTTATGTCCATGGTTGGGTGTTTTTGCACTGCGTAACACTCACAATGGACCTCACATGGGAGATGGGACCTCATAGCACTGATCACACTGGGCCAGGTTTTACCATCCAGGGCAGAAGGGCCTGGAGGTTGGTCTATCTTCACCCCTATTTTATGACCCTTGGGCGAATCGCTCACCCATTTTGTGCTAACTGTCCTCTTCTTCTATAATGGGGACTCCTGTAAGGAAGATGGATCAAGGTTTCTGGGTCCCCTCGCTTCAAGAGTCCAGGTGCCTCGACTGCTTCCATCGTACATACACACTTACTAAAGCCTTAAAGAGTTAATTAAAATCCAGTGTTAGTTCTGTGTCTTTAAAGGGCATCTGTCAGCAGTTTTGTACCTATGACACCGGCTGATCTGTTACATGTGCACTTGGCAGCTGAAGGCATCTGTGTTGGTCCCATGTTCATATGTGTCCGCATTGCTGAGAAAAATGAGGTTTTAATATATGCAAATGAGCCTCTAGGAGCAACGGGGGCGTTACCATTACACCTAGAGGTTCTGCTCTCTCTACAACTGCTGCGCCCTCTGCACTCTGATTGTCAGGGCCAGGTTTGGTGACATATACACTGCCTGGCCCTGTCTATCAAAGTGCAGAGGGTTTTTCATTTGCAGAGAGAGCAGAGCCTCTAGGTGTAATGGTAACGCCCCCGTTGCTCCTAGAGGCTCATTTGCATATAATAAAACATCATTTTTCTCAGCAATGCGGGCACATATGAACATGGGACCAACACAGATGTCTTCAGCTGCCAAGTGCACATGTAACAGGTCAGCCAGTGTCATAGGTACAGAACTGCTGACAGATGGCCTTTAAAGACACAGAACTGGCACTGGATTTTATTTAACCCCTTATGGCTCTAGTAACAAATTCTCAGTACTGAAAGCCTAAAATTGACCAGTCCTTGAGGGGTTATTCTCAACATATCCTTTGTGTCTTCGTTCTCAGTGGGGCATGAATACGGTTCTATCAAAGGTAAATGTCCCTTTAACTGGGCGCCGGGTCACCTTATCTCATGGTCAGCACAGCCCTGGAATACTGCAGTGCTTTAACTGGGCGCCGGGTCACCTTATCTCATGGGCAGCACAGCCCTGGAATACTGCAGTGCTTTACTATATAGAGACTGAGACTACGACTAAGATCAGCAACCAGCTGTGTTGAAACTACAACTCTCAGCATGCACACTTGCTTGGGTGTTCTCGGGACTCCCATAGAAGTGAATGGAGCATGCTGGGAGTTGTAATTTCACCTCAGCAGGAGTGCCGAAGGTTTCTGATCCCTACTGTTCGACATACTAGTGTAAAGGAAAGCAGTTGCCTATTGCAGCCAACACATCTCTGATTTGGGCAACTCCTCTGCTTTACTTTTGCTACATCTTTCCCCCTCCCCAGCGCGCTCCAGTTAAAACCACTGATCCGCCTTCAGCCAGTTTTCCTTCCTTTTCAGCCATCAAAAATGACACCGAGCCAAAATTTTGTTACCAGCAACTTCCTGTCACCCTGAAATTAATCTACACCATCCTGCAGGTAGGTGACCCTGTGTACTGTGTACATTCTCCCCGATCTCCAGCAGGGTCTTGAGTCTTACAATTTTATGGTTTCAGTATTTTTTTATTTTTTTATTTTTCCTTTTATAGGAAATGGCAAAGTTTGACGAGCCAGACATTCTGTTTAACATGCTGAACTGCCTGAAGATTCTGTGTCTCCACGGCGAGTGCCTCTATATCGCCAGGAAGGATCACCTGCCGTTCTTGGCGTACATTCAGGAACACATGCTGATCTCCAGGTAGTTATGTCTACTGCCGAGGAGCATAACTAGGAATTATACACAGACGAGTCCCATTATTCTGACCTCTTCCTACTTTCGATGTCGGCAGCATGTAGCTCATAAAGGAGGTTCCGAGCTGGCTCGGTGGGTATATACGGTGTGGTGGGCTGGCTCGGTGGGTATATAAGGTGTGAGCTGGCTCGGTGGGCATATAAGGTGTGGGGAGCTGGCTCGGTGGGTATATAAGGTGTGGTGAGCTGGCTCGTGGGTATATAAGGTGTGAGCTGGCTCGGTGGGTATATACGGTGTGGTGGGCTGGCTCGGTGGGTATATAAGGTGTGGTGAGCTGGCTCGTTGGTATATAAGGTGTGAGCTGGCTCGGTGGGCATATAAGGTGTGGGGAGCTGGCTCATGGGTATATAAGGTGTGGTGAGCTGGCTCGGTGGGTATATAAGGTGTGGTGAGCTGGATCATGGGTATATAAGGTGTAGTGAGCTGGCTCATGGGTATATAAGGTGTGGTGAGCTGGCTCGGTGGGTATATACGGTGTGGTGGGCTGGCTCGGTGGGTATATAAGGTGTGAGCTGGCTCGGTGGGCATATAAGGTGTGGGGAGCTGGCTCGGTGGGTATATAAGGTGTGGTGAGCTGGCTCGTGGGTATATAAGGTGTGAGCTGGCTCGGTGGGTATATACGGTGTGGTGGGCTGGCTCGGTGGGTATATAAGGTGTGGTGAGCTGGCTCGTTGGTATATAAGGTGTGAGCTGGCTCGGTGGGCATATAAGGTGTGGGGAGCTGGCTCATGGGTATATAAGGTGTGGTGAGCTGGCTCGGTGGGTATATAAGGTGTGGTGAGCTGGCTCATGGGTATATAAGGTGTGGTGACCACCATGATGGTCGTTCTCGCTCTATGGATCCCCCCACGCCCCCTCCAGCAGCTGTGGGATGCTCTGCAGTCAGCATGGCTCCAGATACCTGTGACAACCTACCAGGACCTTATGGAGTCACTCCGGGCCCATCTAGCTGCTGTCCGTGCTGCACACTGCAGTTACTCTGGATATCAGCTGGTGCTCAGAATAATCGGACTGGACTGTGTTTTGTGGTGTTTTGTACTGGGCCATAGATTGGTGAATTTATTTCGTACACATCTAGAGCTGCTTTCAAAATTCTGCAGGCTGCTATAGGAAACAGATGTAGGCATGTCCCTTAAGAGCTCAGGTGTACTGTTATGTGAGGTCCCTGATTTCATCGCACTGTGAGCGCTGGATGACCGCAGGATTTTTATATGCAGCTTTGGTTGTGGGTGGTGCATGTGCCATGGTGCAGAGTACAGTGGTCCCTCAAGATACAATCTGAATTGGTTCCAGGACGAACAATTGTAAGTTGAGTAATCGGTTCCAAAGCCCCAAAATGTCATCCAAGATGAGAGAAAATGAAGATTTAAGAAACATAAGCAGATAACTAAGACAGATAAGACAAGTCCTTACATATAACATTCAGGAATAGCTGATAACTAGTAACTAATCCAGCAATATTACCAGAGAAGTGACCTGGATTGGTTGGATCTGAGTCTGAGACATTGTACGTTGAGTCTGGTTTCAACTAACGATGGGTCAGAAAAGACCATTATATGCTGGAAATATTGTATCCTGAGGCCATTGTATCTTGAGGGATCACTGTATTTGCAGAGTTACTGTTTTTGCCATCATGACACCTGAATGTAACTTGACGGACGATCGCTTCTTTCTCCTGCAGCTTGTGGCGAGTCCTAAAGTCGGAGTTCTCACAGCTGTCGTCTCTGGGGGTCCCCCTGCTTCTTCACGCCCTGTCCCTTCCCTACGGTGCTGATATTTTCTGGACAATCATAAACTCCAACTTTAACAGCAAAGACTGGAAAATGAGGTTTGAAGCAGGTAAATCAATTGTGTCTCATGAAATCAAGAAAATCTCCGGACCAAGGTCATGAGATTCTTTTCATCCCTTTCTGAGTAAGGGCCCATTCTATTCCGCGAAAAAATATAGAACATGTCCTATTCTAAGAATAGGCATTTTGTATGGGGTGCCGGCTGTGTGTTCCGAAAATTGCGGAACACACACTGGTAGCTTTTCCAGAAAAAGAAGCATAAGGGGCCATTCAGACGGATCCGCAACAACACGGCTGACTGAATGGCCCCTTATACTTCTTTTTCTGGGAAAGCTACTTTCCCCAGGTCACTTCTATTAGAATCCCAGCTACAGGTCAAAACTGCAAAAAAAAAAAATTAACGTCCCCCATAGTTTTTTATGACCTCATGTTTGGGCATAGCATCAAAAATGTATATAAAATAAGTAAAAAATAATAAAAGATAAAGGAATAAACAAAAAACCTTTGCCATGGACATTTGCCTGTGACTACACATATTGGGGGACATTTACTAAGACGGATTTTTACGCCGGTCTTATTCCCCCCCCCCTCCCCCTGCGCTCCTGTAGTCTACGGCTAATTTATAATAAGGTGTGCACCTTGTCATAAATACGAAGCATATATGGCGGTCCATGCAACTGTCTGGAAACATTTTTCATCTAGTTTTTTGCCTGTTTCCAGGAAAAAAAAAAGTAGTAAATTGTCCGGGGCCGGAGTTCCAGCCCCGACATGCCCCCATCTTGCTCATCTTTCGTACTTGCCGGAAAAAATATTGTCGCATGGGCGTCAAAAATGCTCTTTGTGACTATTTTTACGTTAGGAAAGTTTTAAAGGGTTATTCCCATCTCAGACAATGGGGGCATATCGCGAGGATATGCCCCCATTGTCTTATAGGTGCTGGTCCCAACCGCTGGTCCCAACCATATCGAGAATGGAGCGGGGAAATGAACGGAGGGTGCACTGCACATGCGCAGCCGCTTTCTATTCATTCCTATGGGGCCTCCGAAAATAGCCGAGCACTGGCTCGGCTATTTCCGTCGGCTGCATAGAAATGAATGGGAGCGGTGACCACGTATGTGCGGTGTGCTCCCATTCATTTCTATGGGAGCAGCGGGGGAGCTGCGCCTGGTGGTGGCCGGACTCCGGGAAACCTCCTCACTCCGTTCTCGATATAGGTGCGGGTCCCCACCTATCAGACAATGGGGGCATATCCTAGCGATTCCCCATTGTCTATGATGGAAATACCCCTTTAATAAATGACCCCCATTATGCCTCAAAAGGACCAAAACAAAACGGGCAACCCGTCCTCATGTATGGCGCTGTGCTTGGTATGATTTGAGGAGGCCACAGCTCTCGTCCAAGCACCGTGCAGCTGATTAGCGGGGGTGCCGGGAGTCGGATCCCCACCGATCTGATATTAATAGCCTATCCTGTCGTACTCCCACAAAACCCCTTTAAACCACCACAGGTGCAAAATCGTTAAAACGTTTCTGGTCATTTGGGTCTGAGATGCTCTGGTAATTAAGAGGTTAATGCATGCCTCGTATTATCTTCACAGTGGAGAAGGTCGCCGTCTTGTGCCGATTTCTGGACATTCACTCGGTCACCAAAAACCATCTGTTAAAGTATTCCCTGGCCCATGCCTTCTGCTGCTTCCTAACTGCGGTGGAAGACGTGAACCCGGCCGTGGCTACAAGAGCTGGACTTTTACTGGACACCATCAAGAGACCTGCTCTACAGGTGAGACTGGGAATCAAGACACAGACTGGTGCCACCTCCGCTGCTCCTGTATGGAGGTGCCGTGGAGCAGGACTCCTTCCCCTTTAAATACATTGTAATCTGACGTTCTGCCATACATATCGGTATACGGAGTGCCCATTATTTGCGGATTCGTCCTGCCTTGTCTTTGCAGGGTCTTTGCCTTTGCCTGGATTTCCAGTTTGACACTGTGGTGAAGGACCGGCCGACCATTCTCAGCAAACTGCTTCTTCTTCATTTCCTGAAGCAAGACATTCCTGCCCTCAGCTGGGAGTTCTTTGTGAACAGATTCGACACCTTGTCTCTGGAGGCTCAGCTACACTTAGACTGCAACAAGGAATTCCCCTTCCCTACAAGTAAGAGCTTTGGAGAACTTAAAACAACTTAAAACAACTCTTCACATCTGACCACAATCTACATAATCAGTGCAGTGACTGTGTACATAGATTACTTATCCTGTATTATACTGCAGAGCTGCACTCACTATTCTGCTGGTGGAGTCACTGTGTACATACATTACTTATCCTGTACTGATCCTGAGTTACATCCTGTATTATACTCCAGAGCTGCACTCACTATTCTGCTGGTGGAGTCACTGTGTACATACATTACTTATCCTGTACTGATCCTGAGTTACATCCTGTATTATACTCCAGAGCTGCACTCACTATTCTGCTGGTGCAGTCACTGTGTACATACATTACTTATCCTGTACTGATCCTGAGTTACATCCAGTATTATACTCCAGAGCTGCACTCACTATTCTGCTGGTGCAGTCACTGTCTACATACATTACTTATCCTGTACTGATCCTGAGTTACATCCTGTATTATGCTCCAGAGCTGCACTCACTATTCTGCTGGTGCAGTCACTGTGTACATACATTACATTACTTATCCTGTACTGATCCTGAGTTATATCCTGTATTATACTCCAGAGCTGCACTCACTATTCTGCTGGTGCAGTCACTATGTACATACATTACATATCCTGTACTGATCCTGAGTTACATCCTGTATTATACTCCAGAGCCGTACTCACTATTCTGCTGGTGCAGTCACTGTGTACATACATTTCTTATCCTGTACTGATCCTGAGTTACATCCTGTATTATACTCCAGAGCTGCACTCACTATTCTGCTGGTGCAGTCACTGTGTACATACATTTCTTATCCTGTACTGATCCTGAGTTACATCCTGTATTATACTCCAGAGCTGCACTCACAATTCTGCTTGCTTCATTTAATCAGCAAGTCCCTTATTTAATTGTACTTTTCTCCTCTTGTTATAATTTAGCCATCACAGCGGTGAGGACAAACGTTGCTAATTTAAGTGACGCCGCCATGTGGAAGATCAAAAGAGCCCGATTTGCACGCAACCGACAGAAGAGCGTCCGTTCCCTAAGAGACAGCGTCAAAGGAGCTGGAGAATCCAAGAGAGCCCTTTCCCTGCCAGAGACTCTCAGCACCAAAATCCGTTGAGTAACAACTTAAATGAGACACCCCATGTAGCCGAGACCCCCTGCCCTCCATCATCACTAGCCACGTCACATATCTCCGGTGCTGTAACCGTTCTTTTTATATGATGACACTATTCTTTTATCAGGTGCAGGATTTAGCAGTACCGGCCCTTTAAACTCTTGCTTGGCGTTTGTGTCACTCGCCGTCACTCCTTGTCGTCTCACACTTGCTCTCTTACCCTTCAGCTGTCAGGTTGACAAGACACGAGCAGTCTGCACCGGCGCTTGGCGGCACGGCGGAGCATGCTCAGGGTGAGTCTATATTATTCTGAAAATTCAAATAATCTCTGACATGAAAGGACATCTACATGTCAGAGGATAGGAGGGGTACAGTTGGTGGGACCCCATCAATCTACAGAATGAAAGGGTTGGGGTGCAACATCCAGCGGACGCTGATAATCAATGACTCAGTAACGTTGCTGAGTGACGCTGACAGAAGCCAATTGGGGTGCAATGACTGTAGAGGACACGCCCCTTCCCCCAAGTTTAAAAGTTGTCCTGTACCCACAGGATAGAGAATAACTGTCGTAGTTTTAGTCCGGCCGCCTCTCGGCATGGTTGCCGTGCTGCGGCCGGAATTATAGTGAATGGGGCCGGAGAGTAGTTCCGACCACACACGTGCACTAGCGGCAGCACGGATCCAGCAGGCTGTTCCGGCGGGTGAACACCCCTGCCGCTAGTGTGAAAGTAGCCTAAGTCAATGGGGGACGGATCCGTTTTCTATTGTGTCAGAGAAACGTCTTGCTCCGCATCCCAGGACGCACTCAAAAACGCTGCTTGCATCGCTTTTGTGTGCGTCATGGGAACGCAATGAAACGGAACGGAATACATTCTGGAGCGCTCCGTTCCCTTCAGTTCAGTTTTGGCCCCATTGACAATGAATGGGGACAAAATGGAAAGCATTTTATTCCCGCTATTGAGATCCTATGACGGATCTCAATAGCGGAAACGGAAGATGTGACAGTAGCCGTACCTTTATTACAGGTCAGCAATCTCCCGAAAATGACAACATCATCAAGGACCCTCTGCCGGAGGACGCGGGGATCGACCACCAGACCGTTCACCACCTGATCACCGTTCTCATGAAGTTCATGGCCAAAGACAAGAGCAGCGCCGAAGCCGACATCAGCAGCGCCAAAGCTTTCAACACCGTGAAACGCCATCTCTACGTGCTGCTCGGCTTCGATCAGCAGGAGGGGTGTTTCATGATCGCCCCTCAAAAGATGCGCACGTCTACGTGTTTCAATGCGTTTATTGCAGGAATAGCGCAGGTAAGGCGACTATTTTTCATTCAAGCAGCTAACTGCTTGAATGAAAAATTTACCGCTGCCACCAAAGACACTTTCCTACTCCCATAACCAGGAAAGCTGGTGTACAACGCTTGTTTGAGCTGCCATATTGGTTTTCATCCAGCTTTCCCAGGAGCGACGACATCTTATACATAAATGCCCTTGTTTCATTAATCATTGCAAAAGTTTTCACACTCTGGGGAGACGAGGCCAAGTCTTGCTACTCGTCTTCCTTCGTTGGAATTTGTCACAGTATCTCCTCTCGATAACAGTAGTCGTATCATTTACCAGTGACGTGAAATGGCGCCTGTCACGTACGGGAAATGTTACTGACCTTTAGGGGAAGACGAGTTCAGATACATGTTTAATAATGAATGACCGCCCCATATCTGACCTGAGGAAATGTAGAGTTCGTGAACCATATATCTGGCTAATGGGCTGTTTTTTGTCTCCATGGGGCCCCTAAGGACCCCATGACCTGTTAAAACCTATTTAGATTTCATACTCTGCAACATAGAACTATAGCACTGTTCATCCTGGGCTTCCTGGTTCATGAGTAAAATGTCTGAACTGCAGTGACGTCTGACAGAGCTGAAAGAGTAGGATGTGTGTAAGGGCCCGTTTACACGACCGTGTGAATGGGTCCACATCTTTTCCGCAATTTTGCGGACTAAATGCGGCCCCATGCATTTTAATGGGCAGCATTAGATCGTGGACAGCCGTGGCAATTGCGGACAAGAATAGGCATTTTGTATGGGTTGCCTGCCATGTGGCCGGCATCCGTGTTATTGCGGATCCACAAAAACACGGCTGTCTGAACGGCCCCTAACTCTGCATAGCATACCAGGGTAATGTATAGCAGTCAGGGTTTGACAGTATGTAAATAGGGGTGCACCTAGCCTTTCTGCTGCCTGAGGCGAAAACTGAAATTGCGCCCCTCCCTTCCCAACGCCAATTTTTTAACCTAACCCCTTCCCTTCAGCCCATGGCTCTTCCTCTGCCCCCCCCCCTCGCCCCTACCTGGTGCTGCCTGAGGAGATCGCCTCACCTGGCCTCATTGGTGGTGCGCCCCTGTGTTGTAATGCAGCATAAATCCCTTGGTGATGGGTTGGGACAGTCTACATATGTTGTCTGATGACGGTGATATTTCATATCTTGCAGGTGATGGATTATAACATCAACCTGGGGAAGCATCTTCTCCCTCTGGTGGTCCAAGTCCTAAAATACTGCACCTGCCCCCAGCTCAGGCATTACTTCCAGCAACCCCCCCGCTGCTCGCTCTGGTCTCTGAGGCCGCACATCCGGCAGATGTGGCTGAAAGCTCTGCTCGTCATCCTCTATAAGGTATACCGGGACGCTTTAAGGCTATAGACACCTTCGGAGAAGTTTTTTTATGGTTAAAATAATAAAAATATTTTGTCAGTTCGTCTTTATTAAAAATGTTCAGCCGTTTCTGACGTACAAGGGTTAAAAAATAGTGTGACGCTCTTATCTCTGATCTCCTGACCTCGTAAACACTCATTATGCCTTACTTCTTATCAAGCTGATAACAATATGGCTTAAATAAATGTTTATGAGATCAGGAGATCAGACATAAGAGGGGCACATGAGCTGTAAGCTGAGGGGATTCAAAGAAAACTGAAAGTAGCTGCTTGCAAACAGACTGATTTTTAACCCTTATATCTCAGAAACGGATGAACATTTCTAATAAGGGTCAACTGAAAAAATGATTTTTAGCCCAAATTGAGTAAAATGTAATCATAAAAAATGTCCCTGAAGGCGTCCATAGCTGTTAATATCCTTCTGATTGTCCCTGTGATAATATTATAAAGCAAAGATCCTAACCATACTGAAAGCTCTATGGTTAACCCCTTTAGGGGATTCTGTAAGCAGTTTTGACCCCTCAAAACTACTGACGGCTCTATATAGGTGTCTGGGGAAGCAATGGAAGCATACCTGGGGTGATGGTCTTGCAGGTTGCATGGCCAAGAATTATTTCTCGCGATCACAAGCTCCATGGGGGTGGTCCCTTCCTGTTTAGTGCCCTGGGCTCTTTGCTCTGAATGCATCCCCTCCCCTTTGCTCTGAGTGACAGCTGTAGCGCCCAATCAGGAGACAGCTAAAGCCATCACTCAGAGAATAGCACAGGTTCTGGTTACGTGTCTAGTGCAGACAGCCTAGGGCACTGCACATGAAGGGACCACCCCCATGGCACTTGTGAAAAGTTGGATTTCTTGGTTTTCCAGCCTGCATGACCACCATTCTGGGATCACCTATATAGCGCTTTCAAATATGACACCTACCTGTAGTTTATAATGAGTTTGTCATGGAAATCCGCGCTCTGTGCTCTGACTTCCTGCTGATCTTATACTTTTAGAGAGCAGCCAATCAGAGTATGCAGAGCTGCAGTGTAAAGGATGGAGCAAAAAAAAACAAAGCAGCCGCCTGATTGTCTGACGATACGGTACTGATCCTAGGAAAGACTCCCAATAGACCGTGCAGCTACGTTGGAGTCACTGGGGGTCATTTACAAAAAATGTTTTTTTTTTCTGGTCTTTTTTTCCCCTCTGCGCTGTTGTAGCCTGCGCCAAATTTATGATGAGGCCTGAGCCTCATCAAAAATTAGCGTCATTTCTGGCATGCCCCTGTAACTCCCTCACTACGCTCGAGGCCCAAAATCAGGAAGGGGATCTGCAACTTTTTTTTTGATGCCTGAAAGCGGAGTAGCGTGCTTTGGAAATAACCCCCACTGATTCCATTTATGCCTTGATAGATAAGAGCAGCAGTTTAGAGCATGGCGGGAGTCGAATAGCAGTCAAAGCCTTTGATTAAACAGAGAGGTGGGGTGCATGGCCATTAGTGTAAAATGGAGCGGGCATGAAGTCGGGGGCCAAGTGCAGACCGAGCAGGGGGTGGCACCCTAACATCATGTGCACCCCTATTTGTCTCTTTTAGGATCCGCAGAGTTGCTCTGACAAGCAGGTGTCATGTGACGGGTGCAGAATGGGGGTAGTCCTTATATGTTGTGGACATGGGTAGTTTGCAGCATTTGGGGCCCCTGTTTTAGAGGGGGACCCCTGGGGGCCCTGTCATCAGTGTCTGCTCCAGCTCTCGCACACACCTTTTTTTTTCAAATATGGCGCACATTACTATGAATCATGTTGCACCTCTCTGTGATGGCGTTACTGCTTGGGGTGTAGGTAAGCGGACCCCCACCTTACCGTCATACAGTCCTCTCATTATCATGCAGACACAGACTCTCCTTCATATGGCGGCTGAATATGTTAATGGACAGACCCCCGGTCACCGTTATTCCACATCTGTCATCTGTGATCTGACTCGGTGACACCACAGTTCTCCGTCCGTCCTTCACCTGTCACCGAAGCCGTCAGCACGTCGCCCGCAGGACCGCTCGCCGGCGAATAAATTAATAAAATCAGCTAACGACGGGCCGACGGCTGATCCGGGCCGTGCAGTCACTGGAAATGGGGGTAATATATATTGAAGGGAAATGTCGCATTGCAGACTATGGAGGCATGCTGGTACTTGTAGTTCCTCAGGAGAGGGCACAAAGGCAGGGAACTGTTTGCTATTGATGGTCATGTGCTACTTCAGATTGGGTTGGATAAATGCAAAAAATGCAAAATCTCTGCTTGCTGTCAGTGGTAGGAAAAAATCTTCTTTCCTTTTGCATAAAAGAAGAATCTCTGCTTGCTGACCTGAAGGGAAAAAATATTCTTTCCTTTTAAATAAAAGCAGAATCTCTGCTTGCTGACATTGAGAGGGGAAAAATCTTCTTCCCTTTCAAATAAATGCAAAATTTCTGCTTGCTGTCAGTGAAAGGAAACCATAATCTTTCCTTTAAGATCCTGAAAATCTGTCCATATCCTGTTCCGTTCACGCAGTTGAAGGGTTGTTGCAATGTACAATGGACTGCTGCTGATTTATGGAGGATTAACTGACTGATACATTGTAACAAACCTCCAGGCTGGAGAGGCATGCTGCTGTGTTTAAAGGGTTATCTTCATCTGATAAAGTGATAGTATGTATCAATATGATATGATCATGGGGGGCTGACCTCTGGGGCTGCATTGTTCCTGAGAACCAAGGGGCTGCAGCTCTTGTAGTGCTGAATCCCCTCCACTGTTGTCTCCTGTACAGCTGTGCTCTGGCCATCTACTGTGCAGGGAACTGCAGCATGACCCCATTTTGATGCAGGGCTCACAGTGCTAAACCCTTCATTCTGTGGATCGAGGCAGGTCCAAGAGATCAGACACCCACCAATCATAAGGCATTGGCTGATCCTAGTGATATAAGAAGGGAATATCCCTTTTACCTCACAAAGGATAGTCTGCACTGATACATTGTAACAAATCCATCAGAACACAATCAGATTTCAACCTCTTAATATAAACAGAACTGCATCTGTTCACTCACAGCAAGCAGAGATCCTGAACATAGTATAATAAAGTGTACGTATCTTTTTCTTTCCTGGCAGTATCCTTACCGGGAAGCTGATCTCGGGAAGATCGTGTTACATCTCATACACATCACCGTAAACACACTGAACGCTCAATACCACAGCTGCAAACCGCACGCCACGGCCGGGCCCCTGTACAGCGACAACAGCAACATCAGCCGCTACAGCGAGAAGGAGAAAGGTGAGCGCTTCATGACAATTTGCTTGCCGTTTTAGCTGCCACTCATCTTTCCTAGGCTCCTGCACCACCAATGAGGCCAGGTCACCTCAGGCAGCACCAGGTAGGGACAAGAGGGGGGCAGCGGAAGGGCCATGGGCAGTGAGCGCTTTCATTGTGGCAAAGGGGTTAGGTTAAGAAATTGGCATGGGGGGGCGTTTTAGTTTTCGCCTCAGGCAGCAGAAAGGCTAGGTGCACCCCTGTGCTGTAAGGCATGCTCCACACGATGCCACTCCAGAACTCACCAGCACATTTGTAGGTCAGGGTCTGGGAAAGCTGGGTGGCAGTCCTCCTGGAACTTGCAATGGAGTCCATTTTGGTTGTCATCAGATTTTATTAACAACCATATCCCGTCTTGTTGCATCCCCAGCAGAGGAAGACAGCGTCTTCGATGAGTCCGACATCCACGAAACGCCCACGGGAGCCTGTAACAAGGAGTCCCAAACTTTCTTTGCACGACTGAAGAGGATTGGAGGGAGCAAGATGGTGAAATATCAACCGGTGGAGATGAGCGGACAGAGAAGTATGTACTAAGCTGGGGCATCCCGCCTAAAAACCCTGCCGGGTCTCCTCAGGAGATGCCATATTGCCACAGGATATGTCCACCTTTCATCCATCTCCATGATGCAGTGAGGTGTGAATTGGGACAGTCCTGTGGAAATCTGGATGGTTGGGGGGTATCATACAGTAGGGACAGGCCAGTCCTCTAAGGTTAGGGTTCAGACAACCCAAGAAGCATGGGAAGGGGAAGGTTTTTGCACCAGGATTTGGTTTTGTTAGCCCCTCGTGGACGTGGCCTGTTTCGGCCTTTAGCTATAGTAACTGTCAAGGTCAAAGAGCCATAATGCTTTTATTTTTCCATAGATTTTTCCTTTTTTTACCAAGATGCATGTTTTAATGATACCGTTTTGGAATGTCTTAACAATACAGTTTTTTTAGGATGGGTTCAAGGAGTTGTCTAAAACTTTTTAAAAAGTGGGCAAAATGAGTTCGAAAAATAAAAGAAGCATTTCTCACCTCACTGATCCCCCTCTACTGCCATTTCGACGCTTACAGCTTTCTGTTTTATGGTTCCGTCTTACACTGGAGATGTCCATTCAAACAATAACTGGCAGAGGAGGCGGGGGGGGGTCACCTCTGAGGCCAGTGATTGGCTGAGTGGGTATTTCCTGCCATTTCCCTTTATTTCTTGAGAAGTGGCGGGGAGGATCAATGAGGTGAGTAATGCTTCTTTTATTATTTTCACTCATTCTGCCCGTTTGCTACAAATTTTTATCCAACCCCTTTCTTGTAAAAAAAAAAACCCTATCAATCGCAATATTATTTTGCATTTTTTTTACCATGTGGTAAAATTACATTCAAATTTAATAATGCAGGTTGTAGTTTTTTTTTCTTTCACTAAATTTTTTTTATATGTGAATTTTTAAAGGGGTTTTCCAACTTTTTTATACTGATCGGTGTGGTGTCTAACACCTGGGATCCTCACAGATCGGCTATTAGAGAGGGCTCCTGTGAGTGCCGCGGCCTTTCTACAGCTTGGCGTCAAGTTCATCAGGCGCAGCTCAGTCCCATTCAAGTGAATGAGGTTGAGCTGCAATACCAAGCACAGCCACTATACAGTGGACGGCGCTGTGCATGGTGAGCTGAAAGCCGTGGTCTCCAGCTGATCATCAAGGGGTCCCCGGTCTAGGAGCCTCACCGATCAGGTGAGGATAGGTCCCCGGCTGCCATGACAACCCATCAGCAACCTTCGATCGCGTAGCATGGGCACTGATAGGGTGATGGGGGGAGTTCCATGGTTGCTATTGACCGCAGCAATTAAGGGGTTAATATGCCAGGATTGACGCTATCTCCAACTCCGAGCTGCAATCGGATTGGCTGTTCCATTGCACTAGTTTTGATAAATCTCTCCCCAGTGTGTTTTAAATCTGCATTTTTTGGCTCATATGAGCACATTTTGTTCTATGAGTAGTTCTTGTAATATAGTGCAGCATGATAACATACTCCACCCGTGGACACCCCTTTAATTATTTATCTCCCTCCAGGTGAAATAGAACTGGCTGAGTACAGAGAATCCGGAGACAGCATCCTGCGCTGCGTAAGAGAAGAAAGCATTCAGAAGAAACGGCTGCGTTCCCTTAAGCAGAAGTCCTTAGACATCGGCAACACGGACTCCTTGCTGTTTACCTTGGACGAGCACCGCCGGAAGTCCTGCATAGACCGGTGCGACATCAGCCACAGCCAAAAGATGAATGACTACGCGCAGTCACGTCAGAACTCCTCCAGCAAGGCCGATAACGTGGATTCCAACGAGAAGCCGTCGGAAAGAGACAACGGTCATGAGGTCAGGAAACCTGTTATACCAGAGGTGAGGTTGAGTTGCATGGAGACCTTCGAGATCAAGGTGGACTCTCCAGTGAAGCCGTCTTCTCCAAAAGAAGACTTGGACCTCATAGATTTATCCTCAGACTCCACCTCAGGCCCGGAAAAGCAGTCCATGTTGTCCACCTCTGACAGCGACTCCTTGGTGTTTGAGCCTCTGCCGCCCCTGAGGATTGTGGAGAGCGATGATGAAGAGTTCCAGCTCATCAGCAGTGGAAACATTGTGGTTTCAGCTACTTCAACTCCCATCAGTGCATCCGTCCTAAGCCTCAGTATGACACC
This sequence comes from Rhinella marina, assembly GCA_900303285.1. NCBI lineage: Eukaryota > Metazoa > Chordata > Amphibia > Anura > Bufonidae > Rhinella > Rhinella marina. The sequence continues at coordinate 420,472 of ONZH01013158.1, read as the reverse complement.
GCTGGTACAAGTGAGCATAGAGGATTGCTCGAAAGCCTTCACCGCCGAGGATTTCTGCTACAGTCCAGATTTTCAAGCAGAAGACCTCTTTTCCCATGCTCCAGAAGATCAAAAAGACTTGGTCAAACGAGAAGATCTCCTAGAAGTCTCCACCGGGAGCCCACTCACTCTCAAACAGAAGAGGGACCAGCTACGCAAATCCTGCGCTCTCGCCGACATGTCTGTGGATGACAACTTCGAGGACCCCGTGGAAGAAAACAAGTCCCCCGTCAAAAGTATCCATCTCAGCGTCCCGGAGGATACTGAAAACCAAACGGACAGTGAGAAGCCTGAAGCCGGCACAGAATCAGATCCGGAGCAAAGTGCAGAACAGAAGGAGGAGACGGAAGAGTTTAAGATACAAATAGTTCCCAGACAACGGAAGCAAAGAAAGATAGCGGTCAGTGCCATCCAGAGGGAATACCTGGACATCACCTTTAATATCCTGGACAAGCTGGGGGAGCAGAAAGACACGGGTAACTCTTTGTAACGTCCTGAAATGAGTTGCGTTATATTAGGTTGTCCGTCTGGTCCGCACAGATACGTACATGTCTCTGCAGAGATTGCGGCTGCACAGAAATCATGGAGTTTCAGGAGGGAGTAGCCGGCCGTCAGAGGCAGGAGGACTCCCCAAAGAGAAGGCAAAGATGGTTTATCGCCGTCCCTGCCTTCCTGATTCCTATGTGCACAGCTGGTAGATGCAGGACCTGCTGGGTCTTAGCAGACCCAGATCAGCGCTACAGTCCATCTCAGCATTAAAAAATATAATCTCAAGCTAAAATGTTCCCTAAAGGTTTTTTATTACATTATCCCTTATAATGTATAGAGAGTGTAAATACATTCAAAATAAATAACTAAAAAAATTAACAAGTACAAAGAAAAAATACCTATAATTATAGCCAAAATTATACGTATAAAAATGTCTGTAACAGAAAGGGAGACTCAACCTGATTCCTATGGTATGCACTATTAAAAAAACACCCTTTTTTATATTTTTCCTAATTTCATCCAAAAATATTAATATAAAAAGGCATAAAAATACAGTCTCATATATATCAAGAACAAACATGCCAATATTATTTAAAATAAGATAAACCATTGTAGCTTTCAGCCCATCATGTGCTAAAGAAAGCAGAACTATGTTTGGTCATTACCGGGGTTATAAAAAAAACGGATCCGTAAAAAATAGAGATGCTGTGCACATTCCGTATTTTGCAAAACGGAACAGCTGGCCCCTAATAAAACAGTCCTATCCTTGTCTGTAATGTGGACAATAATAGGACATGTTCTATATTTTGAGGAACGGAAACACTGGCATACGGAAACGGAATGCACACGGAGTAACTGATGTTTTTTTTTGCGGATCCGTTGAAATGAATGGTTCTGCATGCGTTCCCCAAAAAAAAACGGAACGAACACGGAAAGAAAATACATTCGTGTGCATGAGGCCTAAATCTGATTGCTGCCTAACAGCTACATTGGATAGACTGGTTGTTATGCAGAGTTTCCCTTGCAACCAGACTGTCAGACTCAACTTGGCTAGACATTGCAGCGCTGGACTGACATTTTTCTTGTCTTTGTCTTCTACCAGGGACGGATACTAAAGAGCTGTCAATTTTGGAGATTCCTCAAGAATCGTCTTCTGCACCTACCTTAGAAGCCGGGGCTCCTGAGCCCTGTAGTCGTTCATCTATTGCAAGTAAGTTGTGTACGCACTTATATTGATAGGAGGAAGAATTCATGCACTTCATGCTCCAGAAATTCATATAAAACCTAATGTAATGGTCACGTGGTGCTCAAGGGTAATATTTTCCATGAAAAGCAAAGTCATCTAGACACAGGATAGGTGATACTGTACATGCTGGATCAATGGAGGTTCAACCACAGGGACCCCAAGTGATCCCTTAAAAGGGTTTTACCATCACATACAATGGGGGCATATCGCTAGGATATGTTCCCATCGTCTGATAGGTGCGGGTCCCACCTCCTACCCGCACCTGCAACGAGAACAGAGCAGGGAAATTAAAGGAGGGCGCACTGCGCATGCGCAGCCACCCTCCATTCATTTCAATGGGGCTGCCGAAAATAGCTGAGCACAGGCTCGGCTATTTCCGTCTGCCCCATAGTAATGAATGGGAACAGGAATGGGAAATCTCTATGGTGCTGGTGGAGATAGACGAGCCCTTTTACTCGTCTATCTCCGACAGTCCCATAGAGTGGAATGGAGCAGACGCCGCTCCATTCAAACGGGGAGAGCGGGCCCCCATTCTCATCATCTCTGGGGACCCCAGTGATCAGACCTCTGCTGATCAGACACTTATCCCCTATCCTGTGGATAAGGGATACGTTGTCTTACTAGGACAAACCCTAATCAGGGGTGAACCTAGCCTTTCTGCTGCCTGAGGCGAAAACTCAAATGGTGCCCCAACCCCCCTCAATGCCAATTTCTTAACCTAACCCCTTCCCTCCAGCCCTACTGTGAAAGTTATACATACAGGGTTATACAGCGCCACATACTGTGCTTCCCAATACTGTACTGCAGAAACAGATAATCTCCTTCCGCTGACCCTTCTTGTTCCTACCTGGTGCTGCCTGAGGCATTCACCTCACCTCGCCTCGTTGGTGGTGCACCCCTGACCTTAATGCAAAAGCTGAAACCCCATACAGATCTAATACTCCTCAACACATTAGCAGCATGTTTCATGTTTGTGTAGTTTGTTACAGTGTATCAGACTGCTTAGCTCACAGAGAATTGTCTAGGCTGGATACAATAGTAACAAAACCTCAGTTGGGAGAAGTATTATTCTCATATTCTCATTATGTAAATGAGAATATTTCCCTTCACTGACAGCAAGCAAAGATCTTGGTAAAATGGTAAGAAATTGAAGCACAAGGTATATGAAGGTGTCTTATTTTTTGGATGTCTGTTCACAGTACAACAAAGCTATGCATTTTATATCTGAATTTTTGGACCCCCTCCGAAAATGACCAGGAGCAGGGTGGAGCTTGGGAGTGCAGTGGGTGTGGTTTATTTTTGGATATTAGTAATAGGATCCGTGCAGGGCTGTTCATATAGAGCAGGGATCAGCAACCTGCAGCACTCCAGATGTTCTGAAACTAAAACTCCCAGAATGCTTTGTTCACTTCTATGGGAGTTGTGAGAACAGCCGAGCATACTTGCATGCTGGGAGTTGTAGTTTCACAAGGTTGCTGATCCCTGATATAGAGAAAACACTATTGTGAAGCATCTGTAATCCAGAAACAGCTGCTTCATCCTAATATATCGCAATATATTTATATCCATGAAGCGCAATATAGGCAAATGAAAAGGGGCTCTCTTGGTGCACTTAGTGTGGCACAGCTCATGAAGAGGCAGCTTGAACACCAATCCAGTGCACTCCACAGCATCAGTACCTGGGATCCGGGTAGGTGAAGACCAACTCACCTCGCTCATGACCACCACAAACCATGCAACATCACACGTTCTTCTGATACAGGGACAAAATCTTCTGTAAGGGACAAAATCCTCAAATTAGACATGCACCATTTCCATATTTTGTCCTGTGGTGTGAATTTGCTTCATTATTTTACTGGCAAAAGCTGGTATAAATATGAAGAAACCATTTACATTTAGGTGTAATAAATATTTTAGTCATTTTGTAAATGCTTTACATTACTGTACTGATCTTGAGTTATATCCTGTATTTTACTCCAGAGCTGCACTCACTATTCTGCTGGTGCAGTCACTGTGTACATACATTACTTATCCTGTACTGATCCTGAGTTACATCCTGTATTATACTCCAGAGCTGCACTCACTATTCTGCTGGTGCAGTCACTGTGTACATACATTACTTCTCCTGTACTGATCCTGAGTTACATCCTGTATTATACTCCAGAGCTGCACTCAATATTCTGCTGGTGCAGTCACTGTACATACATTACATTACTTATCCTGTACTGATCCTGAGTTATATCCTGTATTATACTCCAGAGCTGCACTCACTATTCTGCTGGTGCAGTCACTGTGTACATACATTACTTATCCTGTACTGATCCTGAGTTATATCCTGTATTATACTCCAGAGCTGCACTCACTATTCTGCTGGTGCAGTCACTGTGTACATACATTACTTATCCTGTACTGATCCTGAGTTACATCCTGTATTATACTCCAGAGCTGCACTCACTATTCTGCTGGTGCAGTCACTGTGTACATACATTACATATCCTGTACTGATCCTGAGTTACATCCTGTATTATACTCCAGAGCTGCACTCACTATTCTGCTGGTGCAGTCACTGTGTACATACATTACTTATCCTGTACTGATCCTGAGTTACATCCTGTATTATACTCCAGAGCTGCACTCACTATTCTGCTGGTGCAGTCACTGTGTACATACATTACATTACTTATCCTGTACTGATCCTGAATTACATCCTGTATTATACTCCAGAGCTGCACTCACTATTCTGCTGGTGCAGTCACTGTGTACATACATTACTTATCCTGTACTGATCCTGAGTTACATCCTGCATTATACAGTACTTCAGAGCAGAAATCTGCCAGCATTTCCAGCATCACGGTGCATCTTCCTGTGACATACAGCTTCAAGAGCCTGTGCACATATTCCAGGAGACGTACACTAACTTACGTATATACATAGAGAAGTAAGGGCCCCATAGCAAGTATCAGACCGGGCCCCCCACACAGGACAGAAGGGTTTCCACCTAAACCCTTTTCAATGACCCTTGGGCCATTTTCCCACTGTCTCATTTACTAAAAGTTGTTCCTTTAGAGGGTAGGGTTCTGACCAAGTTTTCACCTCCAGTAGAAGAGGAGATAATCCCAGCTAAGACTGGGCCCCCTCTTGTCCTGGGCCCCATAGCAGTCACATGGTCTGCCGTTATGGTAGTTACACCCCTGCATATAGGTTGTAGAATGAGTTCACAGATAACCATGATCACTGGCAGGACCTCACCAGCACCTGGTTGTGGGAAATGATCCTCAGTGTCCGTAAGGAGCACAGAAAGCCAGAAATATAGTTCTACCTGACTGTAAGAAAATATGGATAACACCTTCCAGACCCAGGCGGTATAAATGTCGTATTATTCTTGACAGTTTCCATTTCTGTGTCAGATTTTTTAACATTTACCTGTGAAATGATTAACACTATTATATATAATATTATATAGAACAATAATGTTTAATTTTTTTTGTTCTTTAGATGATCCCAAAGCAGCACATGAAGTTTTAGGAAGCATTTCTGAAGTCTCTATGGGAAGGACGAGCATCCCATATATTCAGATAGGTGAGTGTTACCATAGGTCACTACTCTGGTGGGGCCTGTAGCATGTGGACTGGCCATGGGGTCTACAACCAGGCCGATCCTCCTGCCGCGCTGTAGACTCACCACAGTTTGTATCTTTAAAGGAGCCACCAAATCCAGCCTTCTCTCCGCTCCCAGCATTGTCAGCATGTTTGTCCCGGCCCCTGAGGATTTTTCTGATGAGCAGCCCACGGTAATGTCTGACAAGTAAGTGCCTCTCAGTATATGAAGCCTGTATTACCCAGAAGCCTCCACTGCTCCTTCTAGGTAACACAGATATTGTGTATCTGTGCAGGTGTCATGACTGTGGAGCCATATTGGAGGAGTATGATGAAGAGACCTTGGGCCTGGCGATAGTCGTTCTCCTGACCTTCATACACTTGAGCCCAGATTTGGCCGCACCCCTGTTGCTCGATATCATGCAGTCTGTGGGGAGGTCAGTTCCTTCTATAGCAACTACTAAGGGTCCCTCAAGAAGGTTTATGTGGCTTTGCTCATCCTGTATCTTCTCTCCTAGGTTGGCCTGCAGCACGAGCTTCTCCAACCAGGCAGACAGGTAAATAATCTGCATTGTATTGTTTACCTATCACAGTGACGGCACTCCAGCTGTGGTGAAACTACAACTCCCAGCATGCTCCATTCATTTCTATGGAGTTCTGAGAACAGCCAAGCAAGTGCGCATTTTGGGAGTTGTAGTTTTATCACAGCTGGAGTGGATTGGGGCCAGCTGGAGTGGATTGGGGCACCTGATGTGCCCCCAAGCAGCACATGGCCAGTCAATGCCGCTGGAGGACGTGTCCCCTCTAAGGCCAGTCATTTCTGCTTGAGGACGTGTCCCCTGTAAGGCCAGTCAATGCCGCTGGAGGACGTGTCCCCTCTAAGGCCAGTCATTTCTGCTTGAGGACATGTCCCCTCTAAGGCCAGTCAATGCCGCTTGAGGACGTGTCACCTCTAAGGCCAGTCATTTCTGCTTGAGGACGTGTCCCCTCTAAGGACAGTCATTTCTGCTTGAGGACGTGTCCCCTGTAAGGCTGGTCAATGCCGCTGGAGGACGTGTCACTTCTAAGGCCGGTCAAAGCCGCTTGAGGACGTGTCCCCTCTAAGGACAGTCATTTCTGCTTGAGGACGTGTCACCTCTAAGGCCAGTCAATGCCACTTGAGGATGTGTCACCTCTAAGGCCAGTCAATGCCGCTGGAGGACGTGTCACCTCTAAGGCCAGTCATTTCTGCTTGAGGACGTGTCACCTATTAGGCCAGTCAATTCCACTTGAGGACGTGTCACCTCTAAGGCCAGTCAATGCCGCTTGAGGATGTGTCACCTCTAAGGCCAGTCAATTCCACTTGAGGACGTGTCCCCTCTAAGGCCAGTCAATTCCACTTGAGGACGTGTCCCCTCTAAGGCCAGTCAATTCCACTTGAGGACGTGTCCCCTCTAAGGCCAGTCAATTCCACTTGAGGACGTGTCCCCTCTAAGGCCAGTCAGTGCTGCTTGAGGACGTGTCACCTCTGAGTCCAATCATTGGCTGCAGTGGTGCTTATGAAGGGGCCACGGAGTTGGAACGGAGCGGCGGGGAACAGGTCAGTATGGATTTCTACACTAATACCACTGCCCATGAGGGCAAATATTAGAAAAAAAAACTGGATAACTTCTTAGAAGATCCGTAGGAGCCACCACAGGAAAACGGCGCCCTGTGGAGACATTATCAGATATAATCTGGATCTCATTAACGTGCATCCCATGGGTTAGCCCCAAGCCGATTATACATTGATGGCCTCTCCTAAGGATTCTTGGGATTTTGCTGTATATTATAAAGTGTAATTACTCCGAAAGCTTGTACTGAAAACATCATTTTACAGTTTGAATTTATAAAAAGTTGAATAATCTGCTGGTTTCCCTTGGAAACAGACAGCAGTGTTAGCTCCGCCTCCGCTGTCAGACATGTGACCTGTCTAATCAGTACCCACAATGCATTGCTCGCTGCTAACAAGAAGCTAAGTGAATTCTGAAATTCACTTTGGTTGTGAACAGAGAAGAAAACAACATGTAACTGAACAGTTAGTAGCCCAAAAGTAAAGCAAAACCTTCACAAAGTTACGTACTGTGGGCTCTTCTTAATTTTTGTTGGAAAACGGAGTCCTCCTTTAAGTAAGAAAACGTTTGTCGCTGCGCTGCTATCTGTCAATGACATCATATAACACAATATTAATTAATGGGACCCGGGAGAACAATGATTTCATCCCTGAATGAAGTCACAGGATAAGATTTATGGATGTGACCTCCACTGATGACGAAGACAACGGATGACGGGACGTGATGAGAGGTGAAGATTCAGTGTCTAAACGTTAAAATATCCGACCGTTAATCCATCGCCTTGATTACGTCATTGGCAGGGAAGGAGACTTGTCCTCATCTACTAATTATCTGTAATTAATTCCAATCACAAGCAGAAGTGTCATAGGAAGGTTTCTTAAAGGGGAATTGCATGTTTTTTTCAGAAGAAGAGGTTAGTGATGATGGTCTGTTGAGGATTCGTGGACCTGAACCCCAATGCTTGCTATTTTCTAATGTTACCCTTAAAATGCCAAGAGATACATAAAGTTAGAGGTATCGTGTTATATGTCATATGGAAGATCTCTTCTAAAATATTAGGGTCACAGTGCCGACAGATTCCATAAAATTCTGAATGCAGGACTGGATATGCCATAGAGTTCATTGACACACACTATGCTACCTGCATCCGCCACTAGGGGGAGATTACTGCATACTACTTTATATTATTACGTATAATTAATTAAAGTGGTTCTCCAGTTTTAGAATGACATTTTTTATCTGCCCAGAGTGTCCCAAACACTACACATTTATTCCCCATATACCTGTTTTTCATGACAGTGCTTTCCTTCCCCTGTTCTCAGCATCACTGCATCCTGGCAGGATGTCTACATGCAGAACTTCCTGTTTTCATCAGCTTCCTGTTGGGTTTTCTAATCAATCCCAGCTTATGTTTTGGTGGGTTGTCTCCGCCTAGCTAACACGGAGAAAGGAATTGTGAGGGGGCATAAGTACAGCAGAGGGATCAGCGTAGCAGGCAGAGCAAACCCTTTGAAAGATTATAGAGCAAAGTATGCTGGGATTGGTTAGAAAACCCAACAGGAAGCTGATGAAAACAGGAAGTTCTGCATGTAAACATCCAGCCAGCATGCAGTGATTCCTAGAACAGGGGAAGGAAAGTGCTAACAGGTATATGGGAGATAAATGTGAAGTGTTTGGGGTACTGTGGGCAGATCATAAAAAAAAGTGCATTATGAAACCAGTCAGTATGCAGTAAGTTCTTAAGCTCCCTCTTGTGGTGGCTTTTGGTAGCCCAGAATTTAGCAATGTGGTGTTAAAAATAAAGTGAATAAAAGTGTAAAGTTGTTGGTCTTATCCTTTAAATGAACATATCACAAACACGACTTTTATACAGATATGATTATCCCGCTGTACATTCTGCTTCTTCCCCAGTATGATGATTCCAGGAAACGTGGCAGGGGTGGCCAAACAGTTCCTGCGTTGTGTTTTCCATCAGCTGGCTCCCAACGGCATCTTCTCACAGCTGTTCCAGAGCAACATCAAAGGTGACGGGTCAGAGGGTGCACGTTCCCTGTGTCTATACCAGCGGATTGTCACATCGCTCATTAATCATCTTCCGATTCCCTCTTTTACAGACGGCAGCTTTTTACGGACCTTAGCGGCATCTCTGATAGACTTCAATGAGCTCAGCTCTTTTGCTGCACTGAGCCAACTGCTGGAGGTAAGAACTAAGCAAAGGAAATCAACATGGAATATTCCAGAGGCTGAGGATGTTCCGCTAGTTGTAAGATTGATACTATAAAATGAACCGTTTATGGGCAGCATGGCGGGTGGTCCTGTTCCTTAAAGGGGATTTTAATATTGATGTCCTGTCCATAGGATATACGTGATTGGGGCGGGTCCAACACCTTCACATACCATGCCGATCAGATGATCTGCATTGGCTCCAGCACCTGAAAGACACAGCTCTATTCACTGTGTAGTGGTTTATGCTGGTTTGCGCTGCTTCCGCTGAACTAAACGTACCAGTTACACAATGGACAGAGCTGTGTAGTTTCAGGGCTGGAGTTACTGCAAAACAGTTGGTTGGAGGGGGTATGGGGTGCCGGACCATTGCTAATCAGATATTAAAGGGTTTTTCTAGGAGTAGACTATTGACAACCTATTCTAAGGATCTGATCAATGGGGGTCTGCTGTTTGAAGTGGCTTTGGTTCTCCGGGGCCCCGGATAAAAAGCAGTGGTAGATTGATTCGGGGCCAGGGCCCCGGATAAAAAGCCCTAGCAACGCCCCTGGTAAAAGTTAAATAAAAATAAATAAAGTAACAAAAAGTTACAATTTAGAATAAATACAAAATAAGAGAAAACATTGGAAAATCGACAAATATGAAATAAATGACAGCCGAATAAATGATACGGCAATAAAATGGAGAAATATACAATTTAATAATAAAGAATAGTTTTTTTATTAAATAAAAATGCAAAGGAAAATTTTAAAAATTACAACTGAAAACAAAAGTAAAATAAATGAAAAAGGAAACTGCTGAGCAATTGTTAATGAAAATAAATAAAAATAATAAAAATATATGAGAAAGTATTATATATATAAAAAAGAACGCTAATTAGAAAATGCAGGAAGGCTCGGCCGGAAATGTACACCCCCATAAATAGCACATGGGCTCACATAGTAGATTTAGGCTACTTTCACACGTTTTAACGTTTACATTTTCCGGTATTGAGATCCGTCATAGGGGCTCAATACTGGAAAAAACGCTTCCGTTTTGTTCCGATTCATTGACATTGGAGACAAAACGTAACTGAACAGAACGGAGTGCTCCAAAATACATTCCATTTTCATACCGGAGAGCAGCATGCTGCGGTTTTCTTTCCATCCTGGGGTGTGGAGCAAGACGGATCCATCATGACCCACAGTGCAAGTCAATGGGACGGATCCGTTTTTTCTGACACAATCGGACACAATAGAAAACGGATCCGTCCCCCACTGACTTTCAATGGAGTTCATGACGGATCCGTCTTGGCTATGTTACAGATAATACAACCGGATCCGTTCTTAACAGAAGCAGACGGTTGTATTATCAGTAACTGAAGTGTTTTTGCTGAACCCTGCCGGATCCAGCAAAAATGCTGGTGTGAAAGTAGCCTTAGACATCAAGCCTTATCCCAAAAATGTCTTCCTCTGCTCTCCTTCGTTATGGACAGATACAGAACAGCAATCAGTATCACAGTGCTGTTTTTTTTTTTTTTAGGGGTTGAATAACAAGAAGAATTTACCAGCCGGGGGTACGATGCTGAGATGCCTCGAAAATATTGCCACATTCATGGAAGCCTTACCTATGGATTCCCCCAGTAATCTGTGGACCACCATCTGTAACCAGTTCCAGACCTTTTTCACAAAATTGCCTTCTGTCCTTCCACTAAAGGTAGAGCTTTTCATTCATCCATGAAACCCTGTACATTGCAGTACCGCTTAGGACCACCAGAGCTAATAGTTGTAATTTGTCGACTACTCTAGGGTTGGATGAAGTAGATGCATTTTAGGTAATCCCATGCATTACGTTGGGTTAGTTTCTGACTAATCGTACAAATGTGTTTCCTTCCAGTGTTCCTTAGATTCCAGTCTGCGGATAATGATTTGTCTTTTGAAGATCCCGACATCTAACGCCACCAGGGTAAGCCTCATAATCATCTCATCTCCCCTACAGCGAGTATCCACCTTGCACAAACCCAGTTTACGTTGCATAATTCCTAAAATTGCAAGGGGCGCCTCTAAAGTCACTCAGTCTGAGCGGGACCTGAATGCCCATTAGCTGAGCTGAGGGGCCCCACCGTGTCCCCATCCATGGGCAAAGGTGTGGACTCCTTTCTGCTAGTCTGTGTCCCAGTAAGTGACATCACTGCTTTATTTCCAACCATAGAATGGGGAAGGGGTGCCTCATTCATCCCCCATAGATTGGAATGAAGTGGGATACGTTGAAACAGTTGCGTACATAGAGAAGGAAAGGCCCCATAGCAAGGATCAAACCGGGCCCCCACACAGGACAGAAGGGTTTCTGCCTAAACCCTTTTCAATGACCCTTGGGGCCACTTTTCCACTGCCTCATTTGCTAAAAGTTGTTCCTTTAGAGGGTAGAGTCCTGACCAAGGTTTCACCTCCAGTAGAAGAGGTGATGATTCCAACTAAGACTGGGCCGCCTCTTGTCCTGGGCCCCATAGCAGTCGCCTGGTCTGCCGCTATGGTAGTTACACTCCTGCATTGAATATGTTCTATACCAATGAAATCCTATGATGCCAATCATTATCTTCCTGCTTCCAGAGTCTGCTGGAGCCGTTCTCCAAGCTGCTGAGCTTCGTCATTCAGAACGGGGTGTTCACCCTGGCGTACCTCGTCGAGCTCTGTGGCCTGTGTTACCGGGTGTTTACCAAGGTAGGAAAATGTTTGGTCTAGTTTTTGTTTTCGCGAGAAAACACGTATTATTGTTCATGGGACTTGCGTTTTTTTTTCTGTAGCTTTTTTTCAGCCATGATTGATGAGTTTTTTCCCTATATAGAAGACTAAAAAATTGCTGCGTGGCCAGAGCCTGCTGTGACCGAAAACACATAACATAATTAAAGAAATAATGTTAATCTTAATAATATTAATAATAAATATGGAAATAATCCTAAAAACGGTCGGTGAAAATTGCAGGAAAAAAACTGTATGAATCCACCCAACATCAGATCATTAAAGAAGAACTCCTGCAAAATGTTTTATTCTCTGACCTGTTAGAGAGCTGCATGATGTAATCTGTAGTAAAGGTAATCTTCTTACCAGTGACTCTATCTGTGAGTTATCCCCTCTCTTCTAATTGTAGCTGTGTCATGTGACCAACTCCCTGACCTCCCACTGACCCAGGACAGGAAACCAGTTACTGCTCTATTCATTCCTATGAGACTGAAAGTGAGGCTCCCATAGGAATACATAGAGAAATAGACTTCCTGTCCACACATAAGATGCTGTGTTATCTGGTGAGTCTGATTCCTAGTCACATGACACAGATGAGAAACATCAGGGAGATATAACTCACAAATACAGTCACTGGTAAGAAAATGACATTCATTACAGATTACATCATGTACCTTTCTAGCAGGACAGAGAATAACATTTTTTGCGGTAGATCTTCTTTAACATCCATTTGTGAATTAAAGGGATTTTCCACATCCGGGGGCCTTTGGGCCTGACCTCCCCACGTCAACAGACTTGCAAAGGGAAGCATGCTAACCTGCTTCCTCCTTCGGTCCTGCTGTCACTGATGTGCTGCGGTCCCGCCTGTCAACATCCCGTTTAACGGGGGTAACATGTGCCGCTACAGCGGTGACATATCCCTCTATGTGTCACGTGATGCATGGTGGATACTTCACCGCTGCCGCCACACATTGGCTGCAGCAGCACACGTGACCCCTGTCAAACCAAATTTTGACATGTGGGATCGCAGCACCTACGTAGCATTCGGAACTGAGCTGCAGAAAGTAGGTAAGTATGCAGCAACGTGGTGCTGGTGGTGCTGGTGGGGGAAGGGGGTCAGGCTGAAAGGCCCCCCCGAACATGGACAACCCCTTTAAAGATTTTGTCCACATCAGCTAGTTGTTATTGGAGACCATCAGCAAGCTTGTTTGTCAGACCCTCTTGACCAGAGATCTCAAACTCGTGGCCCTCCAGCTGTTGTAAAACTACAACTTCCATCATGCCAGGAGAGCCTACAGCTATTGGGGCATGCTGGGAGTTGTAGTTTGGCAACAGCTGGAGGGCCACGAGTTTGAGATCCCTGCTCTTGACCCTATGACATCTTAGCTGAGCTCCTTTAACCTCTTCACACCCTGCTCTGTACTATTACATTGCAGTTGCAGAAACCACATAGTAAGGGCTCATGAATACGACCGTATGTATTTTGCGGTCTGCAAAAAAAAAAAAAAACGGATCAGCAAAAAATGTGCATTCCGTGTTTTGCGGAACGGAACAGCTGGCCCCTAATAGAACAGTCCTATCCTTGTCCGTAATGCACACGAAGTACCTTCCGTTTTTTTGTTTTTTTTTGCTGACCCATTGAAATGAATGGTTCCTCATATGGTCCGCAAAAAAAACTGGGACGGACATGGAAAGAAAATACGTTCGTGTGCATGAGCCCTAACTTATAGCACTACAGGAAATCAGATTCCCCTCCTCCGCCTCCCCGTTCGAAGGCCGTATACTCCCTTTAATGATAATGATGGGACATTCAGCATCTGCTTCTATCTGCGTCCAGCTTCCGTTTTCCATTTCCTTCAGGTTTTTCTGCCTCCCGTGCAAAATGGCAGCTGGCTAGTGATTTCGAGATGTGCAGGAAATCAAGTTAAATAAGAAAAACTGAAAAATCAATGAGTGACCTGCGGTGGGTCAGCGACTTTTCAGCCGTCTAACTAATTGGAAATGATGTTAATGCGGCCGCGGCTCAATATTATTGACCAGAGCTCGTCAGGGCAGAGCAGGCATTATTTCCATGATTCTGCTATGGCCATGGGATTGTGCTGGACGGTAACTCCACGCAGGGCGGAGCGCCTCAGCCAGCCTAGCGCATCAAAATTTATAGTCTGCTGAAACCTATCAGTCCTCAGCCGTCTTCTTCTATCAGGTCATTAGTCACCCAGCTTTTCCAGAGTTCTGAACAACAAATATGCCTCTATAAAGTCACCCAGAGTCCTGAGCGCTCTCCTGGCGGTGTGTCCTGCCATCATATTTAGAGTACTGCCACGTGGGGTGAATTGTCTGCAGTGGAACGTCCACTCAAGCTTTTGGTGTAAGGTCTCATGCACACGAACATATTTTCTTTCCGTGCGGACCGTATGCGGAACCATTCATAGCAATGGGTCCGCAAAAAAAAAAAAAGGAAGTTACCCCGTGTGCATTCCATTTCCATATGTCCGTATTTCCGCTCCGCAAAAAATAGAACATGTCGTATTATTGTCCGCATTACAGACAAGGATAGGACTGTTCTATTAGGAGCCAGCTGTTCCGTTCCACAAAATATGGAATGTACACGGACGTCATACGTATTTTTTGCGGATTCGTTTTTTGCTGACTGCAAAATGCATACGGTCGTGTGCATGAGCCTTAATTCTGCCGCGTTTTAAAATTGTCGTTTGAGATCAATTTTCGCGTTGTTGTCGCCCAGTTGGGGACCGTCCAAATTGGGTTGCGAGTAGAAGTCAGGTCTGCACTGTTTCCACCCTGATGTGACACAGTTTCCAGCTTTTCTAGAGTCCTGAATATCTGTTCTACATAGTAGAAGCTGAGTAATAACCAATATGGCCTCCATTTCTGTAACTGTGGTCACCCAGCTTTCCAGAAACTAATTTGATAAAGTTTTTCAGGGGTACACCAGTTTGGGAAAGCTGTGCGTTATCCAGTATAGCTCCTGCAACTTTCCCTGAGTCCTTACTGAATGATGACTCATAATTCTGCCAGTGTCTTGTGGCGGCTGTGTATAGGTGTACAGATGTAGCAGAGCTGTGATTTTGCAGCTTTTGTAGCAGGTGCCACTAGCACTGCACCCAAATCAAAGGTCTATGGCAGGGATCAGCAACCTCCGGCACTCCAGCTGTTCTGAAACTACAACTCCCAGAATCCTCCTTTCACTTCTGTGGGAGTTACAAGAACAACCAAGTAAGTTTGCATGCTGGGAGTTGTAGTTTAACAGCAGCTGGAGTGCCGAAGGTTGCTGATCCCTGGTCTAAGTTGAGGGGCAGACATGCATTATATCTAATGCACCTTTTTTTTTTCTCAAATGCAGGAACGGGACAAGTACTACCTGACCCGCAGCGTGATCCTGGACCTGCTGCAAGCCTTGAAATTAAAGTCTCCCCTGCCAGACACCAACCTCCTGCTGCTGGTTCAGGTAGGAAGGCTTCCTAGTCTGGAGGGGGGGACGGTGATTACAGTGAGAATGAAATGGGCCATTTCATCAACCATTCTCCCCAGTGGACGCACTTATTTGCGCTGAGCCCTTTCATTAAATTAAAGGGCTGGCATTAAGGATCTGTGTTTTCATCTGAGCTCATGAGACCATCTCCAAGCAAATGTGACCTACTTAAAAGGAGTAGGAGAATTAAAGTGCACCCACCACCTTCACACAGGCGGTGTAATACAGGCAGAGAGAAGGCATCTAGTCAGTGGATTCTCGAGAGAAATGCATGTTTTCTCTAGTTTGCTGGGGTTTTTTTATGACACTTTGTCCACTAGGTGGCTCTGTAAGTGTATACTGTAGAATAACCATATTTCCATATTTTTACTATTTTTCTATATATTTTTGATATTTGCTGATATTGATTATGCTTGTGTTGTTAGTTCATTTGTTCAGATGTTGGAACGAAGTTGTCAGAGTCCACGATCATTCACAAGCAGATGATTGCGTCGTTACCCTCGGTGAGTGGTCATCCTCACTTCTATTCTTTCTGTGATTAGTTCTCGATGAGGGAGTTGATGTGATATCCTTTTATTGGCAGACAGATCTAGGAGGGGCAGGGAGGTCATATTTAAAGATAGATAGATATGACATAGATTGATAGATATGACATAGATTGATAGATAGATAGATAGATAGATAGACAGAATGGCCATAGACCCTACAGGGAAATTTCCTGGTGGGCCGATGCCCAGGGGGTCACCTAAGCCCTCCTCATGGCCACCGATCAGGTACATAGCGATCTGATGGTCTCAGCATTAATGCTAGGAGTATAGAAAGTGCCTTCCTGCATTCAACTGTATTGCCATCCTCAGTTGAGTACTGCGGCGGGGGCAGCAGTATTTTGTGCTGCACTACAGTATTGCTGGCCCCGCCTACTTATTGGCCCTGCCTTCTGTCAGTTTGGACCTGCCTACAACATGGGGCCACTTTTTTTTTTTTTAAATTAGATCATCTTTATTAGGGTTTATAAGCATGTACCAAAACAGAACATCGTATAATAAGGCTACATCAAGAGTCAGTTCTTAACATAAGCAATGAGACATGAAAGCATGGTATACATAATCCAAACATTTGCATTTCCCCCCTGAAGCCCTAGAAACACCCCCATCCACACACACCCCATTCCAGTATCAGTTGCACTCTTACCCCAGATTACTGTTCGTCCGCATAAACGACAGCCATGGGTCCCATAATTTCCCGTATTTAAGGGGACAGACATGGGGCCACTTTTAATTTTTTTTTCCAGGGCCACTTTAAGTTCCCAGTCCAGGATAGATGAGATAGATAGATAGATAGATAGATAGATAGATAAATATGAGATAGATAGGAGGTAGGTAGATAGATAGATAGATAGATAGACATAATACACATACAGTATAGACACAGCAGTGGAGCATTACGGTTATCGCCGCCCTCCATGATCACCGGCAGTAATGCAGAACGCGCCGGGCCCCTCTGTCAGTCACTTTAGTCTTGTGTTTGTTTTGCTGTCAGAGAAATGTCAGACATCGCAGTCTATGAGACAGAAGGGTCCGGCTCAGCTCAGTGAGGATCTGCTGCATTATCATATCCAGAATGGATAACTGCACATGATGCTGCCATATCGAGATTTAACCGCTTCCTTCGCAGGCTGCTGTAGCTTCTGGCCGTAGGTCCTGCCTGGAGGCAGGCTGCATTAACCCCTGTGCTGCAAAACACTTCTTCTACATGAAAAATCTCTGGGGCTTTTATATGAAAGATAATCCATATCTGTGCAATAAATTAAATTGCTGCGGACTCCAATAATGTTATTATAAAATGCCAATACCGCAATTTCTGCCTGTTACTTGCTAAAATAAATTACTCAGCAGTTTTGAAATGTCAGGATGTAAACAGCAACAAATGGATGATATCATCGGAAAATGTGAGAAGCAAATTGCTAAGCACTTTTATCAGCTCAGAAGTTAAAGTTTTATTTGTCAGATACTAGATGTCAGGACTACAGACTAGCGTCCAGTCAGGTATCTTATACTGTAACTACTATAATACCGCTCCTATGTACAAGAATATAACTACTATAATACTGCTCCTATGTACAAGAATATAACTACTATAATACTGCTCCTATGTACAAGAATATAACTACTATAATACTGCCTCCTATGTACAAGAATATAACTACTATAATACTGCTCCTATGTACAAGAATATAACTACTATAATACTGCTCAAATAACTACTATACTGCTCTATGTACAAGAATATAACTACTATAATACTGCCTCCTATGTACAAGAATATAACTACTATAATACTGCTCCTATGTACAGGAATATAACTACTATAATACTGCTCCTATGTGCAAGAATATAACTACTATAATACTGCTCCTATGTACAAGAATATAACTACTATAATACTGCTCCTATGTACAAGAATATAACTACTATAATACTGCTCCTATGTACAAGAATATAACTACTATAATACTGCTCCTATGTACAAGAATATAACTACTATAATACTGCTCCTATGTACAAGAATATAACTACTATAATACTGCTCCTATGTACAAGAATATAACTACTATAATACTGCTCCTATGTACAAGAATATAACTACTATAATACTGCTCCTATGTACAAGAATATAACTACTATAATACTGCTCCTATGTACAAGAATATAACTACTATAATACTGCTCCTATGTACAAGAATATAACTACTATAATACTGCTCCTATGTAAAGAATATAACTACTATAATACTGCTCCTATGTACAAGAATATAACTACTATAATACTGCTCCTATGTACAAGAATATAACTACTATAATACTGCTCCTATGTACAAGAATATAACTACTATAATACTGCTCCTATGTGCAAGAATATAACTACTATAATACTGCTCCTATGTACAAGAATATAACTACTATAATACTGCTCCTATGTGCAAGAATATAACTACTATAATACTGCCTCCTATGTACAAGGATATAACTACTATAATACTGCCTCCTATGTACAAGAATATAACTACTATAATACTGCTCCTATGTACAAGAATATAACTACTATAATACTGCTCCTATGCACAAGAATATAACTACTATAATACTGCCTCCTATGTACAAGAATATAACTACTATAATACTGCTCCTATGTACAAGAATATAACTACTATAATACTGCTCCTATGTACAAGAATATAACTACTATAATACTGCTCCTATGTACAAGAATATAACTACTATAATACTGCCTCCTATGTACAAGAATATAACTACTATAATACTGCCTCCTATGTACAAGAATATAACTACTATAATACTGCTCCTATGTACAAGAATATAACTACTATAATACTGCCTCCTATGTACAAGAATATAACTACTATAATACTGCTCCTATGTACAAGAATATAACTACTATAATACTGCTCCTATGTACAAGAATATAACTACTATAATACTGCTCCTATGTAATAGAATATAACTACTATAATACTGCTCCTATGTACAAGAATATAACTACTATAATACTGCTCCTATGTACAAGAATATAACTACTATAATACTGCTCCTATGTACAAGGTCCATGTCCTCTGTGGATTGCTGGTGTAGAGCAGGTTTCATACAGAAGGTTAGAGGTTTGTCTGTAAATGGAGGCCGCTGTTTGTTCATCTCTCACCAGTAACTTCCTGTAGAGAGCGATCTGTCATTGTGCTTTGCTCCTGCCCCTCCCTCCACCACGAGGACTTGACATCTATTAAATAGAGGAAATATAAGTGGACACCGGGGAGACTCGCTGGTGCCGCGCGTTGTTAAAGTTTATGGGGCTGGCGCTGTCTGTCAGAGAGGACGGTAATGCTACAGATTTACGAGGCGGGGGCTCATGAATCAGATTCTCTCATTGTAAACATAAAGGCAGATTCTCTCTGAAGTCACATTTCTTCTTCTTGACATCCATCGCTACGGATATAATGCAATATAAAAATGCTGATTTTATATTGAATTCTCTGTAATTCCATGTTTACTGCGGGGGCTACATTGTATCCAGTCATAGAACCACCTTTTCTTCATTAGTTACAAAGTAACAACATCTGAGGTCCTATAGACAGATGGCTGCAGTGTGATGGTCTCCGAGGTAACAGTCCTTACATCAAATACTGATGACCCTTTGTCACTTAGTGTGGACATCTCTAACCATTCCTCCATTGACATCTGGAAGTGTTGATGGGTCACTTGTAGATCTGAACTATAGTTAAATGGACATACTCTTTAATATCCCATTCAAGTTATGTGCTGACCTGTCAAAATGAGCCCAGAGGGTCGGAGTTCTCCATGATAGAAACCAAAGTGGCAGGGCAGTTGGAAGAACATCAGAGATCTTCAAGAGGAACAACACTGTGGGCCACCAAGCCAAAGGGGCAAGGCCTTTGGAAGATTCCAAATGCAAAGATCACAAGACTTTGAAGAGCATGAGAAGTTTCTGAAGTAAATTTCTAAGGGTGCCACCACACAAAGTTTTTTGGAGGAGGTTTTGAGACCAATCTACCTGCAGAATTTTTAGCCAGAAGCGGAACCACCAGGAAGGAGAAGTGTAAGTCCTTCCTGTCACGTAATAGGTAGGGAATAGTGGAGCCTTGAGCTCCACCCACAGCACTCTTCCTTCCTACTTGCATGGTCGGACCTAACTGACGGTGCGCAACTGGACGGTGGTCCCTAGCTTACGTAAGTGCAGGGCCTTACAGGAAGGGGTGACAAAGGGAGAAAACGACAGACTAAGAGAGACAACATAGATACGTAATCAATACCAGGCCGGGTCAGAAACTGAGAAGTCAATAAATCCAAACGTAGGCAAAAACCGGAACCAGATGAAGCTGGTTGAAGAGTCCGGAGGTTGCGTCAGTACAAGGGGATATCATAGGATCGAAGCCAAGTACAAGTCGAGGTCAGGAGCCAAGAGATCACATCAATACAAGGGGGTATCACAAGGTCGAAGTCAAATATGAGCCGAGGTGAAATAAACAGAAGTCGCACATGCAGGGAAAACACTAGTGAGGTAGTAAGGCCAATCACAGGCAACCTGTGGCCAGCAGGTTGCCTGTTTAAATAGGCCTAGTTGATGGGTCATGTGACGTGGCCAGCGTCACGTGACCCACGTCCAGCATAACCACACACCCAAGCGCCGACTCATTAACGTTGGCGCTCAGTTCCTCCCCTGCTCATTGTCTAGGGGATGGCGAATGCCGTTCACGCTGAGGAGGCATGCGTGGACAGGTCCTCCCCGCCCCCCTTGTTGCTATGGAGATGAGGATGCCGGCCAGGCGCCGCCAGCTCCCCGTTACACTTCTAATTTCTTTCAAATCCACTTCTGGCAGATATGCTTCAAGACGTCATCCAAAAAACTGTGTGTGGCCATTAGGGCTGAAACGATTCATCGAGGTACTCGATGAAATCGACACAAAAAAATCCTCGATGCAGTTTTCCTGCATCGAGGATTCGTTTAAATCACGTGGCAACAGAGGGTGAGTGAAAAAAGGCTTTCACTCACCACTCCGTGGTCTCCTGTTGGCACCGCGCTGCCTGACTTCACACACAGTGTCAGAGCGCGCGCTGCCTGGCGCTGTGTGTGACGTCAGGCCCCTCCCACTGCATGCTGGGAAGAAGCAGCGGTCGTCTCCTGCGGACTCCATGTCGCCCAGCAGCGTGGTGAGCGGACCCTGTCTGGTAAGGTAAGTATTGTTAAAAGAATAGGGGGCTGGCTCATGGCACTGGGGGACATGGAGGGGTTAATTTGATGGCCTTGGGGGACATGGAGGGGCTAATGATGGTGCTGGGGGACATGGAGGGGTTAATTTGATGGCCTTGGGGGACATGGAGGGGCTAATGATGGTGCTGGGGGACATGGAGGGGTTAATTTGATGGCCTTAGGGGACATGGAGGGGCTAATGATGGTGCTGGGGGACATGGAGGGGTTAATTTGATGGTCTTAGGGGACATGGAGGGGCTAATGATGGTGCTGGGGGACATGGAGGGGATAATTTGATGGCCTTGGGGGACATGGAGGGGCTAATGATGGTGCTGGGGGACATGGAGGGGCTAATGATGGTGCTGGGGACATGGAGGGGTTAATTTGATGGCCTTAGGGGACATGGAGGGGTTAATTTGATGGTCTTAGGGGACATGGAGGGGCTAATGATGGTGCTGGGGGACATGGAGGGGTTAATTTGATGGTCTTAGGGGACATGGAGGGGCTAATGATGGTGCCGGGGGACATGGAGGGGATAATTTGATGGCCTTGGGGGACATGGAGGGGCTAATGATGGTGCTGGGGGACATGGAGGGGCTAATGATGGTGCTGGGGGACATGGAGGGGTTAATTTGATGGTCTTAGGGGACATGGAGGGGCTAATGATGGTGCTGGGGGACATGGAGGGGATAATTTGATGGCCTTGGGGGACATGGAAGGGCTAATGATGGTGCTGGGGGACATGGAGGGGTTAATTTGATGGCCTTGGGGGACATGGAGGGGCTAATTATGGTGCTCGGGGACATGGAGGGGTTAATTTGATGGCCTTGGGGAACATGGAGGGGCTAATGATGGTGCTGGGGACATGGAGGGGTTAATTTGATGGCCTTGGTGTATAATAGATACACAGACTGGCAAAAGAGCAGCCTGCTGTATATACCATATTGGGTATAGCCGCATACTCCAGCTGCTATATGCTCTCATTGACTATAATGTGGTCCAGGGCAGGCAATCTGTCCATGTTCTAGCTTACACGATGGTTATGGTCCAAACAAAAAAACGCTACTTGAAGCATATTTTTTGTAGTATTCAGCCAAAACCCAGCTTGAACGCTGTAACAAGGCCGGACCCCATTACAGTCAATCACTGCAGCAGCCGGCAGTATCCAGTTATACCTGATACGGTACATTCAGGCTGTTCTTCTGACAGAATGTATATTGTATCTGTGAAAGAAGCCTTATGTGCATTCAAAACACTGTGTACCACTGTAAGTAATAATAAATATTGTTTTTATAAAGCAATACGTTATTTTAAGATGTTTTTTCTTATTAGAGTACTCGATTAATCGTTGGAATAATCGATAGATTACTTGATTACTAAAATAATCGTTTACTGCAGCCCTAGTGGCCATACCCTAAGAGGTCAAGTGCTTAGAGGAGCAGCAGAGATGTTCAGGTTGAAAACTCAAGGGCAAGGGATGAGCCTCCAAGATGTCCATGTAAAGAGAACCAAGCACAGAGCTAGCGATTTGTACACGAAAAACTTAGAAGAACATTGCAAGAGAATTGGAGATCTCCTCTGGGACCTGTCAGAGGTTTCTTTAAATTAGACAGTGTGGAGTTAAAGTAGAACTCCCACAAAATGTTTTATTCTCTCACCTGTTAGAAAGCTGCATGATGTAATCTGTAGTGAATGCAATCTTCTCACCAGTGACTGTATCTGTGAGTTATCCCCTCTCTTATAATTGTAGCTGGGTCATGTGACCAACTTTCTGACCTCCAACTGACCCAGGACAGGAAGCCAGTTACTGCTCTATTCATTCCTATGAGACTCAGAGTGAGGCTTCCATAGGAATGCATAGAGAAATAGACTTCCTGTCCACACATAAGATGCTGTGTGAGTTGGTGAGTCTGATTGCTGGTCACGTGACACAGATGAGAAGCATCAGGGAGATATAACTGACAATTAAAGACAATGGTAAGAAAATGACATTCACTACAGATTACATCATGTACATTTCTAGCAGGACATGGAATAAAAGTTTTCCGTTTTTTTTCCCTCTGTTTAGTGCGGCACAGCAGCCATGGAGTGCACCAGACAATACATTGGGGAGATCTTGGATTTCATTGCAGATATGCACACCCTGACCAAGCTGAAGGTAAGTTCTGATGGAGAACGTTGGAAAGTCACCATACAAAGCTCATGGAGCTGCATGTATCTCCATGATATTATGTGATGAGTCTACTTCCTCCCTCCTGTAGAGTCACATGAAGACCTGCTCACAGCCCTTGCACGAGGACACCTTTGGTGGTCACCTTAAAGTAGGTCTTGCCCAGATTGCTGCTATGGAGATAACCCGTGGAAACCACCGAGACAATAAAGCGGTCATAAGATATCTGCCCTGGTTATACCATCCGCCGTCAGCCATGCAACAAGGGTAAGGGCAAGAGAAAAGAACATTCTGGGAAATAGATAAAATCGGAGGCTATATCCTAAAATTCCCTAATTTCCGTCTTTTTCCCCCTAGTCCCAAAGAGTTCATCGAATGTGTCTCTCACATCCGACTCCTGTCATGGCTTCTCTTGGGGTCTCTCACCCATGGTGTGGTCTGCATGAATTCGCCCTCCCCATGTATGCCAATTCCATTAGATGCCGGCTCACATGTTGCTGATCATCTGATCGTCATTCTCATTGGATTTCCTGAGCAATCAAAGGTAAAGCAGGACCATGTATCAGACCATACCAGCTGTGATTACTATTTAAAGGGCAAGTCCTCTTTAAGGGCAAAGGTAATTTAGGAACTGTATTGTGGACGGTGTTAAAGGGGTTTTACTCTTGATGTCCTATCCTTAGGATAGGACATCAGTACCTGATTGGTGGGGGTCCGACACCCGGGACCCCCGCCAATCAGCTGCTTGAGAAGGTACCGGCGCTCCCGTGAGCGCCGAGGCCTTCTTTTAGATTTTCCTAGACCAGTGACATCACGTTTATCGGTCACGTGGCCTAGGAGCAGCTCAGCCCCATTCAAGTGAATAGGACTGAGCGCGATACCAAGCACAACCGCTATACAATGTACGGCGCTGTGCTTGGTGAGCGAGGAGAAGGTAGCGGTGCTCACAGGAGTGCCGGTACCTTCTCAAACAGCTGATTGGCGGAGGTCCCGGGTGTCAGACCCCCACCGATCAGATACTGATGGCCTATCCTGAGGATAGGTCATCAGTAGTAAAATCCTGGAAAACCCCTTTAAGGCTGTATTATATTGCTAACCAGCCTTCACAGTAATACTCCTCTGGAATTCTGGGAAGAAGGGATGCAAATAAGCATCTCAAAGCCTATTTAAAGGGTCAAACATTGACTTCTAGGATAGCTGCCTTAGATCTGGTGGCATCAGAGGCAGAGCTTGCAAGGAGCTCATTTGCATCCCTTCTTGCAAGCAAGTGGTATGTTTTCCTGCAGCGCCACCACGGGGCAAATGAAGCATTACACAGTTTCCATTTGAATTATTGGGCTATCTTTGTCATACATGAACATGCTGGGATTGCTCATTGAGACTGGGGAACCCCTGAATACCCTAACATTGTGTTTTGGAAGTCGATGCAAACCAGACACCCCCTTAAAGGGGTTATCCAATGACTAATGTGAAAATGAAAATCAGACATCATATAGGACATGACAACCTCTTACTAACAAAGCTAGAACCAGCCCTGTACCTCACATGGATCCAGAGATCTCCCCATTCATTGCTCTGCTAGATTTATATCAAGCTGACAGCTCAAGGGGAGTATTATATTCTCTTATCGGTCAGCACTACGGTAGAACGTTCGGTGCACGTGTCTCAGGGATGGCGCCCAAATTCAAACATATGGCGGGAAAAGACCGGCACTCGGAAATATCCTAATATTCTTGATTTATTGTGATAGTCACATAACCGTGACGCGTTTCGGCACAATCCGTGCCTTCATCAGACACTGTCTGATGAAGGCACGGATTGTGCCGAAACGCGTCACGGTTATGTGACTATCACAATAAATCAAGAATATTAGGATATTCCCGAGTGCCGGTCTTTTCCTTCCATAAGCTCAAGGGGAGTGTCTTTTCTGCTGCAGCTAAGGAGGCGTGTCCATGCTCTACCTATCACAGCTCAGGGGGTGTGTCTCAGCCCTCCCTATCACAGCTCAGGAGGCGTGTCCATGCTCTCCCTATCACAAGTCAGGGGGCATGTCCATTCTCTCCCTATCACAGCTCAGGAGGCGTGTCTTAGCTCTCCCTATCACAGCTCAGGGGGCGTGTGTCAGCTTTCCCTATTACAGCTCAGGGGGCCGTTGAAGGATGAAACTGAGCATGTGCGGCCATCTCAGTGAGCAGGTCAAAGAAATAAGAAAAACGAACAGCAGTTGGCGCTATACAGATACATTTTACTGAATAACTCAGTGGCTATGCTAAATTTTTAATTACATGCAATTACAAAAGTGTTCAGATCCAGGTGTTGGTTTGAAAAATGTAGAATATTTTTCGTGGGACAACCCCCTTTAAAGTGCATTTTATATCTCTGCAGACCTCCGTGCTCCACATGTGCTCCCTCTTCCACGCCTTCATCTTCGCCCAGCTGTGGACGGTTTACTGTGAACAGGCAGCCATCTTTCCCACCATTCAGAACCAGAACGAGTTCACGGCCATCCTGACGGCCCTGGAGTTCTGGAGCAGGGTCACCCCCAGCATCCTGCAGCTGATGGCGCACAATACTGTGGTGAGTGCATGCCCTGAACTCCTCTACCCGGTCCAGTTAATCTCTGGTAATTGGCATTCCTGTAGAGCTCAAATAATTAGATCAACACGCTGCAAATCCTATTATGCAGATAATATCGGCCGGCTGGTTTCTGTCCATCTCTGAGTGGCATTTGGAGGAAGCGAAATAGAGATTTTTCCTCGGGAGGGAGGCAGAGATACTCTCCACCCCATCTCAAGTTCTCTGCACCCCACCTCAAGTACCCGATTCTAAAATCAGTGCTCTGGGGGTCATTATCTGTTCCCATCATCTGCTTTTTGCTTTGATATTGTCCATGCTTGGCTACGTTGGTAACACAGATGGTGACGGGTGGAGATGCCAAAGAAGTTGCTCAAAAAGAATGAAGGCCCCTTAGGAGCCCTTTATCCTTAGTATTCTGCACCTTCTATGACATGATGGAGACCGTGCGGAAGCCAAACATGATGGTGACTTCTTCTGCTCAGTCACTGCTGAAGCCATGGCTGCCAGTCTTACGTGATGTTTTCTGTATTGGCAGATGGTGGAAATGGTTTGTCTACATTTGATCAGCCTGATGGAAGCTCTGCAGGAGTGTAACTCCACAGTTTTCGTAAAGGTAAGGTGCCCTCCCCTCCCCAGTTGCATCACGTCTTTGCAGCACGTCAGGTTGTACTGTTACGGTGCTGAACTCGTAGCACCCAGAAACCTGTATAAAAAATACTCCCTATGGATTCTGCAGAGGGGCATTTATTATTATTTTTATTTATTAATTTTATTTATTTTTATTTACACAACCACAGAGTTTAAACCGATACAAATTTAATCAATCACATCATTTTATCAGAGGGGCATTTATTAGACATGGAGGGCGTCGGACTCATGTCAGTCTTCTAAAGCTAGTCATAATCATTAGATGTATTAGTATTTTGGCAACCCCCCCTATTTTCAACCCAATCTATTGTATGAGCGTCTATCTACTTTCCTGGCAGATGTCAGGGAAGAAGAGGGGTGAGCATGTTGTATTTTGACATGCCTAATCATTTTGTTCTTAGCTGTCCACCAGAAGTATCTGCCAGTGACTTTCTCCGATTCGCAGCACGTGCATGCTCGCTGAGCATGCATGTGTATAGGAGGATCAGGGGAAATAGCTGTCGGCCAAACAACAGGGGCTGGCTTAAAGGGGTTATGCCATGATTGATATAAAAAATGAATATCAGACATCTTATAGTACATGACAATCTCTAACAAAGCTATAACGAGCCCTGTACCTCACATGGATGCAGAGATCTCCACATTCACTCTTCCGGTTGCTATGCTAGATTATCTTCAGCCTGGCAGCTCAGGGGGCGTGTCCTTTTTGTTGCAGCTCTCTCCCTGTAACAGAACATATGGCTGGTGTCAGTCGAAGACTTAAACTGAGCATGTGCGACCAGATAACGAGCCGGACAAAAAAAATAAGGAAAAGAACAAACAGCAGGTGGCGCTATACAGACACATTTGATCGACTAGCTCAGTAGCTATACAAAATTTTTAATGACATGCAATTACAAAAGTATTCAGATCCAGGTGTTGGTTTGAAAACTGCAGAATTTGTTTTGGTACATGACCCCTTTAAGTAGGCAGAGAGAGGTGCACCGTGGTGGATGGTCTCTCACTCTTCATTAACATGGTTGCAGTACGATAACCCAATATAAGGATATATCACGTGTGTGTTACAAATTGAAGGTATGGACTGTATGGTTAGAGATGTGAAAGTATAACGTATCTGATGCCCGAGGAACCACAAGTTCCAGCACAGCTTACCCCCAAGAAGCCAGGGTATGATGCAGCAATGTATTAAATCTAATT
The DNA here is from genome assembly GCA_900303285.1 of Rhinella marina. Lineage (NCBI taxonomy): Eukaryota > Metazoa > Chordata > Amphibia > Anura > Bufonidae > Rhinella > Rhinella marina. The sequence continues at coordinate 392,707 of ONZH01013158.1, read as the reverse complement.
ACTGTGAAAGCTTTTTGTGTTCCGTGACATGATGTATAGGAAGGTGCGCTGCCTCTCCAGCGTGGAGCGCAAGGTGACTCATCACAGATCCAGTCAATACCAATTATCCCCGGCCTCGAGATTTAGAGGTGTAATTGCAGATCTTGATAATGTTAAAAGGACGTAATTGCATTCATATTCTGGACCTGAAACGGAGAGGCCAAGGTCTTATTAAGCAATAGACGTTCATTCGCTCCACTCGGTGCCTTGGTGGAATCTAAATGAACGGTGGACAAGACGGGCAAAGGAGGCATATGCCCAGGCTGTACCGAAAATAAGATTCTTGTGTGCGGCCAGGTCATGTGACTAGTCCTGGATATTCAGGAAGCCCTAGACTTGAGAACAGCAACCTTCAGCACTCCAGCTGCTGTGAAACTGCAACTCCCAGCATGCACACCTTCTTGTAACTCCAATAGAAGTGAAAGGAGGATTCTGGGAGTTGTAGTTTCAGAACAGCTGGAGTGCCGGAGGTTGCTGATCCCTTCGTATCGTGATCTGCATTCAGTGCCACCTTTCATCCTTCAATATTGGCAGTCATCACGCCCTGAGTTGAACTGGGCCACTTAGTTTCGAGTTACCTATCGGCGCCGCTTATCTCCAGAAGAGAAAATCAGTTATGCCCCTTTCACACGAGCGGGAGACTCGCATGTCTCCCGCAACGCATCTACAGGGCTGGACTCCGGCACTGACTGGGATCGCATATAATGCTATGCGATCCCTGTCAGTGCCGAGTCCAGCCCTGTAGATGCGTTGCGGGAGACATGCGAGTCTCCCGCTCGTGTGAAAGGGGCATTACTCGGTTGTGATTTTGCATGTGTACATTTGTATTAACTTTCTGTATCTTTTTCCGCAGTTGATACCAATGTGGTTACCGATGATCCATTCTAATATAAAGGTGAGCGACCGTTTCCTTTTTATGGATGATGGGCTGCTATTTAGATGCATACCAGGGACGGACTGGGAAATTAAAGTGACCCTGGAAAAAAACCCCTTAAAAGTGGCCCCTATGTTGTAGGCAGGTCCCAATTGAGGGCAACATAAGTAGGCGGGGCCAGCAATACCTTAAAGGGTTATTCTCATTTTAGACAATGGGGGCATATCGCTAGGATATGCCCCCATTGTCTTATAGGTGCGGGTCCCACCGCTGGGACCCGCACCTATTTCCAGAACGGAGCCCCCGAAGTGAATGAGGGCGCACTGCGCATGCGCAGCCGCCCTCCATTCATTTCTATGGGGCCGCCGAAAATAGCCGAGCGCTGGCTCGGCTACTTCCGTCGGCTCCATAGAAATGAATGGGAGCGCACCGCGCATGCACGGCCCGGCTCCCATTCATTTCTATGAGCGGCGCGGGCAGCGCTCCCCGCTCCGTTCTGGATATAGGTGCGGGTCCCAGCGGTGGGACCCGCACCTATAAGACAATGGGGGCATATCCTAGCGATATGCCCCCATTGTCTAAGATGAGAATACCCCTTTAAGGGCACCTGCACAAGGCTGCATCCATTTTTGCTGGCTGCACATGACGGATTAACAAAACAGGGATCCCGAGTGCATGCCGCCATGGTTATTTTTCTCCTCCAGAAATGTCCTATTCTTGTCCGCAAAACGGACAAGTATAGGACATGGTCTTTTTTTTTTTTTTTTTTTGCAGGGCCGCGCAACGGACTTACGGATGCAGAAAGCACATGGGTGTTCTGTCTGCATCCGTTGAGATAAATGGGTCCGCATCTGATCAGATGTGGACCAAAACTACGGCCGTGTGCATGAGCCCTAATGCAGAAATACCGTAGTGCAGTGCAAAATACTTCTGCACCCACTGCGGTATTCAACTATACAACAGTGCTGAAGATGGTGACATGGTTGAATTCAGAAGGGGACCAGATGATTATGTACCCAGCCGGCAGCTGTGAGGAGAGACGTCCACCTGTGCATCGGCCCACCGCAAATTTCCCTGCAGGGTGTATTGCCGGTCCCCCCCTGATGCATACAAATCTAATAACAGGAGCAGAACTTGGGGCATCTGTTAAGATTTTGTCTCCCCCCTCCATGGCTGTCTGCAGACTTGCAAAATATAATAGTTTGGGGCCCCCCAGTCTGGAGCTGCACCTATTTTTACAATATTCATGGTATGCCCTTTGATTAGAAGAGTCAGAAAAGTATTGGCAAATGTCAGTGTAATTAATATGTGTCTCTTTTGTCCAGCATTTATCAGCCGGGCTGCAGCTGCGCCTCCAGGCGATACAGAACAATGCGAACCAGCAGAACCTGCGGATGTTACAAGGCTCGGTGCAGTTCAACCACAACTCGGGGGTTCTGAAGAAATGGCTGCAATGCACTCAGTTTAAGATGGCGCAGGTGGAGATCCAGTCCTCAGAGGCTGCATCGCAGTTCTATCCTCTGTAGTGTCCCAGTCCTCAGAGGCTGCATCGCAGTTCTATCCTCTGTAGTGTCCCAGTCCTCAGAGGCTGCATCGCAGTTCTATCCTCTGTAGTGTCCCAGTCCTCAGAGGCTGCATCGCAGTTCTATCCTCTGTAGTGTCCCAGTCCTCAGAGGCTGCATCGCAGTTCTGTCCTCTGTAGTGTCCCAGTCCTCAGAGGCTGCATCGCAGTTCTATCCTCTGTAGTGATCCAGTCCTCAGAGGCTGCATCGCAGTTCTATCCCCTGTAGTGACCCAGTCCTCAGAGGCTGCATCGCAGTTCTATCCCCTGTAGGGATCCAGTTCTCAGAGGCTGCATCGCAGTTCTATCCTCTGTAGTGTCCCAGTCTTCAGAGGCTGCATCGCAGTTCTATCCTCTGTAGTGATCCAGTCCTCAGAGGCTGCATCGCAGTTCTATCCTCTGTAGTTACCCAGTCCTCAGAGGCTGCATCGCAGTTATATCCTCTGTAGTGATCCAGTCCTCAGGGGCTGCATCGCAGTTCTATCCCCTGTAGTGATCGAGTCCTCAGAGACTGCATCGTAGTTCTATCCTCTGTAGCGTCCCAGTCCTCAGAGGCTGCATCGCAGTTCTATCCTCTGTAGGGATCAGTCCTCAGAGGCTGCATCGCAGTTCTATCCTCTGTAGTGTCCCAGTCCTCAGAGGCTGCATTACAGTTCTATCCTCTGTAGTGACCCAGTCCTCAGAGGCTGCATCGCAGTTCTATCCTCTGTAGGGATCAGTCCTCAGAGGCTGCATCGCAGTTCTATCCCCTGTAGTGTCCCAGTCCTCAGAGGCTGCATTACAGTTCTATCCTCTGTAGTGACTCAGTCCTCAGAGGCTGCATCGCAGTTCTATCCCCTGTAGGGATCCAGTCCTCAGAGGCTGCATCGCAGTTCTATCCCCTGTAGTGATCCAGTCCTCAGAGGCTGCATTACAGTTCTATCCTCTATAGTGTCCCAGTCCTCAGAGGCTGCATCGCAGTTCTATCCCCTGGTCTATTCAGGGGTCACGTGACCAGGAGATGTTTTTTTCCTGTTGCCATAAAGCAGAAGGGTTGGGGTTAATAGATTTTAGGAAAGGTCAGGGGTGAACTGAGAACTGGGCGAGATACTGAGCCTAATTGGGTGGAAGAGGAGGTGTTGGCCTCACATCTCAGCCTTGGGGTGCTGTCTGATACCCCTAACAGCTCAGTCCACCCATGGACCTTTATATTGTAAGCCATGAAGGGAGGTATTGCACTGCAGTCTAAGGACACATACCAAAGACACCCAGTTTAATCATAAGTGGAAGGGATTGTGCCGCGGTCGTGTCTGCCACATCTTACCCATTCACCACTGCGGTGAATATGTTATTATCATAAGTTTTTTACTGACTGATATTACAATTATCGGGATTATCTCATTAATGATTACATTTATCAGCCTGAGCCAGCATTAGGGTCTTGTTAAATCAGATGGTGTCATTCATTGTTATGAAGTTAAGAGGACCCCTCATTGTTGAACGTCATCTACATTAAAAGTGGAGTCATTAACCACTGTGTACATACAATACATAACGGTACTGATCCTGAGTTACATCCTGTATTATACTCCAGAGCTGCACTCACTATTCTGCTGGTGCAGTCACTGTGTACATACATTACTTATCCTGTACTGATCCTGAGTTACATCCTGTATTATACTCCAGAGCTGCACTCACTATTCTGCTGGTGCAGTCACTGTGTACATGCATTACTTATCCTGTACTGATCCTGAGTTACATCCTGTATTATACTCCAGAGCTGCACTCACTATTCTGCAGGTGCAGTCACTGTGTACATACATTACTTCTCCTGTACTGATCCTGAGTTACATCCTGTATTATACCCCAGAGCTGCACTCACTATTCTGCTGTTGGAGGCACTTTGTATATACATTACTGATCCTCAGTTGCATCCTGTATTTTGCTCCATACACTGTGACCCCCGCTCTTTGTCTCGGGTAGTTCTATCTGTATCCTATAACATGGTGCTCAGTAATGGCCACGTTCCCTTTTAATCCTTGGCGATACTTTACAGCTTTGTATGTCGCCGGAGTCGCTTCCTTTCGCTCTCTGATCTGTGCGTCTTTTATCAAACCAGTTCAATCTTAATTGACGTCCTGTGGATAACTGTGGAATGCGGAGCGCGGAGGAGGTGACAGATTAAAGAGCTGACACTTTGTAATTCCGCTTATAAATAACAGCGGTAAAATGTGCTCGGAATATGAATTAGCGTCGGGTCATAACCACCGCACAGATCTTAGAACCGGGGACCCGAGAAGATGATCACATAGATATAAAGTAACTTTTGAACTTCCAGTATTGGATACAATGTTGCTGCTGCCATCTTTGTTTTGATGTAATTCACAGATGACGATGTCAGGGCCACCGGCTGGCGGTCATGTCAGGTTTCTGATATCTTTGACAGTCAGAATAGTATAGTTGTATAGTATAATCCCAGTGTGAACAGAGCCTTATGCAGAATGCTGGTTACTAGGGATAGTAAAGCATAGCAACCAAGCTTCTATTCTTAAAGGGCATCTGTCAGCAGTTTTGTACCTATGACACTGGCTGACCTGTTACATGTGCTCTTGGCAGCTGAAGACATCTGTGTTGGTCCCATGTTCATATGTGCCTGCACTGCTGAGAAAAATGATGTTTTATTATATGCAAATGAGACTCTAGGAGCAACGGGGGCGTTACCATTACCCCTAGAGGCTCCGCCTTCTTCACAACTGACGCACAGTCTTTTTTTTTTTTATTGACAGGGTCAGGCAGTGTAAATGTCATCACATCAAAGTGGAGAGGGTGCAGCAGTTGCATCAAGAGCAGAGCCTCTAGGTGTAATGGTAACACCCCCGTTGCTCCTAGAGGCTCATTTGCATATATTAAAACATCATTTTTCTCAGTAATGCGGGCACATATGAACATGGGACCAACACAGATGTCTTCAGCGGCCAAGTGCACATGTAACAGGTCAGCCAGTGTCATAGGTACAAAACTGCTGACAGATGCCCTTTAAAGTAGCAATCTGGCAGTCAGGGGTCTGGAAAGGCTGGGTGACAACTAAGCAGCTGGAACAGCAGCCATATTATTTGGCACCCAGCTTTGCCAGACGCACATATGAAAAAGGAAGAAGCGTAGTTTTTTTAAATAGGAAATACAAGGAATTACCGTTATACGGAGCTATATGGTCGCCATAATGTGTCCTGCTTTAGATTCTGCTGCACTCGTCAGTCTGCGCAGTATTGTACATGTCTGTATATACAGAGGACCGCGCAGTGTATACATAGCTGTACCATATATACTATTTCTATACGGAGGCCGAGTTTTCTAATTGTAAAAATGTGAATAGATTTGAGACTCTTGAGATTTCACCTGCGTTAATTTTAAAATTTAAGTTTCTTTTTTGCTGAAAATTAGATGAAAATAATGGAAAAGCTAATCCGCATAATTTAAGGCCCTTTTACACGAGCCGATTATCATTCAAATAATCGTTCAAACGTTCGGATTTGCACGATTATTGTTGTGTATAAACACGGGTAACGATTTAACGACGAACGAGATTTCGTTCGTTTCTCGTTGATCGCATCTTTTGTCCTGCCAATAAATTAATCGTTCATCGTTCGAAAATCTTCCAGTTTAAACGAAAATCGTTTAGTCGTTGGCAGATGGTAATGGTAATGCTTATGGCAAGGAGCAAGGAACGATCGTAATAACGATTATAAAACGACCGAAAGTACGAAGATTGTGAACGACTTCTCTTTCAGTGTAAACGGTATTTACATTGCATCGTTCGATCGTTCATCTACGATCGCTAATACGATTTATCTTTCCGTGTAAAAGGACCTTTACCCTTGTACGTCACTGATGAGATTGTTAAAGGGAAACACAGTTAATATCTACAGAAAATGTGATCTTTGGTAAATACTTTGCATTACTTACCTTGTATCAGTTTAGGCTTGCATGGTGGTTTTTCCTCCAGTCACATCCAAAGCTGCCTTTACAGTTTCTCATTACTGGGAAGCAGTGGGAGTTAAAGGGTTATTCTCATCTTAGACAATGGGTGCATATCGCTACGATATGCCCCCATTGTCTTATAGGTGTGGGTCCCACCTCTGGGATCCGCGCTTATATCGAGAACGGAGCCCTCAAACCCATTCATTTCTATGGGGCCGGCGAAAATAGCCGAGCGCAGCCAAACAGTTGTGGTGCCGGGAGTCGACCCCCCCCCCCACCGATCGGATATTGATCACCTATCCACCCCTAATATGGATGCCACTCAGGTTCTAGTTTCTTAGAGATGTTTCAGAGGTTCTATGGCGACAAAAATTGTATTACAGATGTAATTATAAGTTTATAATGATGTATAAGAAGTGATTTATAGTCTATTATATATATATAGCGCAGCGTTATAAATTATTATATTCCCAGGCTCCCAAAGGTCCGTGAGGCTGAGGACACGTGTTGCGTGTTCCTGTGCTTCGTAATTCTTAATCATATTGTGTGATAGTGTTAGCCCAGGATAATTTTGATGCGTAAAATTTAAATAAATGTTATAGACCAGTAGTGCCAGTCGCATCTGAACTTGTGCCAAATTTGCACAAACATTTTGTGTCTTTTTTACCTCAATTTTCGTTTCGAATTGACGTCTTTTTCGTCAATTTGAAGAGTGAGTTGGAGTAAATGGCACAAAGGCATGTTGAAAATCTACGTCATAGCAGTTTGCCTGCTATAATTTAGCCCCAGCCCTGCTCATAATTTCTTATATGTGGTAGGCAGCCATTTAGAGAGAACCTATTCCTGTCAGAATTGTGTATTTTTTTCAGTCTTGTATAAAAACGAGTGCAGACAAAATGAAGGAGATGGGTTGCTCTTAGCAACCAATCAGAGCACAGCTTCCATTTTCTATGCTGCACTGTTCAAATGAAAGCTGGATTCTGATTGGTTGCTACAAGCAACAGGGCCTGAAGTTCAATTTTGATGACTGGACCATAGCAACCTGCTATCAGCCAATCAGATAGTATCATTCATTTTACCTGTACAGAATGGACCTTGAAAGCAGTAGTCTAATTGGTTACTACAAGCGAATGGCAGCCAATCAGATTTTGTCTTTCGGTTTTCCTCAGTTTCAACTCTGATTGGCTGTTATGGACAATAAGGCAACGGTGCATCAAACACACATAAAATTGGCAATGGGGCAGCATCACTGAGCCTTTCCTTGACGCTCTATGGGGCCCCAGTGGCCCCGGTGTACATTATATTTCTCATATACTATACATGTCCACCAGTATCAGGGAGCAGTAGAATGCAGTGCAATAGAGCAGACGATATTATTGCTTTCCACTTGAGCCGAACGTGGTGTCGGCGCCATTAAAGTGCACTTAGAATTCCAGTAGGAGAACTGTGCTTAATATGTCTTTTTATGATCACATGATGTGCGGTCATTTATGTTGTATTTCGCTGTTTTTTGTGGTTTTGTGGGTTTTTTTGTTGATTTTTGCTGCTTGAAGCATTCGCATCCTTAAAGGACCTCATGGAAGCTTAAGCATTGTGTGGTTCATTTGTGCATCCCAGGGGGTTGCGTCCAGTTGTCATTACATGACTTACAGATGGAGCAGACTATGTTGCACAGACCGCGACTCTCCTGTATAAAAGATGAAGGCACTGTGTCTGAAGCCATAATGGCCTGGGCCCCAATAAGCTGATCGATTTGCTCGTTTCCACACTAATTTATCACTTTTGGTTCAAGAACCGCCAATAATATCATTTTTTGGGGAATTGGCAGAACTCGCATCCTGCTATGGGGTCATCTCTACCAGATGGGAGATCGTGTGGCAATAAAGTCTGCTCCACATGTAGACACAAGAGATAAAAAGGGCTGAGGAACATTTGGGGGCCTAAATTGACATTTGCAGAGACCTGGTGGGTGGGGGTGGTCACCCACTGTCACTGGATTTTGGGGTAGGCCCAGTTCTGGTCTCTGCCCGTTACCTCTTCCCCCACGTCTGTCATTTTGTTTCTGTTCCAGCAAAAAATAAAAAGATCCAGACAAGTGGTTTACTTCTCTGAGATTTTATGTCAATGACTGTAATAAAGGAAGTTATTATGTGTGATTTACTGGAAATGTACAAATGTGTTCAGATGAAATAAATCCGTATTATTTATTACAGAGAAGGCTCTTGTGTTCTTTATAGATGGCAGCGCTCTAGAACTGCTCACCTCACACATGGCTTCTAGATCCCATTAGAGCCCTATTAGGGCTGTGGTGACCCCATAAATAGTGGCAGCCTGAAGATGACACCACAAACAGCAGAGTCCACATAATGCACTCAGAGTGTTCCCATAATTACCGTAGCATCATGCACATAGTGTCCCCATAATCAGCATCATCCAGATATTGACTCCAGTGCCATCCAGGTAGTGATTCCATAATCAGTGCCCTCCAGAAAGTGTGCGCACCTTCAGTGTCCTCCAGATAGTGTACCCATAATCAGTGCCTTCCAGATAGTGTCCCCATAATCAGTGCCTTCCAGATAGTGTTCTCATAATAGGGGTGTCCTCCACATAGTGTCCCCATAATCAGTATCCTCCATATAGTGTTCTCATAATTAGTGTCCTCCAAATGGTGTCCTCATAATCAGTGCTCTACAGATAGTGCTCCCATAACCAGTACCCTCCAGGTAGTGTTCCCATAATCAGTGTCCTCCAAGTAGCGTTCCCGTAATTAGTGACCTCCACATAGTGTTCTCAATCAGTGCCCTCATGATAGTGCTTCCATAATCAGTATCCTCCAGATAGTGTCCTCATAATCAGTGTCCTCCAGATAGTGCTGACATAATCAGTGTGCTCCAGACAGTGTCCTCATAATCAGTGTCCTCCAGATAGTGTCCTCATAATCAGTGTCCTCCAGATAGTGCTGACATAATCAGTGTCCTCCAGTGTCCTCATAATCAGTGTCTTCCAGACAGTGTCCTCATAATCAGTGCTCTTCAGATAGTGCTCCCATCTAGATGCCAAACCTCTGACTTCCATGTTCCGTTCCATCAAGTCTGACCTAACTAAGTGGGATTCGCCCATGTTGTCCTGGATCGGCCGAGTACATACTGTTAAAATGATGTCCCTGCCGCGTCTGCTTTATCTGTTTTATACTGTACCAATTCCTGTCACTATAAAAAAGCTTCAGGGGCTACATTGAGACATTTCTTGATTTATTTGGGCCCATAAACGTCCCAGGATTAAACATTCTGTAATGTACCATCACAAATGGTTAGGAGGACTCTCGCTACCTTCGCTAATGTCATCAAATACTACAGGGCTGCATGATTAGCCCAACTTCTTTTATTCTTCTTCTAGTTTGGTCAAGCTGGAGTCTGACCTTTTGGCTCCTATCTCTAGATCTGTACTCTACTGGTCCACAGAGCCTATACCAGTAGAGATTAAAGCTGGATTTACATATTTGGCTGAAGCCTGGAGGGTTAGAGAACATCTTTACATCCTCCCCTGGGTCCGGACATTTATGTCCCCTCCGTAGTGGAGGAGCTGTAAGGCTGCAAAATGTTAGGCTAGGCCATAAAGGCTGTGTCACCATGACTCTATCTCCCTCATCTGTAGAGCTTCCATGGCTCCATCCCTGTGATTGTTCTCAGATGTCACGTTGACATAAATCCACATTATTTACAATCCGCAAGGCCTTCAGAAAATCCAGCTGACCACATGCAAATGCGGCACAGAGGAGCTGTAAAATTTACTGTCCCGGAAAAAGCGCTAACATCTTCTGGAGTTTATGGCCAAGAACGGTTGGTTCCATTGAGCCATAAATCTGCAAGATGAACATTTGACTGCCCGAGGATATATTTTATGGGAGTCGTAAACAAGAGCATATAGAGCGAAGGCGAAACAGATGATGGTATAATATATTTATGGTGTATTAAACAAGCGGTTCTGGAGCAGCCTGCATGGACTGATGTACCCAGAAGGTCTACAGTGAAGACACTGACATCCCCAGGAGCTTAGTATCTTATTACCAGAGGTTTAGATGACTAATGATTCCATGGATCCTTTCGGATTGTAAAGGTCAAAGGGCAAAATAGTGGTCATAGGTTAAAAAAAAAACCTCACTGGAGGGTCTTCTTTTTGGGACTACCATACATGACATATTCATCCTTGGATTAGGACACCCACATGGGCCAGAATGAGCACAAGTGAACTATGGGATCACCCAACTGGTCTGGTTAGATGGTGGTCATCATCTTACAGTATTTCGTCAAGGTTCACCATCCCCAACCATGAATTTTCAGTTGATTCCTTCATTGTTGTTGCATCATGGAGATCGTTGAAAGCATCCATGGGCCTTCAGCATCTATGAGCACCTATTTCTGAACCCATTCAAACCTCATCACCCAATAGGGGCCCAACGGCGAATGCAGAGAAGATGGGGTCCTGCGGTAATAGTCAAGCTGTGAATGCTAGAGTGGTTTCATGGCATCAGACCCCACCATCCCATGACAAGGTGGGCTGGTGGTTGGTAACCTTCTCAAAACACAGGAGAGAAAGATGACATGAGCCCTTTCCTTAGTTTCCTAATGATGGAGTGGAGAAGAGAAGCCCTATGGAGGGTCACACAAGCCCAAAGACATGGAGGTCAGGTCAAACGTGACCTTGGGTCCTTGGCTTGAGCTCTATGTGGTACATACAGCACGTCTTTGACTCTACTAAAGGTCTACTTAATGAATTAGGCCTTGATTTACTTGCTAGAACTCCTCTATGAACTCCACCACTGCTTGCAACAAGATGTCCTCAAGGTCGTTGTCTTGAATTTGCCAACTCTTTGAAGGTTCCATCGTGAAGAATCCTGCGTTCAGGGAAGGACATTGCAATCGCCAGACATTTGTAATAATACAACACGCGCCAACTCTCAGGAGGTGACAAGAACATTGTATCATATGACAAACATGATTTAATCAATTAGCGTCAGACAGAAATTGATTGATGTTTCTAAGAGAAGCTTCTCTAGGAGCGATGATCCATCTTTTATTCATAGATGCTCCCCTGGGGAATTATAGGACAAATTTACCCTTTACTGCCAAACACCTGTTGAAAGAAAGATTGGCTGGCAGGGGCGGACTGGGAATTCAAAGTGGTCCTGGAAAAAATACTATACGTGGCCCCGTTTTGTAGTCGGGTACAAATGGATGGAAGGCAGGGCCAGCAATGCCATATATTGTGGCACGTTATACCACCCCAACAGAGCCCAATACCACAGTCCATCACAAAATACTGCCAGCAGCACATAATGCCTCCCCCAAAACTTCCACTGGCCGGCCGTGAGGAGGGCTCAGGTGGCCCCCTTGGCATCAGCCCACCGAGAGTTTTCCCTGTAAGGTCTATGGCCAATCCGCCCCTGTTGGCTGGGTTCATTCTAGTCAAAGGTGTCACTAAAATAGAGGGGAGACATGCAGCCATGAGGGTCAGCAGAGCCACATTATAGGGAGGCGCCAGGGTCACATGTTCTAGGCCTCTATCACCTTGGGCTCCTAAGGTACTATCTACCTACTGTATCTATCCATCAATTTATTAACTATCCCTAAAACTCCCATAGAATTTAGTGGAGAGGGCAACATGAATGCGTACCCACATCTTCCATACATTGCTTTAGGGGGTCTGGTATAATGGGGCCCACCACCAAATCTAAACAGGTAGAAGGTATTTATAGTTTTACATCATTTAGATGTATCTGTCATTCACGGTAGAAGAAAAGCTCTTGGGACAACCCTCGTGGACACTGTAGTAGTTGTCACCAGCAATGCTACCCCTTAGGTCGATGTTTTCAGGTCATTAGATTTTAGGGTTGGTGCTCTTTAATGCGCTGTGACCAGATATTATACGAGGATCTGTCATTTCTTGAATTATTTTCCCTCTGCTCTGACAGGAGCTTAAGCAGGGAAATCATCTTTAGAAACCCCAGCGTACGCCACATTTTGATGGACACCCGGAGACGCTGCGTTCGGCCTGAATGCTGCATGTATTATTAAACAGAGAGGTTTTAGCTTGTGAATATTTTAAATCCTGGCAGTGATGGTGACGAGCGCTCCTGACCCCAGTGCTGTCTCTGAGGCACGAGGCCTGTGAAGTCAAGAGTCTAAGAAGAGGTCACATCAAAGCCTAGTGAGGTAGCAGAGCCCTGCCCATCAGCTGTGCCACCTCTTGCTCTGCCACAAACAGACTGATGCCCAAGAATCTGGTCTTGCTCATCAAAATCTTGTACAGATCCTGTATTATACTCCAGACCTTTATATTCTGCTGGTGCAGTCACTGTGTACATACATTACTTATCCTGTACTGATCCTGAGCTACATCCTGTATTATACTTCAGAGCTGTACTCACTATTCTGCTGGTGCAGACACTGTGTACATACATTACTTATCCTGTACTGATCCTCAGTTACATCCTGTATTATACTCCAGAGCTACACTCACTATTTTGCTGGTGCAGTCACTGTGTACATACATTACTTATCCTGTACTGATCCTCAGTTACATCCTGTATTATACTCCAGAGCTGCACTCACTATTCTGCTGGTGGAGTCATTGTGTACATACATTACTTATCCTGTACTGATCCTGAGCTGCATCCTGTATTATACTTCAGAGCTGTACTCACTATTCTGCTGGTGCAGTCACTGTGTACATACATTACTTATCCTGTACTGATCCTCAGTTACATCCTGTATTATACTCCAGAGCTACACTCACTATTTTGCTGGTGCGGTCACTGTGTACATACATTACTTATCCTGTACTGATCCTCAGTTACATCCTATATTATACTCCAGAGCTGCACTCACTATTTTGCTGGTGCAGACACTGTGTACATACATCACATTACTTATCCTTACTGATCCTCAGTTACATCCTGTATTATACTCCAGAGCTGCACTCAATATTCTGTTGATGGAGTCACTGCGTACATACCCTGTACACAGTGTACACACCCACCCCGCTGTATAGGTTGATGTATTCTAAACTTAATTTGGAAAATGCATGAACAACTGCAGTACCCACCATTTGCCTCCAGATGTCACTGTTGCAGCACTTCTTAATCTCCTTGATCTACCCCCCCCCCTCTATAGGGTGATGGATTGAGAGTGCCTTGCCTTAAAGGGGCTGTCAGAAAAAAATGTATATAAGAGCCATAGATGTTGTCAAAATAAGTTGAAATAGTTATACTTAGACAATGCCTCTGCTCTGATCCATTACGTGATGTTCTTAGCTGCAGCAATGATCTTTCAAATACCACATGTGACTGCAGCAGCCAATTGCTGGCCTCAGTGGTACGTGCACATGATTGGCGGCATATTGAGCCACATCACCACTGGCTGAAGGATCAGAGTGGTGGTGCTGGAGCTGAGCAGGTTCAGAGTGGTAAATATAGCTTTTCCTGCCATGTCTGTCTCCATAGCTTTCATAGATATCTAAGGCCATCTCTCTTATAAGTGCCTGCAATTAGAGATGAGCGAATCTATTCGTCGATTTGTTGATTCGTATCGAATCTTGGAAATTTTCAGCTGCGAAATGAATCCGATTATTAGGTGATTCGCTCCGTTGTGTACGAATTCAAGTAATTAGCAAACTTTTACTGTTAGTTCATTATTCGCGCGCAAAAGCCTGGGAAAAAAGCGGTCACCTGACCAAGTGGGCAGGGCTTGCTCTGATTGGCTCAGGCTCGGTAAGCCAGTGACACATCAATTCTGCTGTGAATGCTGAGACGAGCAGAAGCACTGTGTGTGAAGTTTTGAGACTCTGAGACCTGTTGTTGTTGAAATTGGGGTGTAATTGTTCAGGGAATCCATATTACACATATCAGGGATAGTGCAGGGCAAGTGCAGGGCCAGTGCAGGGCTAATAATTAATCAGGCAGGGAGAAAGACAGGGAGAGAGACAGGGACAAAGACAAAGACCAGCTGCAGGGCCATGGAGTGAAGTGAAAAATGTCTGGGGTCCAGTTCCAGCCAGACCTCGAGCTCTAAAAAAAAAGGAGAAGGTGGCTCAGGGCAGAAGTGCCAAAGGACCTGTAGCCGGAGTTTCTACTTGTAGTATTCGCAATATTTGGCCGGTGTTCCACCAGGCTAACCTACCAAGGCGCAAAATTGTAGTGGAGGAGAAAGTGGATGAGGTAGTGGAGTGGATGGCACGCTCATCTCAGTCTCAGCCGGATGATCTGCTGTCATCTGCTGATACAGTATCCATATGTAGCCAGGGGTCAGACTCAGAGCGTTCCTCCTGCTCCACCATTCCTCTCCAGCAAAGCCCGTCATTTTCGTACGCAATTTGTACGCTCATGCGTACATGTTCACATAAGCTGCGTACCTTTTAAAATTGAACGTTCGTTAGGAGTGTGCGAATGTTCGCTAAACGCCACATAATAACGTATATTTTGTCCGCAAATTTAACAAATATATCTGTCGAATATACGAATCTTATGAAAAGTTCAACGAATGTTCGGCAAATAAAATTTTGAATGATTCACTCATCTCTACCTGCAATGAGGCTGAGGACTCGGTCCCAGAATTGGGATAATGGCCCCCTCCATCCTGGACAAGCACATAATCGGCATGGCACAATGGACAAATGCGCAGCAACCAGAAGCAATTAGCTCAAATTATCTCGGAGGTCATAAAATCGGACATTAAATCTGCGCTGATACATTGTATCCTTCTAGATATCCTACAAAGCATTGCCCAGACTGAATTACCATTGTAACATATCCTCTCCTGTGAGAAGTGCTTGTCTTAGAAAGGTTTTCAACCTTTGGATATAATCTACAATATTCCTATTGAACGACAGCAAGCAGAGATCTTGAAAATAGTGAGAAATTGAAACATAAAATCTTTCCGAAAACGTATTTATTAAACTCGACCTTGAGGTGTTACATTGTTACAGGGCTAAGAGCCTTCGCACAGTGACATGTGCCGGCCTGTCACCGCACACGACGCCCTGGGCGACGCTCCATCTCCGGGAAGAACTGGAACCAGTGCCGGGAGGTTTGTGTTAGATGAATGTCCCTGTCAGGGGCCGCAATGTAATCCTGTAGCCTTTGCTGATATTTTAATGTAAATGATATTACAGAGAATTGAATTTTTGCGGCTGGAGTCCTGCGCGCGGCGATTATCAGGGGAGGCTCGGCCCCCGCTGTGACATGGTCCTGGCTTGTTATTCCATTGTCTGTACCGCTAATTAGGTTTTCTTCTTTAAATTTGGTTTAGTGCTGATGTGTTTTAAGGTATATTGAAGATGACAGAGCAGCAAGGTCAGAGGGGTGGAGGACGAGAAGAGGGGAGACACCGCTGTCTGCTTACTGCACATTAAAGGTGGTATTACACAGCTTGATCTTCGGACAGTGCGAGCGCCGATGGATGATAACACATTCATCAGCGCTCATTGGCTGCACTGGACTGATTACACAGGCCGAGGCAAACTCAATGTGGGAAGAACGGTTTGTTCCTCTTATTCTGTTCTATTCAGAAGCAGTACCCAAGAATAGGATTGCAAACTGTTCCTATTATGTAACGTTATTTAATATGTTAATGCCTTGTAATGCACCAGAATAGCTTTGTATGGATTAGTCAGGGTTAATGATCCTGCCTCAGCCCCTGTAGGTGGCTGGGAGATGGACTTAGGTCCACCACTAGCTCAGTCAGTTGTGTGCTAGTGGTGGAAGTGAAAGGAAGTTACATGTGCTCACTCCTCAGAGAACTAGGACTTTATCCCAGAGAACCACCAGCTCTGAGAAATTTACAGAGAGAAAATCATCTCTAGTCTACTGTAGTACTGCAGAAAGAAAAAAGAAAGGAAACAACTAGAAGGTCCAGACTCTGCATGGCCGAGCACAGAGTCAGTCAGTAAGGTGTTAGCTGTTTAAGGCTGACAGAGACTTTACTGCAGTGAGAGGGACATTGTTAATATCCTTCACACTTGGCCACGATCTGGTCCACTATATCTTAAAGGGGTTGTCCAAGCTTTTACTATTGATAACCTGTCCTCAGGATAGGTCATGAATATGAGATTGTCGCCGCCCAGCACCCACGCTGATCCGCTATACAAGGAGATGGCACGCACAGTGGGCACATGTCGTCTCCCGTCTCTCTTCCTGTTCACTGCTGCTTTGTCATAGACAGCAGTGGTGAACAGGAAGAGAGAAGGGAGATGGCACGTGAGCACTGTGCGCACCGTCTCCTCATAGAGCTGATCGGCGAGGGTGACAGGTGTGGACCCTCAACAATCTGATGTTGATGCCCTATCCTGAGGATAGGTCATCACTAGTAAATGCCCGGAGTACTGGATGTATTTCTGGAAGGTAATAATATTACTGCTTATAGCTACTAGAGATGGGTCGTTGATCCAGGGAGTTATTCTGATGCCTAATTGGAGTCGGGAAGGAATTTTATTAGCCTAAAGTGGGGAACATTGGCTTCTACCTCACAGGGCATTTTTGCCTTCCTCTGGATCAACTTGCAGGATAACAGGCCGAACTGGATGGACAGATGTGTTTTATGAGCCTTAGGGAACATGCACGTGGCCTTTGTCGGCCATGGCCCGTACTGCGGCCCGCAAACATTGGGTGCGCGATATGTGAACACCGGTCCACATCTCAGATGCAGACTCATTCACTTGAATGGGTCCACAATCTGGAAGGTATGGTGCGGAATGGAGGCACGGAACCCCACGGAAGCACTATGGGTTTTCTGTCTGTGCCTCTGCACTGCAAAAAAATAGAGCTTTGTGGTCCCCAGCGCATGGAACGGTCGTGTGCATGAGGCCTTAGTCTAGGGCTACTCGGCGACACCTGTCGCGGCCAGGATCGCTGAGTTGCGGCGATTCCTTTGAAATGAATAGGATCGCCACGGTAGTCACAAAAAATCCAACATTGCTGGATTTCTTGGGAGTGTTGCGACACTCCCTTAATTTCTATGGGATCCCCGCTACTCAGCGATCCTGGCCGCGACAGGTGTCGCGCGACCAGTGTCGCCGTGTAGCCCTAGCCTTAGCCAACTTTTTGTAGCGCAACTGATTGACTTTAACTATTGAACTATAGCTGCAATCCAAATGAATGCAATCTTGTGGACTTCAGCGGTCATTCAATAGTTAAAAATAATCAGTCACGCTACAAAAAGTTGCAGTCAGGGGCATAACTATAGGGGGTGCAGAGGTAGCAGTCGCTACCGGGCCCAGGAGCCTGAGGGGGCCCAAAGACCCTTGTGCCGCATAAGAAGACACACAGAGCACTAAGGGAAGGGGGGCCCAAGCTGAACTCTTGCACCAGGGCCCATGAGCCTTTAGCTACGCCCCTGGTTGCAGTGTAGCCATACACACTATATTACTATGTTATTAATGTATGGGGGTAATACTGATCTTCCTGCAGTGGTCTGTTAGTAACAATACGGTGGTAATATTCAGTCACTATTTAGCTTTATTACATGTATTCATGGTGCGGCATTATCTGGATTGGGGGCCCACTCAGGTGACGGATGCTGACCCCCCTATCTATGCCCCGGAGTCATGCCACTGATTATGACACTTAGACCCTCTGATGCCGATGACATCACAGATAGTGTTGCTAAGGAAACAAGAAGCGTAATCGTGCCAGGATTCTAATGGTGACATCACACAACATGTGACCATGCCAGGATTCTAATGATGACATCACAAAGAGTGGCTTAGCATCAGAGCGGCCATCTTGAATGTATTTTATTAACCTACCCTAAATGGAGATATCACTAGTGGATGGAGTTTTACCTGGGGGGGGGGGAATCATTTATTTTGAGACTTGTACTAGTTTTCTGGCTATAATAAAAGTTACAAACTTTGGCACATGCAGAATTTATGGAAAAATGTGGGAATTTAAATATTACGCTTTTAAAAATGGGTAACTCACCCCTCAGGCTCTAGCTCTGAGCTTACTTACTATACCCTTATGATACCCAAAGAAAATAGGGGCTGAGTAAAATGTGTGCAATTTGATAATGAAAGTGAAATAAAACACCATTTTTTCTTTTTTTTTTTTTTTTTAAAAAAAAACACTATGTTTATTTATAAAAAGGTTTTAAGTGGATTTTTTGCAGCTCTGGCTCCGTCTTCAGGATCGGCTGGATTCAGGTCCGCTAACTTGTAGAGGAGGAGGTCGGGGTTCGCACCTCTGGCCGGTCTTCAGGGACAGAATATTGTCACCAGAGGTTCCTCATGTTGTCTTGTAGTCGGATCCTAGAAGAGAAAATACCCAAATAAAAAAAAACAGTTTACAAAAACACAAGGAGAGGACGGAGGGAAGCGGCCAAACTTACCGGATCTGGTGGAGCTCTGCTCGTCTTCACTGGAATTTCAGATGGTTTGGATGGTAAAAACCATATATAGATGGTAAGTGGGCCCCAAGGGGTAGATGGTGAGTGGGCCCGAAGGGGTAGATGGTAAGTGGGCCCCAAGGGGTAGATGGTAAGTGGGCCCCAAGGGGTAGATGGTAAGTGGGCCCCAAGGGGTAGATGGTAAGTGGGCCCCAAGGGGTAGATGGTAAGTGGGCCCCAAGGGGTAGATGGTAAGTGGGCCCCAAGGGGTAGATGGTAAGTGGGCCCGAAGGGGTAGATGGTAAGTGGGCCCCAAGGGGTAGATGGTAAATGGCCACAAGCTGCAGATGGTAAATGGCCCCAAGCCGCAGATGGTAAATGGGCCCGGGCGGCAGATGGTAAGTGGGGCCAAGCAGCAGATGTTATGGTGGCCAAGGGCCAGATGGTAAAGTAAGGGCCTATCGGCAGATGTTACAGCCGGCTGCAGAGGATGCAAGATGGCCTCTTCCTCTTCCGGGGGTTTGAGGCCCTGATGTTGGTGGTGCTCCCCGGAAGGTCCGCCATCTCCACATCCTCTGGATACTGTCGGGGGCCTACTTCCATTTTCTCGTCGCTGTGATCGGACTTCATATCAACGTCGTCCGCGTACTGTCGAGGGCCGACGTCCATTGTCTCTATTGCAGTCACCACAGAATTAGTCTTTGACATCCTCCTCCTCTTCTTCAAAGACTTCGCCATAGTGACAGCCAGCTAGAGATACTGACACTGGTGTCAGGGCGTGACCCCTATTTATGGGATTAGACCACACCCCCTGATTATTATGTCATAAGTAAGTGAGTCATGCCCATTATGACATCACAAGTAAAGTGGTCATACCAGAGTCATAGTAAAGGGGGGGCCAGGGGGGGGACAAGCATCTAATGATGACATCACAAAAAGTGCCTTAGCATGAAAGCGGCCATATTGAATATACTGGACACTTTTTTAATATCACATCATGTACATACCTGTTCGTGCCTATTTTCTTCATGTTTCTTCATTCTCTTCACATAGAATTTGGGATGATGGGTGGGATATCTTCCCCGGTTCTCTCATTGGTTGTAGGCCTAGTGCCTGCTGAGTGCCTGCTCAGGTCTGCTCAGAGACCAGCTCAGGTGGTGCGATTCATCATGCCACCTAAGCCATACAGCGCGGGACACAGGCCGGAAGACGCCTGCATTGCATTGCTGCCAGCTCGATGAAATACAGGAGAGGAGTGCTATGGGGGCACTGGGGGACACTTCTTACTGGCACATGATTGGGGGGCACTTATTATTGGGGGCACTGTGGGGGCATCTATGGGCGCACATCTGTATAGTGCGTTTGCTTCAATTCCTCACTATTTTCAAGATTTCTGCTTGCTACCAATGAATTGAAACATTCTTGTTCACATCCAGAGGCTGAAATCCTGAACACACCTAATACTTCTCACAGATGGAGGTTTGTTACAATGGTTTCCAGTCTGGACAATCTTGTGTAAGCTAAACACATCAGCAGCACAAATCTCGCTCCTGTCCTGGTTTCTTGTCTGATCGCTGACTATTATATAATATCTGATACATTAGTGGTCAGACCATGTCTAGCTGGTACAGTATATAAACATTGGCACAGTATCATCTAACATTATCACCTATGGAGGAAGGATCACGTAATCCTAAAATTACGCAATTTCTCACGAACGAGGCCACGCAGAGCTGTAACTATGAGGTTAATTGTGCTGTTAGCCATGGTCCAACCACCGCTACCTGCAGACTCACTGAAGTGTTGATCAGATCGAGCACCACTTGAGCGCCCCGAGAATGAACCGGGGGCTGGATCGAGTGTGCGCCCTGCCTCCCTCCAATCAGCCGCACACACGTGCACCCATTGAGCTCGCCCCAGCAGGTTGATTAGATACATTGGATAAGACAGCTGGAAAGTATCCTGTGACAGGAAAGATTATGAGGGCGACGCCAGCAGCGGGTGACACAAAGCGCGTAGCCTGCGGCTGAGAATATGTGCTGGGTGGTGAACAAATCAAGTGAAACCCGGGCAAGCGGCGGGTGCGGTGTTACTCTAATGTCATCTCATTAGAGGCGCCAACAGACATCGAAGGTGACATTTGTACGTATCGCCGCATCCCAGACCTGTCAGTGCAGAAAACCAGGTGACACCTTAGAGAGAGCAGTGATTGCAGGACCTGACAGCTCCCAGTTACTGTTACACTCAAGAGATGGGGGCTAGTATTGTAAATCGCTTCGCCAGGGTGAAGACTGCTGCACTGGGGTTTACGGTATAGATTCCATCTGTATAGGAAGAAATAGGAAAATACATGTCACAACTGAGGGTTTTTTACAATCGTATCCAGTCAAGAAAATTCTCTGTCATCTAAACACATTGTCATGAAACTTTTTACTGTCCTGCAGTGTCAAAACTAGAATAGGCTGGGCCCCATAGCAAATTTTTGAACGCCCCCTAATCCCCCAGAAACCTCCCACTCATTTGGCTAGTCCTGTGGCTAGATGATCATTTTCTCAGACCAGGTTCTGTCCATTTCTGACATGTATATACTGCATGTCATGTCACTGTATATAATGTCATTGTATAATAGTGTTGAGGGGGCGCTAACAATGAAACCTTTTAGTCCTCCTCTTAGGTGGGCCCCTAAGCCACTTCTCCTGCTTCCACTATAGCTACGCCCCTGCTCTCCTGACAGCCTGCTACAATGTATCAGTGCAGGTACAATGTATCTTTGTGGACTCCACACTGCACAGAGAAGTGATTCGAATGGATACAATTAGAGATGAGCGAGCATGCTCGGGTGGAATTTGCGTGCGCTTTTTCAAATCTGCACGCTAATTCATACGCATATTTTAGTATGTACACTAATGCGTACGCATTTTATAAATTAGTACGCATTACCATCTAGATACAATAATGCTGGAGCCTCAGTTGTGAGAAGTATGCCACATGGACTGCCAGAGGATGCGCCGTAATTTAGGATGAAGCCTTAAAGGACAACTTCTTTAAAAACTGCCTCGGAGACCTGTCCATCAGGCGGCGCCAATTTCAGACCAGTATTACAATGGTCCTTTTTTTTCCCATTTAAATTTTATTAATTTTGATGTCATATAAAACAGTTAACAAAATAAACAATAAAGGGTTTTAAGCCAAAACCTGAAGTCTCTTCTGTGTCTGTCATTCAATCAAATGTTCTCTAGTGTCCCATAGTTGCCAACACTTCATGAATTTATCAGCCACATTCCTTTGTAAGGCAACTGAATATTCTAGAGTCCTCGTGTCTTTAAGCCTTGTGAGAAGATCAGTTGTCGTAGGTGGGGTGGATCTTTTCCAGAATAAGGCTATCAGACATTTAGCAGCCGTTAGAATGTGGAGGAGCAGCCTGGCACCAGAACCCTTCAAAGTAGGTGGTCCTACATTCAACAATAGGATAGTTGGGTCTTGAGGAAGGGATATCCCTAAAATAACCTGTATGACATGTTTCACCTGGGTCCAAAAGGGAGTCAAGGCTGGACAAGACCAAAATATATGAAATAGATTGGCTTGCGGCTGGGAGCATCTCCAGCATAGATCCGGTATTTCAGAATTCATGGCGTGTAGTGTAGCAGGGGTTACAATGGTCCTTTAATAGAACAACTGAGCCAACAAGTGATGGCCCCTATAATTGGCTTAAGAGGAGTGGGAAGTATAATTGGGCTGCAGGTGACTTTATCTACTGGCCTCATTCATCTATTTAGCCACCGCACTTTTCAAGTATAGGTCCCCTGATGAACCTACTTTGATATAGGGGAAACGCGTCAGGACTATGGATTAACAATCAGATGGGCAGAACACTATATGGGAATCAGTTAGCAGTGACGTGATAGAGTGATCGCCTCCACCAATAAGGTTGACCACAACAGTGGCAACAGTTTGTTTCTCTCTCACTATATCGTACATTCTATCTCTCCTGACGTGACTGATATCCAATTAAATTATCTGTTCTTATTTATATTTTTTTTGTTTCTTTATGTGGGAATATTTTAGGAGATGTATTAAAAGTTATGTTTTAATTGCAGATTTTTTTTTGTCAGTGATATAGAAGTATAATTGGCCTTAAATTGGTTGTCTGGGATTTGATATTGATGGCCTATCCTTCGGGTATTCCATTGGTATCAAATTGGTGAGGGTCCGACACTAGGCCAGTGATATCACATTGATTAGGCTACTTTCACACTAGCGTTTTTAAATTCAGGGGCTCAATACCGGAAAAAAACGCTTCAGTTTTGTCCCCATTCATTGTCAATGGGGACAAAACTGAACTGAAGACAACGGAGGCTCCTGAAAGCATTCTGTTCCGTCTTCAGACCGGAGAACAAACCGCAGCATGCTGCGGTTTGCTCTCCGGTCCAGGCATCCGCACCAAGATGGATCCGGAATGACCCCCAATGCAAGTCAATGGGGACGGATCCGTTTGGTGTGACACACCAGTAATCCCGATCTGTCCTCCATTGAATTGCAATGGGGGGTCATTCCGGATCCGGCTACAGAGAAACATACAGACATACATACATACATACACATACATACTCACATACTCCAGCCCGGGACGCCGGCAGCATGTCTTCACGCGCCTCCTGCGCGCAGGTATGACGTTTCCCCACTGCGCCCAGCAGAGAGCGCTGTGGGGAATCGTCATCACTGCGCGCAGGAGGCGCGTGAAGACGTGCTGCCGGCGTCCCGGGCTGGAGTATGTAAGTATGTATGTGTTTGTGTGTATGTGTGTGTATGTATGTTCTCTGTGTATGTGTCAACATGTGTGGGGCCGGAGCACTGCTCCGGCTCCACACATGTGTCAGCGGCAGTACGGATCCGTCGGCACCCTTTAGGTGCCGGATCCGTGCTGCCGCTAGTGTGAAAGTAGCCTTAGTCACATGGCATCCTGCAATCCCAAGCACAACCATTATCCAATGGACGGAGCTGTGCTTGGTAACCAATTAGGAGGACGCACGGAGCACAGCGGCCTCTTTAAACAGTTGATCGGCGGGGGTGGCTGGAGTCGGACCCCCACCGATCTGATACTGATGACTGATCCTGAGCATAGGCCATCATCTTGGATAACGCCTTTAATTAGGCGAGGAGTCTTTAAGACGTGGTGAAGGAAGGTTGCCTTTGACTATGAAGCAAACAGTAAACACAAATGTGTATTTATTTAACCGGGGGCTTTGATGGACGAGGCGGCTTTTTCACATTACAACTCTCACTGGGCCTGTTGAAGCTGTCAGCTCTTGTTTGGCATTGAGCTGATCAAACCGAGACATCGGACAATCCATGAATCTTTAAATTGCTTCAAATGTCTAATTGAATTATCCTCAGATTACAGATAAAGAAGGGTCCAGGGAAGATAAGCGTCTCGTATCCCCACTGCGGCGCTTCTGTGCGGCTCAACCGCAGGTTGAACGCCGACCGGGGGACTTTCTGGAGGTCATTTGGAAGATGTCCTTCCCTTCATGGCACAAATCACGAAATTTCCCATGAATTATTTATTCGAAAACATGGCATGTTAAGAAAGAAGAGATTCCAGGTGGCCGTCACGTGACTTCATTCACTTTTGTGAACGTATCTGATAAATTCTCAGAGTTGCCGGGACTTGCGAAATCTGCAAAATCTAAACCTAGTAAACTCCTCCACTGCCACGTGCTCCTCTAAGTCCCTATCACAATATGGTTTCTACCTTGTAGCAAGCTGAGATTGTTATCTCCATGGCAACCATTGTTACCATCTGGACCACACCCATTTCCTTACACAGGTGTCAGTTACAATGTGACAGTTAAACTTCACCCATTTTGAAAAATACAGCACAGAGTGGTGCATCATGGGACTTCAATAACATACAAAAATACTGTTACACTGTTTCCTTGATACAATTTTTGAGCCGGCATGAATGTATCTTAGCACCATGTTGCCACCTCTTCCTTCGACTGCAGAGCTGTAGATCTTATTGGTTTACAGGACGCGATAAACCTCTGATTCTTCCAATATTTCAAGCCACTTCTCCCTCATATCAGGATAATGCAGTCAAGAGAGACTGCCTGTGGTTGCACCACTCATTCACAGAGTTGTCCCTAAAGGCCCTTTTACACGAGCCGATTATCGTTCAAATAATCGTTCAAACGTTCGGATTTGCACGATTATTGTTGTGTATAAACACGGGTAACGATTTAACGACGAACGAGATTTCGTTCGCTTCTCGTTGATCGCATCTTTTGTCCTGCCAATAAATTAATCGTTCATCCTTCGAAAATCTTCCAGTTTAAACGAAAATCGTTTAGTCGTTGGCAGATGGTAATGGTAATGCTTATGGCAAGTAGCAAGGAACGATCGTAATAACGATTATAAAACGACCGAAAGTACGAAGATTGTGAACGACTTCTCTTTCAGTGTAAACGGTATTTACATTGCATCGTTCGATCGTTCATCTACGATCGCTAATACGATTTATCTTTCCGTGTAAAAGGACCTTTAGCCTCTCCTGTTATCTCCTGGCTGTGTGCTTAGGGTAATTGTCTGTTGGAAGGTGAACCTTTGGCCCAGTCTGAGGTCCAGAGCTCTGGATCAGGTTTTCATTAAGAATATCTCTGTACCTTGCTCCATTCAGCTTTCCCTCAATCCTGACCAGTCTCCCTGTCCCCCCAGCACCATGCTGCCACCACCATACTTCACTGTAGGGATGGTATTGGGCAGGTGAGGAGCAGCGCCTTCTATTCTCACAGTCTTGTTTCTCACAGTCTGAAAGTGCAGAGAGAGCAGAGCCTTTAGGTGCAACGGCAACTCCCCCGTTGCTCCTACAGGCTCATTTGCATATATAAAAACATCATTTTTCTCAGCAGTGCGGGCACATATGAACATATGCATATGAACATGGGACTGACACAGATGTCTTCAGCTGCCAAGTGCACATGTAACAGGTCAGCCAGTGTCATAGGTACAAAACTGCTGACAGATGCCCTTTAACCCATTGTGTTTAATATATATATAAATCTGGTCGACAACCTCTTAGATAAAAAATGAAGACAAGGGCGATAGATAAGGTCGATATATTTTATTTATTATGTCTGAGTATAGTGAAGTTACCCTACCAGGATCCACGCATATTAAGACAATCTTTTCATCGCTGCGCTAAAGCTGTGAAGATTGCGGAATACATGAAAATGAGTCGTCGTCCATGACACAGAAGGATAAGTCACATTGATCGGGGGTGGGATATCACTTCAGGCTGCGGGGGAGGGGCGGCGTTAGCGAGGCTGAACAGAAAGGGCTATGAAGGCTCGCGCGGTATATATGATATCCATATCGAAGGGGGGTTTTGATGGTATTCAACCTAATTCCACACAGAGTAACAGTCACAGTCTATATGATTTGTGGTTAAAAGTGACGGGTTTCGATAAAGTTTTATTGAAATTTAGTTTTTTGGGTTTTTTTTGGAGTTAATATATGGTCGGTCATGTGCTGATATTACAGCAAGATGGAACATCTACAGGCCTTAGTACCTAGGGGCCAAAGCTTATAATAGGGGTAGACAGCTGTTCTATGGGATGAGACAAAACTAAGCAAAATGGCAGCCTGCACACCAGTATTCAAGAAGGTAGATTTCAAGATGGCGACCTGGCAGAGGTCTGGAAATGTTTTATCATAGTGATGATCTGACTAATCGATGACTTAACTTGTCAACATTTTTTTTTTGTAAAATTGGCGCCTTTAAGTCCCGCCCAAACCTATCTGGGAAGACCCACTTCTGGGTGGAGTTTACATAAACCTCACCCATTTTGGCGCTAGGACAAGCTGAATTTACCTGGATAGTCTCTCTGAAAATTCAGGACAATCTAGGTAAATTTGGGACTGATGAGCAAATATTAATCTGGGGCCCCATTATGGTGCTTGGTTTTGCCACTCAGGGTACAAGAGCCCCCTTTTTATGACCGGGGTGGGCCCAACAAGGAGACCCCTAAAGGCCCATAGCAGCCACATGTGCTGTCTCTATGTTATGTGGGTGGTTTCTGACTTTTGACTCATCCCATAAACCTGTCACATGACCATGGACACGATGGGACGTCCCACGAGGAACGAATCTCATGGAAAATCGTGATTCCACCCTAATTCCACCCTTACCGAGATGAGCGTGAGCCCAGGTCATCAACGCTGCGGATTTACTATCATACTACAGAGGGCCCAATTTTTTTTTTTGTATTTGGCCCATAGAACCCAATAAGGATCATTATTATTTAAGAGCAATTTTCGACAATTTAAAAGTCAGCATCTGATTGGCCGCTAGCTGTTGTATTAACCCTTACATATCGGGGCAGCATCTATGTTTCCTCCTCTCTGGTCGTGGAATCGGATATACGAAAACGTAAACTGCGTTTTTCAAAGCACCAAGAAACTTCAGTGGGGAACCTTAACCCATTAAGTGCCAATTCATGAACCCATCCAGCGGCAAGTCAGTCCATCTGTGAATATGTAGCGTTTCCTCCTCATCGGGTAAGGCTCCCTTTGGAAATTTTTGTGCATTTCTTTATAGGACTAAGGCGGGTAGTGCCAGACAAGAACCTCACAATGTTCCTAATTGCAACTTTGTATCCACTTTTCATGCACCATACATAACAACCGCCAATTCTGTCACATGATACCCCCAACTGGTCATACCGCCGGGTCAGTGGAAGGCAATTTCTTCTGGGAAAGCGCTTGTCTGGCACTTCCTTCCTGCACAGCATTAAGCAACTTATATCTTCCCCCATTATGAGATAATGCGTTGTCCCTTTCATAGGTTCTCGCCTTCAAGACGCCAGCCTCGGGTTATTGCATAGTAGTGACACCGCTGCTGTGTTCCCTTAATATTAAGTGCATGCAATTCTGTGGATAATTTTTTTTTTTTTACATTTAGGGCCCGTCCTATAATAAAATAAAATAAGGTTTGTATTCCAGGGTATTGAAAATCCTGTGCATGCAGATGATGCTGTCCACCTCTGCCTCGTGTTGGACCAGTTCCAGAGCCATGTCTGGGCAGTCAGTATAGGGGGCGGACTCATGCAGTCAGGGTGCCATTGAGGTACTCTTTCCAAAACACCGGTTGACAGTTTATATGCTCCACGTCCTCGCTCCACACAAGCCAGAGCTGATCATTTCTATGCCAGGTTCTCTCCGGACTAAACTTTCGTTTTCTTCTCCCCCCTCCAAAGCAAAAGTTCAACACCTAATACAGGGTGCACAGTTGGAGGGGGGTTGTGTGGCCACGATGCTTGGTACTTTGCGTCTAGGCTGTTTCGAGGGTCATTGCATATTCAGCAGCCCGGGTCGTACCATTTTCATCTTTATGGAGTGGTTTCCTTAAGTAAAAAATGAAGGAGAAAAATGTTATTAAAATATGAAAATTATAAATTTACCTTTCATCCCAGTACTGATCCTGAGTTATATCCTGCATTTTATATTCCAGAGCTGCACTCACTATTCTGCTGGTGCAGTCACTGTGTACATACATTACATTACTTATCCTGTACTGATCCTGAGTTACATCCTGTATTATACTCCAGAGCTGCACTCACTATTCTGCTGGTGCAGCCAGTGTGTACATACATTACTTATCCTGTACTGATCCTGAGTTACATCCTGTATTATACTCCAGAGCTGCACTCACTATTCTGCTGGTGCAGCCAGTGTGTACATACATTACATTACTTATCCTGTACTGATCCTGAGTTACATCCGGTATTATACTCCAGAGCTGAACTCACTATTCTGCTGGTGCAGTCACTGTGTTACTTATCCTGTATTGATCCTGAGTTACATCCTGTATTATACTCCAGAGCTGCACTCACTATTCTGCTGGTGGAGTTACTGTGTACATACATTACTTATCCTGTACTGATCCTGAGTTACATCCTGTATTATACTCCAGAGCTGCACTCACTATTTTGCTGGTGCAGTCACTGTGTACATACATTACTTATCCTGTACTGATCCTGAGTTATATCCTGTATTATACTCCAGAGCTGCACTCACTATTCTGCTGGTGCAGTCACTGTGTACATACATTACTTATCCTGTACTGATCCTGAGTTACATCCTGTATTATACTCCAGAGCTGCACTCACTATTCTGCTGGTACAGTCACTGTGTACATACATTACTTATCCTGTACTGATCCTGAGTTATATCCTGTATTATACTCCAGAGCTGCACTCACTATTCTGCTGGTGCAGTCACTGTGTGCATACATTACAAGCAAATGAAAACTAGTAAAATACTGAAGGTAGCTTTGTCTGTGACTGGAGAAGAAACATTCTGTATATCAAAGGTGGTAATTACAGGAGAGGATTGGTAAAGTTACTACTTGTAAGTCCAAACTTAAAGATGAATAGAAAAGTTTTTCTTAAATCTTTAGAAATGAAATGTTTTCTGTTACATTTAATTTGGGGTTAGAGTTAATAACAAAGTAATGTAAGGGTTAATGATGACATCACTGTGACATGTAATACAGACACACAGTGCACACAGGTATGTCTGGGATGTGACATGTAATACAGACAGTGCACACAGGTATGTCTGGGATGTGACATGTAATATGCACACGGTGCACACAGGTATGTCTGGGATGTGACATGTAATACGCACACGGTGCACACAGGTATGTCTGGGATGTGACATGTAATACGCACACGGTGCACACAGGTATGTCTGGGATGTGACATGTAATACGCACACGGTGCACACAGGTATGTCTGGGATGTGACATGTAATACAGACAGTGCACACAGGTATGTCTGGGATGTGACATGTAATATGCACACGGTGCACACAGGTATGTCTGGGATGTGACATGTAATACACACACACAGTGCACACAGGTATGTCTGGGATGTGACATGTAATACGCACACGGTGCACACAGGTATGTCTGGGATGTGACATGTAATACGCACACGGTGCACACAGGTATGTCTGGGATGTGACATGTAATACGCACACGGTGCACACAGGTATGTCTGGGATGTGACATGTAATACGCACACGGTGCACACAGGTATGTCTGGGATGTGACATGTAATACGCACACGGTGCACACAGGTATGTCTGGGATGTGTCTGTAATCTTCTGTGGGGCACTGCTCTTAGTTATATTGGTGAAAAACAGGTGACAGACTCCCTTTAAGGAGAGGGGAAGATGGGAGGTTTCTCTGCACTATCTTGCCATTCAGAACCCGAGGATAGATGAGTGACTACTTTATAGGCATCTGGATACAAGATGTTCTCAACACCCCAATTTATCGCCCAACTATGATGATATTGGCGCCAATTTTGCAAACACTTTTCTTGCATCTCCTACTTTTGACTGTGATAATGAATGGTTACTCTGGAACGAATTTGCCTCCCGCCCGTCCGTACGAGGCAAACACCGCCGCCGCAATTTACACCACGTCAATCATGGCGTAGATGAGACTGACATAGTTTTAAAACAGAGACCGCAGACCTTTTCAAATCATGACCGTAATGGAAGGAAATAACATGGATTGTCTACAGACGGTATAATAAGTCGGGATACGGTACAATGGTTGTCAGCGGCAGAGACGTACAATCCTTCGCATTTTCACCTGTGACATGACAGATCCAGCGCCGGCTTATTAATGGGAGGATTTGATAATCAGACAGCTCTTAAAATCTCCCCACGGAGAGAAGCGGCAATTAGCAGGAGCGTAATGGAAGAAAAAAAAAAAATCAATTTTATGCGGACGCTATTCCCTGCAATTACATCAGGGCTGGAGGAACCTGCGGCCGACCATATGGATAACCAAATCCTGATACCAAATCCTGATACCGCCATCCATTAGTTGTGATGTCTTCAGTACCGTTCATAGGCATGCATTAATGATACAAAAAACAATCATTTTGCAACATCTTTAAACATCTCATGCTTTAAACTGCAGCGCTGCTCCAAAAAGGCACAAGTTGGATCAATTTCAGCACAGCTGTTTAGTTGGAATTTTTAGCCTAGTCTCCTAGGCTTGCTTTCAAGGGTGGACTGGCCATAGACCCTATAGGTAAATTTCCCAGTGGGCCACCCTAGCCTTCCTCATGGCTGTCAGAAATCCTCTGAGCATCAGATACTTATGCCCCTGGGCGGTAGCTGTGAATGCTGTGGCAGGGGGTGGCAGTATTTTATGCTGCATTGTGATATTTGGTTCTGCTGGGGCGGTATTTACAGCTGGCCCCACCCACTTCCTTTGTCCATGCCTATTTGTGTTAGCCCCGCCTACTTGTGTTGCCTCACTTTCTGTCAATTCGGACCTGCCTACATCACATGGGGCCACTTTTAATTTATTTTTTCCAGGGCCACTATAAGTTCCTAGTCCGCCCCCGCCTTCCTTTGTCCGTAGCTCTTCCATTGTGGAGCACTGCTGCAGTGTAAAGCTGCCTGAAAATGATATACTGATTGTTCATTCTCATCTCTCCATGTAATGACCTCTTGGTGAGCTGAGGCTTATTAGCAGGAGCCGATCAGAACAAGCAGAGCTGCAGTGTGGAGGAAAGATACCGGAAGAGATATATATATATATATATATATATATATATATATATATATATATATATAATACTCTGAGACCGGAAGTGGCTCTTCTTGTTCTGATCGGCTCCTGCTAATAAGCCTCAGCTCACCAAGAACTCAGTACACGGAGAGTTGAGAATGAATAATCAGTACATCCGGTTTTTGCCTTACAGGGGTCAGGAGTGGCCTGTGGACCTGATGGTGGTCTGAAGTTGATGATGTCATCTGTCAGCTTTTCTAAGTGTTTAATACCCTCAACTAATCGGTGGGGGTTGCCAGGCGTTGGACCCCCCCACGGATCAGATACTGTGCAGTTCTCTTTAAATTTCCTATACCCTGTAACAGGGGGTTGCGAGTTCATTCCGAGCGGTTACATTGGTTTGGGTATGAATTTGCGTATGAATTGCGTATAAATAGAGTCCGAATTTGTGTATAAATAGTGGCCGAATTTGTGTATAAATAGCATACGAATTTGCATAAAAATAGCGTACGAATTTGCTTATAAATAACGTACGAATTTGCGTATAAATGGCTTCCGGAATTGCGTATAAATTGCGTACAAATTTGCGTCCGAATTTGCATATAAATAGCGTCCGAATTTGCGTATAAATAACGTCCGAATTTGCGTATAAATAACGTCCGAATTTGCGTCCGAATTTGCGTATAAATAGCGTCCGAATTTGCATACAAATTTGCGTACGAATTTGCGTATAAATAGCGTACGAAATTGTGTATAAATAGCGTCCGAATTTGCGTATGAATTGCGTAAAAATTTGCGTCCGAATTTGTGTCCGAATTTGCGTATAAATAGTGTCCGAATTTGCATACAAATTTGCGTTCGAAATTGCGTATGAATTTGCGTCCGAATTTGCGTGTGAATTGCACCCCAATTTGCCTACAAATTTGCGTATGAATTGCGTATGAATAGCGTCCGAATTTGCCTACAAATTTGCGTTCAAAATTGCGTATGAATTTGCGTCCGAATTTGCGTATGAATTGCACCCGAATTTGCCTACAAATTTGCGTTCGAAATTGCGTATGAATTTGCGTCCGAATTTGCGTATGAATTGCGTAAAAATTTGCGTCCGAATTTGTGTCCGAATTTGCGTATAAATAGCGTCCGAATTTGCCTACAAATTTGCGTTTGAATTGCGTATGAATAGCGTCCGAATTTGCCTACAAATTTGCGTTCGAAATTGCGTATGAATTTGCGTCCGAATTTGCGTATGAATTGCACCCGAATTTGCCTACAAATTTGCGTTCGAAATTGCGTATGAATTTGCGTCCGAATTTGCGTATGAATTGCGTAAAAATTTGCGTCCGAATTTGTGTCCGAATTTGCGTATGAATAGCGTCCGAATTTGCCTACAAATTTGCGTTCGAAATTGCGTATGAATTTGCGTCCGAATTTGCGTATGAATTGCACCCGAATTTGCCTACAAATTTGCGTTCGAAATTGCGTATGAATTTGCGTCCGAATTTGCGTATGAATTGCGTAAAAATTTGCGTCCGAATTTGCGTCCGAATTTGCGTATGAATTGCGTAAAAATTTGCGTCCGAATTTGTGTCCGAATTTGCGTATAAATAGCGTCCGAATTTGCCTACAAATTTGCGTCCGAATTGCGTATGAATTGCACCCGAATTTGCCTACAAATTTGCGTTCGAAATTGCGTATGAATTTGCGTCCGAATTTGCGTATGAATTGCGTAAAAATTTGCGTCCGAATTTGTGTCCGAATTTGCGTATGAATAGTGGGCGAATTTGCGTATGAATAGCGGCCGAATTTGCGTATGAATAGCGGGCAAATTCGGCCGCTATTCATACGCAAATTTGCCCGCTATTCATACGCAAATTCGCCCGCTAATCGTACGCAAATTCGCCCGCTATTCGTACGCAAATTCGGACGCTATTCATACGCAAATTCGCCCGCTATTCACACGCAAATTCGCCCGCTATTCGTACGCAAATTCGCCCGCTATTCGTACGCAAATCCGCCCGCTATTCATACGCAAATTCGCCCGCTATTCATACGCAAATTCGGCCGCTATTCATACGCAAATTCGCCCGCTATTCATACGCAAATTCGGCCGCTATTCACACGCAAATTCGGCCGCTATTCATACGCAAATTCGGCCCCTATTCATACGCAAATTTCGATGGGGGATCAGAAACCTATATTAAGTGCCACCAAGCAGGAATCCAGTGGCAGGGATAAGGCAAGTATGATCCCAACTGGGGGGGGGGGGGGTCTGCAGAAAAGGTTCCCACGGTGAACAACCCCTTTGGCTGCAGCGGCCACATCACATGCTGATGCAGGGAGACCTGAGACCAGATGCTCCATTGAAGTATGGGGAGGTCTGTAGAAAAGGTTCCCACAGAGGAAGTATTCTAATGGTATGCAAAACAAAAACATTTTTGCTAAATCTCAAAATAAGAAAAAATGTCTGCTTTCTTCCAAAAACAGCACCTCCTCTTTTCACAGACCATGTCTGGTATTACAGCCCCAGATCTGTTCACATTAATGGAGCTGAGCTGCAATGGCAGACACGTCCTGCAGACAGGGATGGCGCTGTTTATCTCATCCTGTGCAGTTCTCTTTAAATTTCCTATACCCTGTAACAGGGGGTTGCGAGTTCATTCCGAGCGGTAACATTGGTTTGGGTATGAATTTGCGTACGAATTTGCGTATGAATTGCGTATAAATAGAGTCCGAATTTGTGTATAAATAGCAAATTCGGCCGCTATTTATACGCAAATTCGCCCGCAATTCATACGTACGCAAATTCGCAGGTAAATTCGTATGCAAATTCCTACGCAATTTAGTACGCAAATTTGTATGCGATTTATACTCAAATTTATACGCAAATTCGTACGCAATTTAGTACGCATCTTTGTACGCTATTTATACGCAAATTTGTGCGCAAATTTCTACGCAATTTATACGCTAATTCCTACGCAAATTTATCAGCAATTTCGTATGCAATTTATACGCAAATTCGTACGCAAATTGGTACACAATTTCGTATGCTATTTCTACGCAAATTGGTACGCTATTTCGTATGCAAATTTGTACGCAATTTTGTACGCAATTTTGTACGTAAATTTGTACGGTATGTATACGCTAATTCGTACGCAAATTCATACGCAATTTCGCAAACATCCAGGCAGCACCATGAGGGCTCATGCACACGAGCGGTCCGCAAAACATGGAAAAAACAAAAACATTACATCCATGTTACATCTGTTTTTTTTTTGCGGATCCGCAGATCCATTGTAACAATGCCTGTCCTTGTCCGCAAAACGGACAAGAATAAGACATGTTCCATCTTTTTGTGGAACGGACTTGCGGACAGAATGTACACGGAGTTGTTTCCGTTTTTTTGTGGCCCCATTGAAATGAATGGATCCGCATCAGTGCCGCAAAAAAAAAAAGGAACAGGCACAGACAAAAAATGCGTTAGTTGCATGAGCCCTTAGACTGGGTTTGCCGGACTCTCACAGTTCCCTGTGTTGGTGTGCCCCCTTGTAGCACTATGATGTAATGTGCGAAGGATTAGATAAACAGCGCCACACCTGTCCACGGGTTGTGCCCAGTATTGCAGCTCAGCCCTATTGTAGTGAAGGAGCCTGATCTGTAATGTCTCTTGAAGAAAGCAGCCATGTTTAAGGGCTCTTAGGTCTGCATTTTACCACCCCAAGGAGTGTACTCGCCTCTCTCCTCAGAGACTCCCGGGTTCTCCCACCTTCATCAAGATTTATTATTCATGTTGAGGCGAGGTTCTGGTCTTCTGCCATCTGCCTTCTCATCAATCACAATAAACCCTGGTGCCGTCACTGCAATGTTCTCCCCATCTCCTCACATGAATTCCCAGAGCTGCAATCAACGTGAGGATCTGTGCACCCAGCCATGAAGTGCGGGAAGCCTGTCACACAATTCATATGACTATGCATAAACCCTTTCAGGGCTCTCGCTGCAGGGGGTAAAAAAAGGACTGCGACTGGTGCCGAGAATGGGAAAAGTTACCATCGGAGGGTTCTGCAAGCACAGGGGCCACCGTACCCAGCATATCTTGGGTTAATGGTCACCAAGACTAGTCAATGTCCATTAATCTGGCGTCGTCCTGCCTTCTGTACTATACTGTACACCTGGGGCACAGGTTCTGTATATATATCCTGACAAAGGGGCTTGTTGGTGCCTGACAACCCCCTGACAACCAGCATAGGCCCATGTCTATACAGCCCTTGACACTGGTGTTACCCCAGGATAATGAGAGTTGTACCATATACGGGAGTGGAGAACATGGCGTGACCCCCCCCCCCCCATACCATCACCCCGATAATGTGGTACATTTCTTATTTGAGTTTGGTTTCTTTGCCGCTGCAGTGGTGCACGGTGTGAACCTCACTACAGGAGCTGCGAGGAGACGGGTGACCCTGCTATTAATACACAGGGAACATTACAGGGTTTCTTTATTTAGCTGCTGCGATGGATCCAGGAAAGTGACAGCAGCCGAGACACAGAACACAGGCGGAGTGCCGGCGGTAGCAGATACCAGCAAGCAAAGCATTACAATAACACACGAGGTCCCATGAGGTCCCCAACAGACACCCAAACACTGGAGGAGAGCAGAGAACAGAAACAGTCCTATAATAGGACCATATCATGGCTATTATGGGGGTTGTAGTGTACTAAGTACAGAGTATAATAGAATTATATCATGGTCATGTTGGGGGTTGTAGGGTTCTATGTGTAGAGTATAATAGAATGATATTATGGCCATGATGGGGTTGTAGTATT
Organism: Rhinella marina; assembly: GCA_900303285.1. NCBI lineage: Eukaryota > Metazoa > Chordata > Amphibia > Anura > Bufonidae > Rhinella > Rhinella marina. Next base: position 356,486 of record ONZH01013158.1, on the reverse strand, counting down.
CTAAGTAAAGAGTATAACAGAATGATATTATGGCCATGATAGGGGTTGTAGTGTTCTAAGTACAGAGTATAATAGAATTATATCATGGCCATGATGGGGTTGTAGTGTTATATGTAAAGAGTATAATACAGTAGAATGATATTATAGCCATGATGGGGGTTGTTGTGTTCTAAGTATAGAATATAATAGAATTATATCATGGCCATGATGGGGTTATAGTGTTCTATGTAAAGAGTATAATAGAATGATATTATGGCCGTGATGGGGTTTGTTGTGTTCTATGTGTAGAGTATAATATATTGTGGCCATAATAGGGGTTGTAGTGTGCTAAGTACAGAGTATAATAGAATTATATAATGTTCATGTTGGGGGTTGTAGTGTTCTAAGTACAGAGTATACTAGAATTACACTCACCGGCCACTTTATTAGGTACACCTGTCCAACTGCTCGTTAACATTTAATTTCTAATCAGCCAATCACATGGCGGCAACTCAGTGCATTTAGGCATGTAGACATGGTCAAGACAATCTCCTGCAGTTCAAACCGAGCATCAGTATGGGGAAGAAAGGTGATTTGAGTGCCTTTGAACGTGGCATGGTTGTTGGTGCCAGAAGGGCTGGTCTGAGTATTTCAGAAACTGCTGATCTACTGGGATTTTCACGCACAACCATCTCTAGGGTTTACAGAGAAAAAGAAAAAACATCCAGTGAGCGGCAGTTCTGTGGGCGGAAATGCCTTGTTGATGCCAGAGGTCAGAGGAGAATGGGCAGACTGGTTCGAGCTGATAGAAAGGCAACAGTGACTCAAATTGCCACCCGTTACAACCAAGGTAGGCAGAAGAGCATCTCTGAACGCACAGTACGTCGAACTTTGAGGCAGATGGGCTAGAGCAGCAGAAGACCACACCGGGTGCCACTCCTTTCAGCTAAGAACAGGAAACTGAGGCTACAATTTGCACAAGCTCATCGAAATTGGACAGTAGAAGATTGGAAAAACGTTGCCTGGTCTGATGAGTCTCGATTTCTGCTGCGACATTCGGATGGTAGGGTCAGAATTTGGCGTCAACAACATGAAAGCATGGATCCATCCTGCCTTGTATGAACGGTTCAAGCTGGTGGTGGTGGTGTCATGGTGTGGGGAATATTTTCTTGGCACTCTTTGGGCCCCTTGGTTGCAACGTTGCAACGCCACAGCCTACCTGAGTATTGTTGCTGACCATGTCCATCCCTTTATGACCACAATGTACCCAACATCTGATGGCTACTTTCAGCAGGATAATGCGCCATGTCATAAAGCTGGAATCATCTCAGACTGGTTTCTTGAACATGACAATGAGTTCCCTGTACTCAAATGGCCTCCACAGTCACCAGATCTCAATCCAATAGAGCATCTTTGGGATGTGGTGGAACGGGAGATTCGCATCATGGATGTGCAGCCGACAAATCTGCGGCAACTGTGTGATGCCATCATGTCAATATGGACCAAAATCTCTGAGGAATGCTTCCAGCACCTTGTTGAATCTATGCCACGAAGAATTGAGGCAGTTCTGAAGGCAAAAGGGGGTCCAACCCGTTACTAGCATGGTGTACCTAATAAAGTGGCCGGTGAGTGTATATCATTGTCATGTTGAGGGTTCTAGTTTTTAATGTACAGAGTATAACAGACTTGAATTATGGTCATGTCCAGAGGTTAGGTCATGATGGGAGTTGTAGTGTTCTATGTACAGAAGATAACAGAACTGTATTATGGTTATGTCCAGTGATCAGAGCGTGTTGGGGGTTGTAGTATTCTATATATACAGCATAATAGACTTGTATTATAGTCAAGTCTACGTGTAGTAGTCAGGCCATATGGGGAGTTGTAGTGTTCTATGTATGGAGTATAATAGAACGGTATTATAGTCATGTCCAGTGGTCAGGTCATGTTGGAATTATATAATGGTCATATTGGGGGCTGTGTTCTTGTATGCACAGAGTATAACAGAACTGTATTATGGCTATATCTAGTACTCAGGTCATGTTGGGAGTTGTAGGGCTCTGTGCATAGTATATAATAGAATTGTATTATGGTCATGTCCAGGGGTCTGATCATTTTGGAATTGTAGTACTCTATGTATATGTATACTGTATAACAGAATTGTTTTTTTGGTCATGTCTGTGGTTTGGCCATGCTAGGGGCTGTAGTACTCTATGTACAGTGTACAATAGAATTGTATTCTGGTCATCTTAAGTGGTTGGGAGTTGTAGTATTCTGCGCTATGTTGATTTCTGAATTTTGTTGCACCTTCAGACAAAAGTCTAGATGATTGATGACATTCTCTCTCCCACATAAATGTTATGCAGCAGAAGCCTAATATCAACAAGTCTCTCTCGGAGTGTCTGAGATCGGCGGTCCCCTCATTAGTTACCCCTCACTGTATAATTATGGAAAACGCCGTGGAGCAGGGGGTAAAGCAAAGCAATTAATTCAGCCAGCAGTGCACCAATCAGCGCAGCCGCATGATGCTCCTCACCGCTGAGACCACAGAACCTTCACAATTTGTTAATTTGTGTAGAAATCCCTGCGGCCATGGCGGCTTCTTGAGACTTTTTTTCCCCTTTAAACACTTTTTTTTTTTTTTTTTTGGGGGGGGGGGGGTATAAAGTAATTTTTGTAAATTTTGTAAAATTCTCTTGGAGTATTAAAGGCAGGAGCTGAACTGCTGGGGAGGATTTTCACTTGCATTACAGTCCTTTTAGCCTATGTGATGCACATTTAAAGGTATAAGGTATAATATATATATAATATATAATATACATATAAATATAAGGAAAGGATAAAACTGCTCCTCTCTAGCCCTCAGGCAGTCTCTGGTATTGCAGCTGCTCCTCTCTAGCCCTCAGGCAGTCTCTGGTATTGCAGCTGCTCCTCTCTAGTCCTCAGGCAGTCTCTGGTATTGCAGCTGCTCCTCTCTAGCCCTCAGGCAGTCTCTGGTATTGCAGCTGCTCCTCTCTAGCCCTCAGGCAGTCTCTGGTATTGCAGCTGCTCCTCTCTATCCTCAGGCAGTCTCTGGTACTGCAGCTGCTCCTCTCTAGTCCTCAGGCAGTCTCTGATATTGCAGCTGCTCCTATCTGGTCCTCAGGCAGTCTCTGGTATTGCAGCTGCTCCTCTCTAGCCCTCAGGCAGTCTCTGGTATTGCAGCTGCTCCTCTCTATCCTCAGGCAGTCTCTGGTACTGCAGCTGCTCCTCTCTAGTCCTCAGGCAGTCTCTGATATTGCAGCTGCTCCTATCTGGTCCTCAGGCAGTCTCTGGTATTGCAGCTGCTCCTCTCTAGTCCTCAGGCAGTCTCTGGTACTGCAGCTGCTCATCTCTAGTCCTCAGGCAGTCTCTGGTATTGCAGCTGCTCCTCTCTAGTCCTCAGACAGTCTCTGGTACTGCAGCTGCTCCTCTCTAGTCCTCAGGCAGTCTCTGATATTGCAGCTGCTCCTCTCTATCCTCAGGCAGTCTCTGGTATTGCAGCTGCTCATCTCTAGTCCTCAGGCAGTCTCTGGTATTGCAGCTGCTCCTCTCTATCCTCAGGCAGTCTCTGGTATTGCAGCTGCTCCTCTCTAGTCCTCAGGCAGTCTCTGGTATTGCAGCTGCTCCTCTCTATCCTCAGGCAGTCTCTGGTAATGCAGCTGCTCCTCTCTAGTCCTCAGGCAGTCTCTGGTATTGCAGCTGCTCCTCTCTAGTCCTCAGGCAGTCTTTGGTATTGCAGCTGCTCCTCTCTAGTCCTCAGGCAGTCTCTGGTATTGCAGCTGCTCCTCTCTAGGCCCTCAGGCAGTCTCTGGTACTGCAGCTGCTCCTCTCTAGTCCTCAGGCAGTCTCTGGTATTGCAGCTGCTCCTCTCTATCCTCAGGCTGTCTCTGGTACTGCAGCTGCTCCTCTCTAGTCCTCAGGCAGTCTCTGATATTGCAGCTGCTCCTATCTAGTCCTCAGGCAGTCTCTGGTATTGCAGCTGCTTCCTCTCTAGTCCTCAGGCAGTCTCTGGTACTGCAGCTGCTCTCTCTAGTCCTCAGGCAGTCTCTGGTACTGCAGCTGCTCCTCTCTAGTCCTCAGGCAGTCTCTGGTATTGCAGCTGCTCCTCTCTATCCTCAGGCAGTCTCTGGTATTGCAGCTGCTCCTCTCTAGTCCTCAGGCAGTCTCTGGTATTGCAGCTGCTCCTCTCTATCCTCAGGCAGTCTCTGGTATTGCAGCTGCTCCTCTCTAGTCCTCAGGCAGTCTCTGGTATTGCAGCTGCTCCTCTCTAGTCCTCAGGCAGTCTCTGGTACTGCAGCTGCTCCTCTCTATCCTCAGGCAGTCTCTGGTAATGCAGCTGCTCCTCTCTAGTCCTCAGGCAGTCTCTGGTATTGCAGCTGCTCCTCTCTAGTCCTCAGGCAGTCTCTTGGTATTGCAGCTGCTCCTCTCTAGTCCTCAGGCAGTCTCTGCAGGTATTGCAGCTGCTCCTCTCTAGTCCTCAGGCAGTCTCTGGTACTGCAGCTGCTCCTCTCTAGTCCTCAGGCAGTCTCTGGTATTGCAGCTCCTCTCTGCTCCTCTCTAGCCCTCAGGCAGTCTCTGGTATTGCAGCTGCTCCTCTCTAGTCCTCAGGCAGTCTCTGGTATTGCAGCTGCTCCTCTCTAGTCCTCAGGCAGTCTCTGGTATTGCAGCTGCTCCTCTCTAGTCCTCAGGCAGTCTCTGGTACTGCAGCTGCTCCTCTCTAGTCCTCAGGCAGTCTCTGGTATTGCAGCTGCTCCTCTCTAGTCCTCAGGCAGTCTCTGGTATTGCAGCTGCTGCTCAGGCTCTCTCAGCTCTCCTCTCAGGCAGTCTCTGGTATTGCAGCTGCTCCTCTCTAGTCCTCAGGCAGTCTCTCTGGTACTGCAGCTGCTCCTCTCTAGTCCTCAGGCAGTCTCTGCTGTATTGCAGCTGCTCCTCTCTAGTCCTCAGGCAGTCTCTGGTATTGCAGCTGCTCCTCTCTAGTCCTCAGGCAGTCTCTGGTACTGCAGCTGCTCTCTCTCTAGTCCTCAGGCAGTCTCTGGTATTGCAGCTGCTCCTCTCTAGTCCTCAGGCAGTCTCTGGTACTGCAGCTGCTCCTCTCTAGTCCTCAGGCAGTCTCTGGTATTGCAGCTGCTTCCTCTCTAGTCCTCAGGCAGTCTCTGGTATTGCAGCTGCTCCTCTCTAGTCCTCAGGCAGTCTCTGGTATTGCAGCTGCTCCTCTCTAGTCCTCAGGCAGTCTCTGGTACTGCAGCTGCTCCTCTCTAGTCCTCAGGCAGTCTCTGGTATTGCAGCTGCTCCTCTCTAGTCCTCAGGCAGTCTCTGGTACTGCAGCTGCTCCTCTCTAGTCCTCAGGCAGTCTCTGGTATTGCAGCTGCTCCTCTCTAGTCCTCAGGCAGTCTCTGGTATTGCAGCTGCTCCTCTCTAGTCCTCAGGCAGTCTCTGGTACTGCAGCTGCTCCTCTCTAGTCCTCAGGCAGTCTCTGGTATTGCAGCTGCTCCTCTCTAGTCCTCAGGCAGTCTCTGGTATTGCAGCTGCTCCTCTCTAGTCCTCAGGCAGTCTCTGGTATTGCAGCTGCTCCTCTCTAGTCCTCAGGCAGTCTCTGGTATTGCAGCTGCTCCTCTCTAGTCCTCAGGCAGTCTCTGGTATTGCAGCTGCTCCTCTCTAGTCCTCAGGCAGTCTCTGGTACTGCCGCTGCTCCTCTCTATCCTCAGGCAGTCTCTGGTATTGCAGCTGCTCCTCTCTAGTCCTCAGGCAGTCTCTGGTACTGCAGCTGTTCCTCTCTAGTCCTCAGGCAGTATCTGGTATTGCAGCTGCTCCTCTCTAGTCCTCAGGCAGTCTCTGGTACTGCCGCTGCTCCTCTCTATCCTCAGGCAGTCTCTGGTATTGCAGCTGCTCCTCTCTAGTCTCTCAGGCAGGCAGTCTCTCTGTCTGCAGCTGCTCCTCTCTAGTCCTCAGGCAGTCTCTGGTACTGCAGCTGTTCCTCTCTAGTCCTCAGGCAGTCTCTGGTATTGCAGCTCTATTTACCTAAATAGGACTGAGCTGTAATACCAGAAACAACATATGGATAAAAGGCACTGTTTCTGGAAAGGAAGCAGATCCCCAAAAAAATCCATTTAAGAAGCTTAAAGTACCTGCAAATTGTGTCTGCATTTGTTTCTTCACCGTGAGTAGTACACAGAGCCTGGCACCCACCACCCTTCACCCCAGGGTTGATTCATGTACCAACTCATACCATAGGAGACAATGGTCGCAATGGTTACTACTGCCTTGACTGCTAGTACTCTGACCTCTCTGGAGGTGGAAGGGGTTTAGATTCACACTGACCATATGGCTAACCCAAATTGTGCTACTATTCACAGGCCTATTTAGTTTTCATCACCCTGATTACATAAATATGCATATTGGAAAGAATGGAATGCTAATCTACTGACATGAAACCTTAGGGGTCCTCCTTACCTACTGCATTCCTTACGGCAGTTGAAATACAAATCATGGGATGTTTGAAGCCCTACCCGTATGCATCACAGAAATACACCCTAAAATGCAGTAGTGTAGCTAGTTCTATGGGCCCCATTGCAAACTTTAGATTGGATCCCCCCTACCAGACCCTGTCACACTGCGATTGTTACACCCCTGGTCTCTGGTAATAATAATAATAATAATCCCCCACTAATGTACCTATGGCGCCCACAGTAACATCCCTATAGTGCCCCCAGAAGTGTCCTTCCACTGACCCCAGAAATGTTTCCCACTGCCCCCAGTAATGTCCTCCACTGCCCCAGTAACATTTCCTACTGCCCCCAGTAATGTCCCCCACTGCTTCAGTAATATCCTCCACTGTGCCCAGGTAAAGTCCCTATAGTGCCCCCAGTAATGTCCCTATAGTGCCCCAGTAATGTCCCCCATTGCCCCAGTAATATCCCCCACTGCCCCCAGTAATATCCCCCACTGCCCCCAGTAATGTCTTCCACTGCCACCAGTAATGTCTCCCAATGCCTCAATAATGTCCCCCATTGCCTCCAGTAATGTCCCTATAGTGCCCCCAGTAATGCCCCCCATTGCCCCAGTAATATCCCCCACTGCCCCCAGTAATGTCTTCCACTGCCACCAGTAATGTCTCCCAATGCCTCAATAATGTCCCCCACTGCCTCCAGTAACGTCCCTATAGTGACCCCTGTAATGTCCCCCATTGCCCCAGTAATGTCTTTCCACTGCCTCCAGTAATGTCCCCCACTGCTTCAGTAATATCCTCCACTGTGCCCAGTAATGTCCCTATAGTTCCCCCAGTAATGTCCCTATAGTGCCCCAGTAATGTCCCCCATTGCCTCCAGTAATGTCCCCACTGACCCCAGTAATGTCTTCCACTGCCCCCAGTAATATCCCTCACTACCCCAGTAATGTCCCTATAGTGCCTCAGTAATGTCCCTATAGTGCCCCCAGTAATGCCCCCCATTGCCCCAGTAATATCCCCACTGCCCCCAGTAATGTCTTCCACTGCCACCAGTAATGTCTCCCAATGCCTCAATAATGTCCCCCACTGCCTCCAGTAACATCCCTATAGTGACCCCTGTAATGTCCCCCATTGCCCCCAGTAATGTCCTTCCACTGCCTCCAGTAATGTCCCCCACTGCCCCCGGTAATGTCCCCCATTGCCCCCAGTAATGTCCCCCACTACCCCCAGTAATGTCCCCCACTATCCCCATTAATGTCCCCCACTATCCCCAGGAATATCTTCCACTGCCTCCAGTAATGTCCCCCACTATCCCCAGTAATATCTTCCACTGCCTCCAGTAATGTCCACCACTGCCCCCAGTAATGTCCCCCACTATCCCCAGTAATGTCTTCCACTGCCCCCAGTAATGTCCCCCACTATCCACAGTAATGTCTTCCACTGCCCACAGTAATGTCCCCCATTGCCCCTAGTAATGTTCCCCACTATCCCCAGTAATGTCTTCAACTGCCCCCATTAATGTCTCCCACTATCCCCAGTAATGTCTTCCACTGCCCCAGTAATGTCCCCCATTGCCCCTAGTAATGTCCCCCACTATCCCCAGTAATATCTTCCACTGCCCCAGTAATGTCCCCCACTATCCCCAGTAATGTCTTCAACTGCCCCCATTAATGTCTCCCACTATCCCCAGTAATGTCTTCCACTGCCCCCAGTAATGTTCCCCACTGCCTCCAGTAATGTCCCCCACTATCCCCAGTAATATCTTCCACTGCCCCCAGTAATGTCCCCCACTATCGCCAGTAATATCTTCCACTGCCTCCAGTAATGTCCCCCACTTCCCCCAGTAATGTCCCCCACTATCCCCAGTAATATCTTCCACTGCCCCAGTAATGTCCCCCACTATCCCGAGTAATGTCTACCACTGCCCCCAGTAATGTCCCCCACTATCCCCAGTAATTGTCTTCAACTGCCCCCATTAATGTCTCCCACTATCTCCAGTAATGTCTTCCACTGCCCCCAGTAATGTCCCCCATTGCCCCTAGTAATGTCCCCCACTATCCCCAGTAATGTCTTCCACTGCCTCCAGTAATGTCCACCACTGCCCCCAGTAATGTCCCCCACTATCCCCAGTAATATCTTCCACTGCCCCCAGTAATGTCCCCCACTATCCCCAGTAATATCTTCCACTGCCTCCAGTAATGTCCCCCACTGCCCCCAGTAATGTCCCCCACTATCCCCAGTAATGTCTTCCACTGCCCCAGTAATGTCCCCCACTATCCCCAGTAATGTCTACCACTGCCCCCAGTAATGTCCCCCACTATCCCCAGTAATTGTCTTCAACTGCCCCCATTAATGTCTCCCACTATCCCCAGTAATGTCTTCCACTGCCCCCAGTGATGTCCCCCATTGCCCCTAGTAATGTCCCCCACTATCCCCAGTAATGTCTTCCACTGCCCCCAGTAATGTTCCCCACTGCCCCCAGTAATGGTCCCCCACTATCCCCAGTAATATCTTCCACTGCCCCCAGTAATGTCCCCACTATCCCCAGTAATATCTTCCACTGCCCCCAGTAATGTCCCCCACTATCCCCAGTAATATCTTCCACTGCCCCAGTAATGTTCCCCACTGCCCACAGTCTTCACTCACATGTAACAGGACCCGGCACTGTCACTGTACTTCATGCCGGGCCCCGTCAGAGCGCTCATCTCAGCTGCATCCCCTGCCACCATGATCATTATGCCCCTGCTAAGAAGAGCAACCCCTCTTTACAGCATATTTGTATATACCCCTCCACTTAGGCAATATTTAATCCTCTACTTCAAGACAAGTGATCTTTCCCCATGGTTTTCCATCTGTCATAGAACTAATACTTCTACCATGCTGTGAGTTTTTTGGTACATGTCTGGTCCGGATTTTTTTGCAGATTGTGCATCAACCTATTCATTTCTATGGACCCAACAGAAAAAAAAAAGGACAGCATACAGATGTCGCCAGCGTGCTGTCCACATCCGTGCGAACGGGTTGCAAATTATAGAACCTGTCCTATTCTTGTCTGTCTTGCAAAAAAGAATAGTTTTTTTTTTTTTTTACAAAGGGTTGCTCAAATTACGGGTTGCACACAGTCTGCATTTATATTTTACAGATCTATGATTTGCAGACTGCAAAATAGATCCAATCGTGTGCAGGAGCCCTTAGACCCAGATGTGATCCCTTCCCCAAGTCTTACCTTTTTATTGCTTTGTAGCACATAATAACCACTAGAAAGAGGATGACGGCTGCCAGGATGATGAGCAGGAAATGCCACCAGGTCTCTTCCACGCAGCACTGTGGGATTTTAACTGAAAAGACACATAGGTCTGCATAAGAGCTGTGCACACCAAGCAGTAAGAGCTTTTTAATCAAGACTGTTTGATAAATCAATCAATTTTTTCTTTTCAGGTACATTGAAACAATCAAATAATTTGTTGCAAAAATATACACACCCTTCACAAAACCCATATCAGCATTATAAGAGGAGCGTCTGATATCAGTCACATATGATGTAATGTCTCTGGAGGTTATATCAGTACTGGAGCGTTATAAGAGGAGCGGCTGATATCAGTCACATATGATGTAATGTCTCTGGAGGTTATATCAGTACTGGAGCGTTATAAGAGGAGCGGCTGATATCAGTCACATAGGATGTAATATCTGGAGGTTATATCAGTACTGGAGCGTTATAAGAGGAGCGGCTGATATCAGTCACATAGGATGTAAAGTCTCTGGAGGTTATATCAGTACTGGAGCGTTATAAGAGGAGCGGCTGATATCAGTCACATAGGATGTAATGTCTCTGGAGGTTATATCAGTACTGGAGCGTTATAAGAGGAGCGGCTAATATCAGTCACATATGATGTAATGTCTCTGGAGGTTATATCAGTGCTGGAGCGTTCTAAGAGGAGCGGCTGATATCAGTCACATATGATGTAATGTCTGTGGAGGTTATATCAGTACTGGAGCGTTCTAAGAGGAGCGGCTGATATCAGTCACATATGATGTAATGTCTCTGGAGGTTATATCAGTACTGGAGCGTTATAAGAGGAGCGGGTGATATCAGTCACATATGATGTAATATTTCTGGAGGTTATATCAGTACTGGAGCGTTATAAGAGGAGCGGCTGATATCAGTCACATATGATGTAATGTCTCTGGAGGTTATATCAGTACTGGAGCGTTATAAGAGGAGCGGCTGATATCAGTCACATATGATGTAATGTCTCTGGAGGTTATATCAGTGCTGGAGCGTTATAAGAGGAGCGGCTGATATCAGTCACATATGATGTAATGTCTCTGGAGGTTATATCAGTGCTGGAGCGTTATAAGAGGAGCGGGTGATATCAGTCACATATGATGTAATGTCTGTGGAGGTTATATCAGTACTGGAGCGTTATAAGAGGAGCGGCTGATATCAGTCACATATGATGTAATGTCTCTGGAGGTTATATCAGTACTGGAGCGTTATAAGAGGAGCGGCTGATATCAGTCACATATGATGTAATGTCTGGAGGTTATATCAGTACTGGAGCGTTATAAGAGGAGCGGCTGATATCAGTCACATATTGTCACGAGTGGTCTTGCGTCTGGAATCAGACGTTCTGCGCGGCTTTCTAAGTGACAGGTTTGACAGGCTATTCCCTGTGGTTTGGGTGCTGTTCTCCACACCCCTTTCCCTCAGCTGTTGCCGCTGGGCAATTAGCTGTCTCCTACTTACCTCTTCCTCTCCCAGTATCCCTTGCGGTTTATATCTGCTACATACCTGTTGAGAGTGGTGTGGATCTCGGCTGAGATCCTGTTGCTGAGTTCTACTTAAGTTAAGTGTTTTCCCTTCCTTTGGTTATTCCTGTTTGAGTTTCCTGTTCCTCCTTACGCTTGGAGGAACAGGTTACTCTCTTGTGTCATTAGACTGCAGGGTGTTCTAGGGTTTACTCAGATTAGGTTCCTGTGTATGAGCTTTCCTACCACCCGGGTTAGTTCATACTGGTAGCCAGCTAGGGCCTAGTCTTAGGGTCCCCTGCAGGAGGTGACCAGTTCCCTGGTTTTGTCTGTTCCCATCCCTCATACGCTCGGTGTGGCTTTTCCCCCCACACCCGAGCGTGACACATATGATGTAATGTCTCTGGAGGTTATATCAGTACTGGAGCGTTATAAGAGGAGCGGCTGATATCAGTCACATGATGTAATGTCTCTGGAGGTTATATCAGTACTGGAGCGTTAGAAGAGGAGCGGCTGATATCAGTCACATATGATGTAATGTCTCTGGAGGTTATATCAGTACTGGAGCGTTATAAGAGGAGCGGCTGATATCAGTCACATATGATGTAATGTCTGGAGGTTATATCAGTACTGGAGCGTTATAAGAGGAGCGGCTGATATCAGTCACATATGATGTAATGTCTCTGGAGGTAATATCAGTACTGGAGCATTATAAGAGGAGCGGCTGATATCAGTCACATATGATGTAATGTCTCTGGAGATTATATCAATACTGGAGCGCTATAAGAGGAGCGGCTGATATCAGTCATATATGATGTAATGTCTCTGGAGGTTATATCAGTACTGGAGCGTTATAAGAGGAGCGGCTGATATCAGTCACATATGATGTAATGTCTCTGGAGGTTATATCAGTACTGGAGCGTTATAAGAGGAGCGGCTGATATCAGTCACATATGATGTAATGTCTGGAGGTTATATCAGTACTGGAGCGTTATAAGAGGAGCGGCTGATATCAGTCACATATGATGTAATGTCTCTGGAGGTTATATCAGTACTGGAGCGTTATAAGAGGAGCGGCTGATATCAGTCACATATGATGTAATGTCTGGAGGTTTTATCAGTACTGGAGCGTTATAAGAGGAGCGGCTGATATCAGTCACATATGATGTAATGTCTCTGGAGGTTATATCAGTACTGGAGCGTTATAAGAGAAGCGGCTGATATCAGTCACATATGATGAAATGTCTCTGGAGGTTATATCAGTACTGGAGCGTTATAAGAGGAGCGGCTGATATCAGTCACATATGATGTAATGTCTCTGGAGGTTATATCAGTACTGGAGCGTTATAAGAGGAGCGGCTGATATCAGTCACATATGATGTAATGTCTGGAGGTTATATCAGTACTGGAGCGTTATAAGAGGAGAGGCTGATATCAGTCACATAGGATGTAATGTCTCTGGCGGTTATATCAGTACTGGAGCGTTATAAGAGGAGCGGCTGATATCAGTCACATATGATGTAATGTCTCTGGAGGTTATATCAATACTGGAGCGTTATAAGAGGAGCGGATGATATCAGTCACATATGATGTGATACCCCTTTTATTATTATATGTGTTGGTTGGAATGCCTCACATTCTTATGAATCTTCTACAAAAATAAATAAATAAATGATTTTATAAGGAAAACTTTGTGTCATTTTCTCATATTGAAGGTGATTTTGTTCTTTCGCTATTCCTAATCCCTCGGCCTCTGTGTGCACAGCTGATAAAAGAAGCAATCTTCTTTTGAAATGAAGCAGAGCCGTAGCCTGTAGGTAAGAGATGCTATCCTCATTGACTTGGTTATCTGCGAGGCAATCGCTGCCGCTCACTCCGTATCTCAGAACATTAGCAGAATTCTTAAAATTTCTATTGTTCTGGAATATTCTGATTAAAGGCGAATTCCACAGTGACGGTCGGCACATCGTTCCACCGCAGGACGTATGCAGCGCCAAGCTGCTCTGCAGCCTGTGGGTCCTACAACTTTCCTGTTAACTTCCTGAGTTACCGCCATTTGATGACATGCAGCTACGTAAGGTGAGGTGTTCAAGGGAAGATCTGTCTGCGGCACAGTACACTGCCTCACCGAGGTGTACAGACTTAAACAAGACACAGCAACCTAAAAGAGTGCCTCTGTCTCTGGAGGACCAGAGCTGTGTAATGCTTCACTTCACCTGTGGTGGCGCTGCAGAGATAGTAAATACTTGCTGCCCATAGACTGCAGCTGATCGCTGGGGATCGCTGCAGCTAAGCATCAGGGGTTCCAGCTTTAAGTTATATTACCGTATAATTTACACTCCAGTCACAACCAAAGCTGCATACAGTGCATTGCAAAAGTATTCGGCCCCCTGGAACTTTTCAACCTTTTGCCACATTTCAGGCTTCAAACAAAAAGATATAACATTTTACATTTTTGGTGAAGAATCAACAACAAGTGGGTCACAATTGTGAAGTGGAACGAAATTTATTGGATCATTTAAACTTTTTTTGTAATAATAAAACTGAAAAGTGGGGCGTGCAAAATAATTCGGCCCATTTACTTTCAGTTCAGAAAACTCCCTCCAGAAGTTGATTGAGGATCTCTGAATGATCCAATGTTGTCCTAAATGACTGATGAAGAGAAATAGAATCCACCTGTGTGTAATCAAGTCTCCGTATAAATGCACCTGATCTGTGATAGTCTCAGGGTTCTGCATCATGAAGACCAAGGAACACACCAGGCAGGTCCGTGATACTGTTGTGGAGAAGTTTAAAGCCTCTTTCACACGAGCGTCACGGATTCAGTCCGGATGCGTTCAGGGTGCGTTCCAGAAAATCCACACCAATCCGTACTCAATCACAGTCAGTTTTGTCTGCAATTGCGTTCAGTTTTTTCCGCGTGGGTGCGAAGAGTTTTGATGCGTTTTTCACGCGCGTGATAAAAAAACTGAATGTTTACAAACAACATCTCTAAGCAACCATCAGTGAATCACGCAGACCCATTCACTTCAATGGGGCCAGGGCTGCGTGAAAAACATCGCTCATGTGAAAAGACACATTGAAATGAATGAGTCAGGATTCAGCGCCGGTGCAATGCGTTCACATCACGCATTGCACCCGCGCGGAAATCTCGCCCGTGTGAAAGGGGCCTAAAGCTGGATTTGGATACCAAAAGATTTCCCAAGCTTTAAACATCCCAAGGAGCACTGTGCAAGCGATCATATTGAAATGGAAGCACTATCAGACCACTGCAAATCTACCAAGACCCGGCCGTCCCTCTAAACTTTCATCTCAAACAAGGAGAAGACTGATCAGAGATGCAGCCAAGAGGCCCATGATCACTCTGGATGAACTTCAATCTGCCCTTTAGGCTTCATTCACACGACCGTATGTGTTTTGCAGTCCGCAAATTGCGGATCCGCAAAAAAAACGGATGACGTTCCGTATGGCATCCGTGTTTCTGTTTTTTTTTGCGGATCCATTGTAACAATGCCTATCCTTGTCAGCAAAACGGACAAGAATAGGACATGTTCTATCTTTTTTGCGGAACGGAAATACGGACATACGGAAACGGAATGCACACAGAGTACCTTCAGTTTTTTTTGCGGACCCATTGAAATGAATGGCTCCGCATACGGTCCGCAAAAAAAACGGAATGGACACGGAAACAAAATACGGTCGTGTGAATGAAGCCTTATGGAAGAGTGGCAAGAAGAAGCCATTTCTCAAAGATATCCATGAAAAGTCTGGTTTACAGTTTGCCACAAGCCCCTGGGAGACACCAAACATGTGGAAGAAGGGGCTCTGCTCAGATGAAACCAAAATCCAACTTTTTGGAAACAATGCAAAACGATATGTTTGGCGTAAAAGCAACACAGCGCATCCCCCTGAACACACCATCCCCACTGTCAGACATGGTGGTGGCAGCATCATGGTTTGGGCCTGCTTTCCATCAGCAGGAACAGGGAACATGGTTAAAATTGATGGGAAGATGGATGGAGCCAAATACAGGACCATTCTGGATGAAAACCTGTTGGAGTCTGCAAAAGACCTGAGACTAGGACGGAGATTTATCTTCCAACAAGACAATGATCCCAAACATAAAGCAAAATCTACAATGGAATGGTTCAAAAATAAAGGTCTCCAGGTCTTAGAATGGCCAAGTCACAGTCCAGACCTGAGTCCAATTGAGAATATGTGGAAAGAGCTGAAAACTGCTGTTCACAAACGTCTCCATCCAACCTCAAAGAGCTCCAGCTGTTTTGCAAGGAAGAATGGGCAAGAATTTCAGTCTCTAGATGCGCAAAACTGATAGAGACATCCCCCAAGAGATCGCAGCTGTAATCGCAGCAAAAGGTGGTGCAACAAAGTATTAAAGGGTTATTCTCATTTTAGACAATGGGGGCATATCGCTAGGATATGCCCCCATTGTCTTATAGGTGCGGGTCCCACCGCTGGGACCCGCACCTATATCGAGAACGGAGCCCCCGAAGTGAATGAGGGCGCACTGCGCATGCGCAGCCGCCCTCCATTCATTTCTATGGGGCCGCCGAAAATAGCCGAGCGCTGGCTCGGCTACTTCCGTCGGCTCCATAGAAATGAATGGGAGCGCACCGCGCATGCACGGCCCGGCTCCCATTCATTCCTATGAGCGGCGCGGGGAGCTGCGCCTGGTGGTGGCCGGACCCCCGGAAACCTGGGGTCCTCCAGGCGCAGCGCACCCCGCTCCGTTCTGGATATAGGTGCGGGTCCCAGCGGTGGGACCCGCACCTATAAGACAATGGGGGCATATCCTAGCGATATGCCCCCATTGTCTAAGATGAGAATACCCCTTTAATGCAAGGGGGCCGAATAATTTTGCACTTCCCACTTTTCAGTTTTATTATTACAAATAAAGTTTAAATGATCCAATAAATATCGTTCCACTTCACAATTGTGACCCACTTGTTGTTGATTCTTCAACAAAAATGTAAAATGTTATATTTTTTTGTTTGAAGCCTGAAATGTGGCAAAAGATTGAAAAGCTCCAGGGGGCCGAATACTTTCACAAGGCACTGTACCTAAATCAGTACTGAACAAGCAACAGGAATCTGTATGATCACTAAAAGCAGCCAAGACCGAGTACCCCTAATAAAGGGGGCACCCCATATGACCAGGCAGCTGAAAATTTTGACCACAAAAAATAATACTGAAATACAGTGACCAGATAACAGCTGTACTCATAGGCCTCTTTCACACGGTCAGTATTTGGTCATTATTTTTGCATCAGTATTTGGTCAGTATTTTTCATCAGTATCTGTAAGCCAAAACCAGAAGCGGTATACAGGGGCGGATTGGCCATAGACCTTACAGAGAAATTTCAAGGTGGGCCGGTGCCCAGGGGGCTGCCTGGGGAAGTTTTTGGGGATGTATTTTGTGCTGCTGGCAGTATTTTGCGATGGACTGTGATATTTGGCACTGTTGAGTTGGTATAATGTGCTATATATGGTATTGCTGGCCCTGCCTTCCATCAATTTGGATCCAACTACAAAATGGGGCCACTTTTAGTATTTTTTCCAGGGCCACTTTAAGTTCCCAGTCCGCCCCTGGCGGTATATTAGAAATATTTGTGCCTCTTCTGTATTTTGGACCCACTCCTGGTTTTGGCTTACAAATACTGATGCAAAATATTGACCAAATACTGATGCAAAAATACTATGTGAAAGAGGCCTATGAGTGGAGCCGCTTTCTGATCACTGTATAGCAGTATTATTTGTGCACTATATGGCATTGTGTGGCACTGCTCAGTATGTGGTTTCTTCAGGTGGTGGCAGCACTGTATAGTACTTAAGTAACTGTAGGGCACTATTATCTGGGCACCACCATGAATGGTGCTTATAATTATACGCTTTTTCCTATGGTCATCTGTATGTCACATGGATAGGCACCAACAGAACATATACAGGGCACCTTCCTGCATGGGTCTGGCCCTGAATACAGCTTTGGATGTGATTGGAGTAGAAGATGTGATGTTGAATGTACAGTGCGCATTACATAAGTTAAGCTGCACACTAGGGGGCACCACCTGCACCTGCCACCCAAAGGTGCATGAGTGCATCTATAAACACTGACCCCCTATTTCCCCAGCGCCACAATACTCTAAATATAATCCAGGCCGCTGCGAGACAAAAATTAATTTCTTAAAGCAGCCATTGTTAATTAGCCCAGATTCCCGTCGACGGTAGGCAGATAATCCGCGCTCTCGCCTTCTACACAATTACCAGCTATTATAAGAATTAAATGTAGCAGAATCTAATAACGACGGGGCCTGCTAACGAGCTGCAAGGCTGAGCGGGCCAGAAGATGGCGCTAGCGGCAGCGGCGGGATAATCAGGTTGTCACAGCTCCGGCGGCGCAGTATTTATAGGGTCGCTTGGTGTATTCTATTAAGGAAATGGGCCAAACGCTCCATTGTTTCCTGCAGCTATTTATAGAGCAGCTTAAAACTGTTTCCACTTTATTAAATTCACAAGACGATCGTCCATCAGACAAGGAAACAACAAGGCGCGGACAGCGATGCATCCGAGAAAACCGCTCACCACTCCACAATGTTAGTATTTTACATTTCTGTCCCTGTCTGAAAATAATTCTCTACTAAACACAAAACCTCAGCCAGAAACTGGAGACCTAAGAGCAGAGCGGTGATTTGTTCCCCTCAATATCCATATAGCACGTTATAAACAGAGTATTTTACTTGTTATGTGTCAAGGTATCATTTACTACATCTGTACATTGCTGTAGGGGCAGTCTCATCAACCCCAGCCACCTCTCACCATGACTGTAACCCTGCACTCTATGTCCCAGGACAGCCTGAATGGCTCCCTATTTGCCAAATGCAAATCATTCTTAGGGGGATCATACACATAATGAGTTACATCCTGTATTATACTCCAGAGCTGCACTCACTATTCTGCTGGTGCAGTCACTGTGTACATACATTACTTATCCTCTACTGATCCTGAGTTACATCCTGTATTAGACTCCAGAGCTGTACTCACTATTCTGCTGGTGCAGTCACTGTGTACATACATTACTTATCCTGTACTGATCCTGAGTTACATCCTGTATTATACTCCAGAGCTGCACTCACTATTCTGCTGGTGGAGTCACTGTGTACATACATTACTTATCCTGTACTGATCCTGAGTTACATCCTGTATTAAACCCCAGAGCTGCACTCACTATTCCGCTGGTGCAGTCACTGTGTACATACATTACTTATCCTGTACTTATCCTGAGTTACATCCTGTATTACACTCCAGAGCTGCACTCACTATTCTGCTGGTGCAGTCACTGTGTACATACATTACATTACGTATCCTGTACTGATCCTGAGTTACATCCTGTATTATACTCCAGAGCTGCACTCACTATTCTGCTGGTGCAGTCACTGTGTACATACATTACTTATCCTTTACTGATCCTGAGTTACATGCTGTATTGTACTCCAGAGCTGCACCCGCTATTCTGCTGGTGGAGTCACTATGTACATACATTTCATTACGTATCCAGTACTGATCCTGAGTTACATCCTGTATTATACTCCAGAGCTGCACTCACTATTCTGCTGGTGCAGTCACTGTGTACATACATTACTTATCCTGTACTTATCCTGAGTTACATCCTGTATTTTACTCCAGAGCTGCACTCACTATTCTGCTGGTGCAGTCACTGTGTACATACATTACTTATCCTGTACTGATCCTGAGTTACATCCTGTATTATACTCCAGAGCTGCGCTCACTATTCTGCTGGTGCAGTCACTGTGTACATACATTACTTATCCTGTACTGATCCTGAGTTACATCCTGTATTATACTCCAGAGCTGCACTCACTATTCTACTGGTGCAGTCACTGTGTACATACATACATTACATTACTTATCCTGTACTAATCATGAGTTACATCCTGTATTATACTCCAGAGCTGCACTCACTATTCCGCTGGTGCAGTCACTGTGTACATACATTACTTATCCTGTACTGATGCTGTTACATCCTGTATTATACTCCAGAGCTGCACTCACTATTCTGCTGGTGCAATCACTGTGTATATACATTACTTATCCTGTACTGATCCTGAGTTACATCCTGTATTATACTCCAGAGCTGCACTCACTATTCTGCTGGTGCAGTCACTGTGTACATACATTACATTACTTATCCTGTACTGATCCTGAGTTTCATCCTGTATTATACTCCAGAGCTGCACTCACTATTCTGCTGGTGGAGTCACTGTGTACATACATACATTACTTATCCTGTACTGATCCTGAGTTACATCCTGTATTATATTCCAGAGCTGCACTCACTATTCTGCTGGTGGAGTCACTGTGTACATACATTACTTATCCTGTACTGATCCTAAGTTACATCCTGTATTATACTCCAGAGCTGCACTCACTATTCTACTGGTGGAGTCACTGTGTACATACATTACTTATCCTGTACTCATCCTGAGTTACATCCTGTATTATACTTCAGAGCTGCACTCACTATTCTGCTGGTGCAGTCACTGTGTACATACATTACATTACTTATCCTGTACTGATCCTGAATTTCATCCTGTAGAAGGATATTGAGTGCAGCTCTGGAGTATAATATTTTTTGACAGAAAATTACACCTATTATCAGGTATAGATTTGTAGCAGAAATTTGCAGCATTTTCACTACATTTACTTGAAATACATTTGATCTATTACATCTCCTTGGAGATTACACCAGTTTTGCTTAATTTTTGAGCCCTGTTTATACCAATTTCTGATTTTTGAATCTGCTTTTGTGTCACTTTCTGAGATCTTCACTGCAACAAAACGCGTAAGTCAATGACACAACAACTTGTCCTACAAGGACGGCAAATGGAATTACAGCTCAAGCGTCGCCCGAGATCTGCGAAATGTTCTTTCATCCAGGAACATTTTGCTCCCCCGTGTAATTCTCCTCCACGTTCTGTGTGTGAACCATGACCAACGCCTGCTTTTTCAGAGCCGTCTGCTTTTTGGGAGATTTAATAATTTGCTCTTTGCTTTCGGAGGAGACTGGAGGCACGCCTTACGGTAATCCATACCGCATCCCTCACAGAGATATGAAGCTGCTTCCTACAGGAACGAGGCTTCGAGTGAAAGCCGATAACCCCAGAGCCGCAGGAAGACTTGAAAGGAGAGGAGATTTCTTGCAGTTCTGTGAACAAACCGGATGACTCTCACCGCGCTGCATTAAGAAATGCGCCTGCTCTGCATTCACGGGGGGGCTATTATTTTCTGCCGTAAAAACACTGTTAATAGGAGTCATTAAGATCGTAGCTGATACCCGACTCCTTAAGTAAAACTCCATTTTTACTTCCAATCCTATTTCTTGGGCTGAAACATTTCTTAATATATCTTTGTAGCCTCTGAGATTTATTTTTTTCTGATACAGATCCCCAAATCTTCTGCGTAGATTTCCATGATACACTTCTGGTTGCCTGAACTCACCACTAGGGGGAGTTTATGTGCTCAAGGCTGTTATTACTGAGTGCAATGTGTACACACTCTACGTGAGCTCCCCCTTGTGGTGGCTGCCGGCAGTCCGAATTGTATCATGTAACTATGTCTAGGCAGGGAATTTGGGACCAAGGTGACCATATAAAGAATTTAGATAGGATAATATTCAGCCTAATTATCTTACAGGCCATGAACACCTTCAGGGGCAATTTTCTATGATTGCATTTTAGTAGTTTTGGGCTAAAAATAGTTTTTTTCAGTGTTTATAAAAAAAAAAAAATCAACATATTTTGTTCTACAAGGTTAGTTTTCAGCCTAGCTGCAGGGTATCTTAAAGGGGTTATCCAACACCTATAATGCCCCACAAAATACCCAGGCACTTCATACAGGTTATACTTAGCTCCTCAGCACCCACGTTGCTCATGCCTGCACAGCCGCCACTGCATCTCCCAAAACAACCAATAGTAGGCCTTGACGGGCACAAGCCTGCCTAGCGTCACCCGCGATGCTAGGGAGGCCCCTCCCCATCGCGGCTTGCTATTGGCTGCCCCCTCCTCCCATTGCCAGATGTTTTGATCCATGCAATGGGGAGAAACAGTGGCAGCCATGTGGGCATCAGGAGCTACGCGGGTGCCAAGGAATGGGGTAAGTATAACCTGTATGAGGTGCCTGGCCATTTTGAGGGGTATTAAAGGGATAACCACTTTCCTGAACATCCTTAAAGGTTTTTTTTTTTGAGATTCTGACACTGATGACCTATCCATCAGTTCAGCGGGGATCTGATACTTGGGTCCCCTTCAGCTGTTTGGAGGTGGCTAACCAAGAACAGCGCCATCCATTATGTGGTGGCAGCGCTTGGTATTGCAGCTCATCCCCATTGGCTAGAATCAGCCAGAAACAACTTCCACCTATACCGAGCAGCTTCTCAAGCAGTCGACCTATTCAACTGAGCTCATGGGTCCTAATGTAAACCATACACCAGGGCTTTTCCACCGTCACATATCATTTACATTATTGACGTCCTGTCATGTGACAAATAGGCTTTTAGGACACTTTGGGGACCAGGTCCTGAAACCCCTGCACAGCTCCCTCTTCCTTATACCATCCATTGTTTTTATTGGTCCAAGCATAGATATTTGCAGACATTTTTCCACGTCCTCCATACCCCAGATATGGGCTATATTATTTCCAGTTCAGAGATTCTTCCTGGTCTTCCCGTCTTCTAGTCCTTATGGGAAGAGTAACCCGAAGATTTCTCCACACCCTTACTAGATCCTCTTCTCACTCCTGACAGACCAAAACTTCCTCCAACTCACCCAGCGACCGATCATTACCTTCAGCTCACCCAAAACTCATCATCCCCTCCACCCACGGCAACAACTCAAAATCCTCCAAGAAGGACCCGATGATACAATGTATCAATGTAAATACACAACACACGGCACTCTGTACTCCAATGATACAATGTATTAATTGTATTAATGTAAATACATAACATGCTTCACTCAGTACTCACTGGTGGTCACGGGGTACTCACTGGGGGCCGGGAGTCTTGGCGGTGGCGGTGGAGGGGGAGGTGGAGGCAGTAATGGAGGGGGTCTGCACTGGCACACTTGCTGACAACCGCTGGGAGGATTTTCCATCGTGGACCTTGAACATGTCTTCTGGAGTTCAGCGTGAGCAACCTAGAAGAAAAGCAAGGGTTAACGAGTCCACGTTTTACATCACTCCCAATTATTTTTTACTGTATATGACCATTTGGAAGACAGTTAAGGGGCCGATATGTTTGACTTTTGATGGAGGATAGAGATCCTGACAGTAGTGAATGTTTATAGCGATGTTGCTCCCTCCTATTATTAAACCTAGGGGGAGGGGCCTTCCTCTATATTAGATTTTATTCATGTGTGTAGACCATTGAAGTCAATAAACTGTTGCAAAAGTTAACTTTTTCTCTCCCGAAACAAATCAGGACTTTAAAGTATTGTATATTAAGGCACATTTGTAACCGGCGCGTGGTGCCCTTTAAATGACTACGGCCCATACCATGATAATGTATACGCTCCCGTAAAGCTCAGTGTAGCATTCATGCCGCGGTTCCAGGCCAATTATCCCATTTTAATTGTTTCATTTCAGATCATACCATTTATGGAGCAGGAGGTCGGGGTATAAATAGATGGATTTCATTGAAGCTCATTTCATATACACAAGGAAAGATCAAATGTCTCCTGTTAAATATAGACGGTCGGGATTTATGCAGCGAGCGAAGATGAAATCGCGAGGCCGAAACAAAGCTCGAGTCGAGTTATTAGTTCAAGTCAAGCAGAAAGATCCTTGTGATAAGCGAGCCATTGTTCCATCATTCATCACTCCTTATGGGCAGATTTGGTAAGATTTGCCATCCTCCCCCACTGTGATTTGGACCGTAGTGGTTTTTCACACCACAATTTAAAAACTTACACAAAAGTAGGATTTTTACATTAAAATTATCTTATACTTTAAGAATATTCTTCTTGCATTTCCGGTTGATAGATCCTGCTGACACTGACACATTGTAACAAACAATCAGCTGTGTGAGCAGGATTAGGGTAGGATGGATTTTCATGTGAACAGGAATGTTCTTGTTTACTGACAACAAGCAGAGATCTTGAAAATGTTGAGAAAGCAAAGCATGTTGTGGGAGATAGAGCAATAGACAGAGCTTACCTGTAAGAGTCCAGCAAGGGGGAGCATGAGACAGTGAATGAGGAGGGTGGGAGGAAGGAGGCAGAAGCTCCCGATGTTCTGCATAACTCCTGGAGAACTGGTCACAACCTGCAAAACTGGGAGAAAAGACAACTTATATAAAGATACAGTATGGCGGGGCTAGACATCAGCATGTGTCACGCAATTGTCAGTGCATGAGAGTCAGTGAGTACATTACTTATCCTGTACTGATCCTGAGTTACATCCTGGATTATACTCCAGAGCTGCACTCACTATTCTGCTGGTGCAGTCACTGTGTACATACATTACTTATCCTGTATTGACCCTGAGTTACATCCTGTATTATACTCCAGAGCTGCACTCACTATTCTGCTGGTGCAGTCACTGTGTACATACATTACTTATCCTGTATTGACCCTGAGTTACATCCTGTATTATACTCCAGAGCTGCACTCACTATTCTGCTGGTGCAGTCACTGTGTATATACATTACATTACTTATCCTGTACTGATCCTGAGTTACATCCTGTATTATACTCCAGAGCTGCACTCACTATTCTGCTCGTGCAGTCACTGTGTACATACATTACTTATCCTGTACTGATCCTGAGTTACATCCTGTATTATACTCCAGAGCTGCACTTACTATTCTACTGGTGCAGTCATTGTGTACATACATTACATTACTTATCCTTTACTGATCCTGAGTTACATCCTGTATTATACTCCAGAGCTGCACTCACTATTCTGCTGGTGGAGTCATTGTGTACATTAAATGACTTATCCTGTACTGATCCTGAGTTACATCCTGTATTATACTCCAGAGCTGCACTCACTATTCTGCTGGTGGAGTCATTGTGTACATTAAATGACTTATCCTGTACTGATCCTGAGTTACATCCTGTATTATACTCCAGAGCTGCACTCACTATTCTGCTGGTGCAGTCACTGTGTACATACATTACACTACTTAATATAAAACAGTGACTATTTTTGTCATCGTGTTTGGAAATGCTATTGGCAGGTAATGTATCTATGTGATAGTGGATACAACAGCGCCACCTATAGGTGATAACACACAAAACTAAAATTACATCATTGATGTGGAGAAAAACAACAAGAGATACAAGGTAACAATCGTGGAATCAGCTACTAACAGAACAGGGCGGGCACCCGATTATTAAATATTCTGGATTATTTATACAGGACACTTATGGTTGTCAGATTATAATGTATTCTGTATTATTTATAAAGGACACACCTGGTTGTCAGATTATCATATATTCTGGATTATTTATACAGGACATTTATGGTTGTCAGATTATTAGATATTCTGGATTATTTATTTATACAGGACACTTATGGTTGTCAGATTATAATATATTCTGGATCATTTATACAGGACATTTATGGTTGTCAGATTATCATATATTCTGGATTATTTATACAGGACACTCATGGTTGTCAGATTATTAGATATTCTGGATTATTTTGTAAACGTCCCAGTGCTTACATCATAGATAAGAGACACTTTTTTGTACATTTTTCAGCCTCCTGTATATGAGATTTGTGATGGTGTCACACATTTACAATCTTGCACTAATTACAGAGACTGGAATCTATGGAAATTAAAGAATAACTCCCTCAGGAGATGTGAAGTCCTCTGCTGGACGCTCAGAGTCACGTCTCCCATAGTTCAATATGCACCCACATATCCTCCTTGGTGGACTTGGGAGTGGAGGCCAACAAAACGAGTGGCAGCAGCGGGACATGGAGATGCGGGGTGTCACCTACTGCCCGACAGAGCCGCAAAGGCCTGAATGTACTGGGGCTGCAGGCAGAGTCCCTAATGGAGAAATCCAGAATTGGGAAAAACTTCAAAAACTCTGATTGCAATGTAATCTTTCGGCTTAGTGTCACTTTAAATTAAAGAAGGGCTGCAGCGTCAAGTACGGTAGATGTGGATGCCCAGGCTAAATTCGTCAGATTAGTGCGTAGATGCCTAGGTCAGAGGCAGCAGAGCCAAGTTTGTAAAAGAGAAGAGCTGAGTTTTCCAGGAAGAGAATGGCCAAGTTTGGGAATTTGTCAGGGGCACTACAGCAGAGTTTGTCAAAGGCAGCAGAGCTGAGTGTGTTATGTGCAATCGGGGATGTGTTTGTCAACTGAAGACAAGATGAGTACACCAGATATGGCAGCGGAAAGTTTATCTGATGAAGCAGAGCTGAGTGTGTCATGTGCGTCGGGGATGTGTTTGTCAACTGGAGAGAAGATGAGTACACCAGAAATGGCAGGGGAAAGTTTATCTGATGAAGCAGAGCTGAGTGTGTCTTTTGGCAGTGGCATCATGGCATGTTTCCAGTGGTTTTACCTAGACAGAGTCATAACTTCTCCATAGAAACCCGCCACTCAATGGTAAAGGTGTCCAGCATGCGCCAGATCCAGCCTTGCAGAAACCGCAACAGAAAAACTGAACAGTGTGAACATATCGAAACTTTTATCTGCTACTCCGCAGTTTTTCTCCTGTCCCCACCCTGCGATTACTGGAAGAGGCCAGTGGTAAATAGCACGATTCATGGAAGCAGAGATCAACTCCCCCTCCCCAATCTGATAATAGACAGCAGAGCTATTGTCATGTTCCGCCCGTGGTACCAGATGACACCAGGATCCGTGGCCTCCACTAGATCTCAAGCCTCAACCAAAACACATCACCCTGGTACAGATTCTGCATGTTCTCTCCATGTTCTTGTGGATTTTCCTCCACTTTTTTCCCTCGGCTCTACAGATTTTCTATAATGTTTGTGTGTTAGAGAGGAGACTGGGGCCGGAGGATGGGTGTAATAGTTTGGGTGAGCGCCAAGAGATGGGGAGAATGGGAGTTATGCATTAGATGTGGGATTGTGAGATTTGATTGTGAGCTCCAGGGCACAAGGAGGATGGTAAAATTACATCGTGAGATTGTGCGAGGAATGGGATGGATAGAAGCTGCGCATTGGGAGTGGGATAGCGAGATAAGATTGTCAGCTCTTGGGGCATGGACTGAGTGGATTATCGCTCTAGAAATATTAGTCAGCTTCTGCTTTCTACTTCTTTCTAGATAGTTGGCAGCGAGCCTCACGTCCTAGGTGGGAGTGGGGGCTTCACGATAAATTTTCCACCTCTCCTCCGTGCAGGGGATCACCTCATATCTATGTTGTGGCTCTTACCAAATAGAGCGCGGTTTAACGCTGATCCACTTTTCAGTCTGTTCTGAAAGGGCCAACTAATGAGGTGATAAAATTACAGATTTGCATCCGTCAGGCTGTTATCTACTGAAATTGCGCCATACTTCCACAATTCGTGGCTGGCTGAGCAACCACGCCCCACATTACGGCAAATAATGGCGGTTTGCAAGCTTCATTTCTCTACGATGCCAGTTCCGCCCATGTGCTAGACCCCAATGTTTACATGTTCTAAAGTAGTGACCACCAATCTGTGGCTCTTCAGTTGTTGCAGAACTACAACTCCCAGCATGCTGCTTATACAAAGAGAGTGCTTGTTGTCCTATAGACCCACAGTCCCACCTGCGGTGACCTCTGCAGAAAACCCTCTCTAGATGTAAGGGTCTAAGGTCAGGATTTGGGGAATACAATATCTCCTTATGGAGGGAGCCCATTTTCCTACCCTCTTCCCAGGATTTTACTGTGACATTTCCGGAGCAGTAGTCCATGCCCCGCACTCCAGCTGGTTCTGTTCACCTCTATGTGTCAGCAGTGACTGGAAATCACACACCGTAAATGAATAAACTTCCAGCCCCCAAATAGTCCCTGCAAGGTTCCTGAACTGTGAGGACTACTGCTTCAGATTCTGTCTGTGGTGGCTTGAGGAGGTGGGAAAGCGGAGGGGGGAAGACTCTGCCAAATCTTAACTGGATTTGTCCCTGGAGATTGTTTTATGCTGAGGATGCATAAGGTGCACTGTTTACATTGCTTGGTTTCCTTTGCAAGGATTTCTTAACTCTTTCTTTGCAGGATTTGCTTGCTCATGCAGTGCACAGTTTCATGATAGGGATTATTAAGAAGCCCTTGCAGATCAGGACAGGCAAAGCAGAGCTTAAGCCCATATCTGATGTCATGGGATGTTGGGGCTGGTAGTAGTCGCTGGATTTATTGGCTGAGCATGTGAGTATCTGCTTTATAGTAAAGTTTCCATGTCTTCTATGTGTCATAATGTATCCAGCAAGTAGCAACAATGTAACAAATACATAAACAAATGGAAACGGAAAGGTAAACATGGAGAAGAAGCAAATGTAGGGCACTGAGGAGAAGCCTGCACTTCCAGGGAGCCCATGCTGACTTACCTTTTGGGTTGTTGGGGTCTTGGGTTCTCCAGATGTCTTCCTTCCCTTAAGGGGAAAGTTAGCTGCTTGTGGGGAAGCAGGTCCTCCCCTGCTAGTGGTTATATGTCCCATGTCTCAGCCTCACCCCAGCTTGACTTCATCTTCTTGTAGTTCCTGGACAGTGTAGGTGCCCACCTCCACCTTCTTCTCTACTTTGTGCCTGGCTGCTCCAAGAACCAGAGGGGTGCTGAAGCTGGAGTCCTGAGGTCTTCAATGAGATGGCAAAAGTGCAGTGGACTCACAAGCAGGGACTCCCGGAGAAAGAGCAGGGTGGCAACCTTCCCAACAAGGTAGCATCTTCCATTCTTCTTCTTCTTCCAAAACTCTCTTGCAAATAGCAATCTTGCAGAGACCACAACTACAGGTCACATCTCCACCAGATGAGGCTGGAGAATGCAGAACTACAGGGAGACCAGAGCAGAGCCAGAGGCTGACTGCAATCTATCCTCAGCATACTGCAGTGATTTTTCATCCCCATCTAGCGAGTCCATTGTGTATTTGGCACTCAGTGCTATTTGATTGTTCCGTTTTCTAGAGCCACATGATCCTGGATAGGTGGAGGGAGCTGCTCCACTCCCCCCCTGTACTCCTCCTGCTTAGGGGGGATGCCCCTGCACCTGACTGGGATCTAAATGGTGTAGAGGATGATTCCAGTGGGGAGGGAGGGAGATCCTGGATTTGCTCCAGACAGAAGGGTTTTCACAGGCTTGAGAAAAAAAAAAAAGTAGAGCTCCTTAATGTGGAAAAATGAACTATAGGGGAGAGGCTGACTTTTGGATCCACACACTGGGCTCATGACAGAATGGCTATTGGAGATGGGAGGATATTGGGGCAGAAAACTGTGCCCTGCATACAAGAATAAAGAAGCTGCACTGGGCATTTCTCCCAAACAGGACAAGAAAACTTGTCACATGATATGTAAAGGGTTAAAATGGACAATGACATCTAAAAATGGCCAGTGCTAGGTAGAAACCCTTGGCAGTGATATGGAGTAGAATTATAGGTATTATTTAATGCACTTATATAGCACTGACATATTCTGCAGCGCTGTACAGACATTAGTATCACACTGTCCCCAATAGGGCTCATAATCTAAGGTTGGAGTATGGGAGGAACCAGGGGTGCACCGAGCCTTTCTGCTGCCTGAAACAGCCCCTCCCTCCCCAATGCCAATATCTTAACCTAACCCCTTCCCTTCAGCCCATGCCCCTTCATCTGCCCCTCCCTTGCCCCTACCTGGTGCGATTGCCTCACCTGGCCTCATTGGTGGTGCACCCTTGGGAGGAACTCCACGTAAATAAGGGGAGAACATACAAACTCCATGCCAATGTTGTCCTTGGTCAGATTTGAACCGAGGACCCCAGTGCTGAAAGGCACCAGTGCTAACCACTGAGCCACTATAATGACCATTATGCTAACCTAAGCCACTATAATGACCGATATGCTAACCACTGAGCCACTATAATGACCATTATGCTAACCTAAGCCACTATAATGACCGTTATGCTAACCACCGAGCCACTATAATGACCATTATGGATCGAGTTGTATAAGAAGGGTTAGAGCTTTGTGCTTTACTCAGTGGTGAAACTAGAGATGACTGGGACCCACAGAAAATTTTTGAATGCCCCCCCCCCAAAAAAAAACTTTTTCGCAATCCCTTCCTTCTATGCAACCCCCACTCCTACGGCTAGTCATGATCGCCCTCTCAGACCAGGCTCCGTCCATTTCCTACACATATATATTGTATGTACTGTCACTGTATATAATGTCATAGTTTAATACTGTTGATGGGGTCCTGACAACAAAATCTTTTAGTCCTCATCCTGGGTGGGCGCTTCAGATTTTGGGCCCCATAGCAGCCGCTTCCCCTGCTTCTCCTATAGCTACGCCCCTGGCTTTACTGAATCCTATCGCCCCAAAAAATGTCCAAAAGAAAAAATATCTGCAGTACCTGTAATAGCCACTAGGTGTACCAGTACAGTACATAGATAGATTGCATGCAATGTGTGTGGTATGTTCAAAGCTGTGGTCCTGGCAGGGGTGGTGTACAAGTACCCATCATAGGTGGACTGATTACAGGCTGGGAGGGAAAAACATTTAGGAATATTTGATATAATCCTGGGAGTCTGGGAGATTGAGACTTCATAATATTCCCTTTCTAGGAACCTGTTCTTAAAGGGGACCTTTCCAGGTCTTTAATATCTGATCTGTAAGGATCCTGCACCACCACGAGCAGCTGTTCCCTGGGACTAACACTTTGAATGGAGCACAATGGACAGCCCTGTTCAAATGCAGTTGCCGCGCCGTGATACTGCAGCTTATTCCCCACTGAAGTGAATGGGAGCTGAGTGCAGTACCCTGGTAGGACCACCACACTAATCCATTTAGAGTGATAATTCCGGTGCTGGAGGCTACAGGGAGCCGCTGATCGGTGGGGGTGCTGGGTGTTGGGCCAACCACTAATGACCTATCCCGAGGACAGGTGGAGAACCTGGTGCCTGTTTGCCCCCCATCTCCTTGAGTATCAGGGCCACATAGGGGGTGCAACTGGACCCAAAGGCTTCCATGTCACATAAGAACACACCAGTGGTATAAATGGCACTTGACGGGTGGGGGCCTTGGTACGTATTTTCCATTAGGTTCAGAAGATTCACGTTACGCCATTCTTCCCCTCCCCATTGCTGACATTGTAGGGTCTGTGAAGAAGGGATTCCTGCACAGGTTCTCTCTCATGGCTGTGTCCCCTCTCCATGAACCCCTTAACTGCTGTATTTTAGGTCTCTATGGTACGTGCACCCATAAATATGTCATATCAGATGCTAAAGATTCACATACCCTTCAATTACAATATCAATAATACAGTAAATGTCAGCACAATAATCTCATCTGTCATCCAGCCGGCCATTTCCACTCTCCTGGCCGCGGTTACGTTATTTAATACATTAATCCCGGAGCTCAGTCTCCTTCTTCTTCTTCAGGGATGTCTGCCGGAGCCTTAATGTATCTTGATGGTCGAGTTCTATAGTTTTTCACTGAAGGACGGACACGATCCCTGCGCTTCCTCAAGCTATTTCAGCACTTGTGCTCAACACCGACCATAATACACTTGGCCATCTACATACATGGCAGTACATGAAAGAGAAAGTCGCCTGGGGGCTCGGCAGGCGGAGATACTGCAGCCAATTCTTCCAGGCTGAAGACAAAATAACTTCCAATTAAAGGGTCCTGCATTCGCTCCGTTTTTCTTATTAGGCTCATCAACCGGCAAAGTCTGCACCTGTCAATGGCTGCAGCAGAACCTCTTGGCAATCCTATGGATTTCACATTTATTTTAGAATATAATTAGAAAGGACTGTGCAATAAGGCATGGAGTGTGGAGTTTATATGAGAAAGCGACGTGACCGTGATTGTAAATTAGTGCAGGTTAAAGTTGCAGGCAGGTGCATTTCTTAAAGGGATTGTCCATTTTATGCTCATAACTTTAAGGCTTTGAATTGTTCTCTTCTTTTTACGTTGGAATTTTTTTTCTTTTGCTGTTTCTAACTGAGTGACAACTAATAAGCCACCACTGCAGCTTGTACAGGATGGTCATCCACCTTGGAAAATCAGATGTAACAACTGACAAATATCGGCAGTCAACCTGAATTGAAAAACCTGAGGATTCAAAGAGTTTTGCTCATTTTGCAAGGATCTTATATAAAGGCGTTTCAGATATTGATGGCTATCTTCAGGATAGGTCAACATTTTCCGATCAGTGGGGGTCTGACATCAGGCACCTCCACTGAGCAGCTGTTTTGCGCTGGAAAATATACACTGGATAGTCAAAAGCAGGTGGCGCCGTTAACTGGGTAGTGGCCATGCTGGGGTACTGCAGCTCAGCTCCCATTCAAGTGAGCTGCGGTATGCTGGTGCCATAGACTACACAGTGTACATACAGAGCCTTCCATCCACTGCAGATTCTGGCACCAGCGGGCAAACAGCTGGTCAGTGTGGGTGCGGGGTGTCTGTCCCCCACCAATCTGATATTAATGATCTATCTTAAGGATATCAATTTCTAAGTCCTGGAAAACCCCTTTAAAATCTTTTTATCCAGTCCTGGACAGAGGGTGCCCAATGTATCTTACCCCTTCTAATAACCCATGACCATATATTCCAAGCCCAGTGGTCAGGAGATATGGTCAAGCTGTTATGGTCAGAGCTGGATAGGCTAAGGGGAATATAGAAAATTGGACTTGACACTTATGATTTGGATCAGAAACAGCTATAGTAGGTACCTCTGGACTTGGTGCATGACTTGGTCACTAAGACTCCAGTATGATAAATGGCTCATGGTAGTTGGGGCACAGATTTCGAATTAGGCCCGGGAGCTTCAAGTTACACCTCTGATTTGGGTTATTGTTATAGAATGATGGAACATAATCAAGGGCGCAGCACCAGGTATGGCCAAGAGGGGGGCAGCGGAAGGGCCATGGGCAATTAATGCTTTCATTGTAGCAAAGGGGTTAGGTTAAGAAATTGGCATGGGGGGGTGATTTGGGGGGAGTGCGCCATTTCAGTTTTCGCCTCAGGCAGCAGAAAGGCTAGGTGCGCCCCTGAACATAATTAGGCAACTGCTGTAGGGAACCTTACAGACTGGATCCTGGCAGCAGCCATGAGTGTATGATACTGCCCCAAATGGCCAAACTATGGAATTACAACTCTAGTCCTGTTCATTGCCAAAATATTGCATCCAGGCTGTAGAGGCACACCACGCCCCAGCTTGAAGGGAGCAATTGATTGACTCCAACCCCACAGGACATAGAAAGAAGATAGACAACTGCAGGTGTCTCTTTAATAATATCATTTGCTGCCCTGATTATCCAGCCCACACCCTTGCACTTAGAGAAAAAAAAAATATTTTCTGTGCACGGTCAGTGCTAATTATGAGCAAAGCCAGGAGCTGAAGGGTCTCACGGATGTGACATGGCGACAGGTCAGCAATCCGCATTGGATTTCTGCAATTTTCAGTCCTGTTTTGGGAAACTGTGGCCGTCCACAGAAGCGGTACCTTGGGAATTCTCAAAATTCTCTATATGAACGGCTGCCAGGATGGAGGTCACTGGGTTCATCCAGGAGAGTCGCATTGTACAGAATTGCAGAATAGCCTGGATCCATAGGCGGCTTAGGATAGGAGGACAATCCGTCACTTGTCACAAGGGCAAATCAAGAAGCGTAGCAGCCTCTCAGCCGACCATTAACTTGATTGGCCGTGACATTTCCTTGCATCGGTCAATTAGTGCAAATTAAGAGAGATTCAATTTGCATCTTGTTTGCAGGACGGGAAATTAATAATCCAGTTATTGTGGCTAAAAAAAAATGTAAAATCAATCCTTGTGGGGATTTTCCTGCTGGTTATGAGATTCATAGAAAAGGGAATGGATCTATAGGGAGAACAACCGCTGCTGGGCACCAGGGACGGACTGGGAACTTAAAGTGGCCCTGGAAAAAATACTAAAATTGGCCCCGTTTTGTAGTCGGGTCCAAATTGATGGAAGGGTCAGCAATACCATATTGTGGCACATTATACCGCCCCTACAGAGCTAAATATCACAGTGCACCACAAAATACTGCCAGCAGCACAGAATACATCCCCCAAAACTTTCACTGGCAGGCCGTGAGGAGGACTCAGGCGGCCCCCTGGGCATTGGCCCAACGGGAAATTTCCCTGTAAGGTCTATGGTCAATCCACCCCTGTACCAGTGTATGGGGCCAAGCACTGGATCTACCCTTCAGGTAAGACATGGAATAGGACAGGGGGTAACTATAAGCTGAATAGTACCCCCAAAACTGCAGGGGTGTAAATGGAGTGGTACTAGGGTACATGCCTGGGACAAGGAGGACATATTGCTGCCATACGACAAGCCATAAGCTGAATAGTGTCCTCTACCTACAAGCAGGGGTGGAACTGGAAGGGTGCTGGGGTACATACCCCAGTGCTCAACAGGGTGCCTACAAGACACTTTGCCTTGGCCACGGTAGCATGGCCCTTCTGATATGCCAGTATCGCGAGCCTGTAGATATCCCAGAAGTTCACAAGGAGGAATCTGGATCTTGCTTTGGGACCCTCCATCCCAGGGTTGGACATAGCATACATGCAATAGCTGCCTACGGATTACATGTCAAAGATGGAGCTATGATAAGCTATGGGAGAGCAAGGGACCAATGGACTGTGGTTGCACAGGAGTCCTCTGCTGGTTTTGTCCACCCTGCTCCATTCACAGATGGACTGATGACACCTAAATGCTGCACCCAGCCCGATGAGAACACTGACTGAGGCGCAGTTCTGGTGCACCCCTGCCACCACCTATATATACACTGTAGTCATGGGGTTTACTTCTTTGAGGTCTATGGAAGGTCTCATTGTCCAACTCAGGGTAATGGCCCAATGGTCAGGAGCATGCAAGGGCCAACTGTGAAGGAAGAGAAATGTTGGACGAAGACCAGACCCGACTAGATTAAAACACCTAGAAATAGCCTTTCAGGGACCTGCATGATGGTGGTAGCGGTGGGAGGCCAAATTAACAACCCATTGATT
Organism: Rhinella marina; assembly: GCA_900303285.1. Classification (NCBI taxonomy): domain Eukaryota; kingdom Metazoa; phylum Chordata; class Amphibia; order Anura; family Bufonidae; genus Rhinella; species Rhinella marina. Next base: position 322,095 of record ONZH01013158.1, on the reverse strand, counting down.
GCCTTGTTGTTGGACTTGCTTATATCTGACATGATGGTCCTGTTGGACTTCTACTGGCATCCTTATAGCTTCTCCTAAGCCAAAGGTTCCTTCTACCATAGTTGTCTAGTGTAGTCAACGTGTCTTATATTACAATCATCTCCCTGACATTGGAAGACAGAAGGGGTGTCCTAACCGCAGGATCATCTTCTTGCAATGGGACACCCTCAATATTTGTGTTAAGACATCTGCAACTGGAAGACGTCTGGTACCAAGACCTGAAGCAGATGTGGCTACTGTCTCCACATCATGGAGGTCCAAACAGCAGGGTCCCTCTGAAATGGCCTTGGAAATAACCCAAAAACTTCTCTAAAGGTGCTACCCCTTTTTTACAAAAATTTCCCTGTAAGGTCTATGGCCAATCCGCCCCTGGGCCACTATTGATAAGCTGGCCCTGGTGTTGTAACACCCTCTATGGTCTGCAAACCAACAATGTGTGCCCATTGTGACAAGTAAGTAAATCTTGTCTGGGGGTAGAGTTATCTAATGAGACCCCTTCTTCACATCAGCTCAGCCCAGTAAAATGTTCTTCTGGATTTTGGTAGCTGAGGAGTTAACGCCGAGAGCCCAATCCGTCCATCCATCTTCTCCCGCAGAATATTTACTTGGGTGGAAGCAGAATATTTGCTTTCCAGAATTAATTTGCTGCCTCTCATCCGCGTCTTGAGAGGTAATCCTCGCTTGGTGTCTCCCTGTCATTTTTCCTGCAACAGATTGTCATGTCAGAAACCGGAGGGGGGTGGGGGGGGATTAGGGGCCGTCTCGCAGTAAACTCCTCAGCGAGGTACATTACAGCGCACGACTCGAGAAGATATTAAGAAGCAAATGTCGGGTAAACAAGAGACGCCAAGGCGTTTAATAATGCGGCCCGCGAAGACGCCGGGGGTGGGGCGCCGCTCTTCCCCCCTGTTGACAGTGATGGCGAAAGCTCCCTCTAAACAAAGATAATGACCCCAGTGACTGCGAGCCGAGAGCGCCTAAGCCTCCATCTTGGCATTAGCCACGAGATACATAAATACTGGGGATTTACGGAACGCGGCGATCTGTATTATTTGGACAGGAGAATTACCCGTAAGTTGTGACCTTCAAACTTATTGAACACTCCTAAGCTAACTAGAGGAGAAGAACATAATCCCCGACATTGTAATTCCTAATATTTATGGGACTAAATCCACGCTCGGAGCTTATCCCCCCCCCACACTTCTATTTGGATTCTTAGTTTTAATCTTTTTCGGATGAGCCTATTGACAACAGTGATGTTTAATGCAGAAGCGGCCACAAGACTGGGGGCAGTCCACCAGGGGGCGCTACAGGGTGGATTTTTCTTACAAGACTTTTTATAGCCCAAAAATTGTGCCTCTGCAAAGGGGGCTTAAAGGGGGTTCCAGGTATTTGCACTGCGAATATTTTGGGCTGTAGTACCAGGCAAGGGCCGCATATAAGAACGACCATAAGGATCCAGTAAGCACTGGGGTCCCATTGATCACACCATGACCTATCTCTAGTAGTAGTATAACCTTCTAAGTTGAGACTGCAAGGGGTTAAACATCCATTTCATTAGGGGCAGATACACACGCAGCGTTGGGTAACACTTTGTATGAGGGATTCTATAGCATTGCGCATACTGAACCTCCTGGTCCATGAACAGATTTACTAATCCTATAGATAGTGTAATCTTAGATCGGACTTTTCCGGCATAGAATCCCGGGAATTGGTTGGACAAAAACGGTATTTCTCCAGCCGTTTCTTGGTGTAGTTGACGAATCGCGGCCAGATCACCGTCAGACGCCATTATAGTTAATTCCGCCACCAACTGGATGATAAATCGGGTGCAGGGATCTGACTCTAAACCAATGTTGCAATTAAAGTTTAAGCAGAATCGTGTTGCAATTTTGTTGCAAAATGTTGCATCTTAGGCCACTTCCTTCCTGATAAGCCACACCCCTTTTTGCAGTAAGCCACACCCCTTGCAAGGCGCAGTGGATTTGCCTAAAGCTCAATGCGCCAAACTGCACAAAAGGATCAGGGAAAAACTCAATCTTTTTCTCCCCCGACATCACCAGTCAGCAGGGGCGCAGCTTATAGGGGAAGCACCTACTTCAGGGCTGAACTCAGAAGGTGCCCACCCAGGAGGAGCACTGAAAGATTTTGTCAGGTTCCACTCTGTAGAAAATGGACTGAGTGGCTGCCGGGCCTTGTCTGAGAGCGTGATCTTGGCTAGCCTCAGGAGTGGGGGTTGCACAGGAGTCGGGAGTTGCTGGGGTAAGAGGAGGAGGGCCCGTTCAAAAATTAGCTGTGGGGCCCGGTCATTTCTAGTTACGCCAGACACCCCAGATAGATTAGACCAGGGATGGCCAACCTGCGGTTCTCCAGCTGTTGTAAAACTACAATTCCCACCATGCCCTGCTGTAGGCTGATAGCTGTAGGCAGTCTGGGCATGCTGGGAGTTGTAGTTTTGCAACAGCTGGAGGGCCACAGGTTGTGGTGTTTGGGGGTCTATAGGCACCCTTGCATCATTATTTGGGGCTATCAGAGACGGTCACAGCTTCACAGATGGTGGCAACCTAAACTGACCCCCTCCTTGCCACGAGCCTTACAGCTGAATGGGATGTGCCTAAACCACTGCCGACGGGCCCGATGTATCAGAGAAGTGCCAGCAGTGCGCCCCCCACCAGTTACCCCTGAGGATTTTCTGATCATGCAGGAAACTGCTGAATAATTGACGAAAACCTTTCAATAATGAATAAAAGCCATTACCGCACCTGATTAATATACAGCGTTGTGGCCGACTTTCCTAATGAATTTATGAAACCGGCTGATAATTGGGGTCAGAACCTTCAGGACTGATTTCTGGACTTTCACCGCTCAGGAGAACAAGTCCAGGGTCCGTGAGTAATTCCTAAAATCTGAGTGCTGAAAGGTCTTCTGTGTGTAATATCAATTATAATAAGTGCATACCATAGAGGCAGACCCTGAAGGGGCTAGGGGGCCCTGGTAGACGGGGGGGCCACTCCTTGTAGGCCCTACCCCTTTGCTTTTGGGAGACGATGCTGTTCTCCTTTCTTCAGAGGAATTGGATTGTTAGCCAGCAAGTGGGTTAGAAATGGCCCTGGGTGGCATAACAACATGGAGGTGGGTGCAGGGGTGCACCACCAATGAGGCCAGGTGAGGCGATTGCCTCTGGCAACACCAGGTAGGGGCAAGAGGGCGGCAGAGGAAGGGCCATGGGCTGAAGGGAAGGGGTTAGGTTAAGAAATTGGCATTGAGAAGGGGGGGGGGCACCGTTTTAGTTTTCGCCCCAGGCAGCAGACAGGCTAGGTGCCCCCCCGGATGGGTGGCAAATCTCAGGCTTTTGTACCCTTGGTGGCGTACCCGACACCATAGTGATAGAGTCCAGTTTAAACTTTGCTATGGACATCCCACCTGCTTCTGTACATTCAATGTGTTGAAAAACAGGAGATGGAATTGTTACATTGCAACATTGTTGCAACAGTGTAAATACACTCCCCTACAAAAAAATTATGCACCCAGATAGAAATGTGCAGTTCTGTCTACAGGTGTCTTTCCATGGGAGAGTGTAAAAAAAAGAGCTTCCCCTGCTGCCATATAAAAAAGGCTCTCAGAAGCTACTTTTGGGCAGTGTACCGCCTCGTGAGAGATCGTTTCAATGCTAGATATGCCTCTGCTCCGGGGCCCCATACGCAGTCGGGTTCTCTGAACTGTTGTGTTAGAAACACGCCTGGTTACTCCTGAGTCATTTTGGCAGTGAACTGCACCACTGTACGGTGTCCGTTGGCCCTCGGGCACTTTCAGAGCCGACATTCATCTCTCACATCAGTGGCACTTGCCAGTTTACACGTTGCTTATTCACCATGGAGCCCTTTGTCCGCTCACCGTACACTTTTACCGCAGCAGCAGAGAACAGTTCACACTGCGCAGTATCAGAAATACCGCCACCCGGGGCCTGAAAGCCAATAATCATCTGCTGGCTCGGCTATTTCCGTCAGGCCCAAAGAAGTGAATGGGAGCGACGGCTGGTCACCTCTATGGGGACAGGGTTTGGAGGTGGCCGGACCGGGGTCCTTCAGCCGCCACCTTGCAGGGATCCGTTCCCAATATAGGTGCAGGACCCGCACCTATAAGACAATGGGGGAACATCCTAGCGATATGCCCCCATTGTCTGAGATGAGACAACCCCTTTAAGGAGTAGAAGTGTTTCAGATTACTATATGGCGGTCGATTCTCCCAGATCTGAGCACCATGTTCACTATAGGGACATGCCAACACCTATGGGCAGCCATGAGATGATGAGTGATGATTCCCGTGCCCCTCTCCCTCCGCTCTGGTTTTCGTATGTTCTCAGCAACAGGACATCCATCAGCCCCCCCTCGATGCATCCAACATAACTCAGAAATCAATGGCCAGTCTGCTGATCTCCGTGTTCCTGCAGCTGTTTGGCATACATCATCATTAGAGATGCCCGGGCATTCCCTGCTCCTGACACATTGTGCAGAGATTGATTCTCTAGGGGACGGATATTGGTGCATGTGCAGGAGAAGGGGGGACATGTTATATCCCCTGCACCCCTATTCCGCAATCAGCCGCCTCCTAATCCCAGCGCTGGCATTTATTAATCAGGCCGCTGTTTTCCTGCACATCAGGGGTCTCAGCTAATTACTGGAAGGTAATTAGAGCATAGCAGGCAGGAGGATTCTCTCCCAGGCAATGGAATGAGCTTTAATGCTGCAGTAAATACCCCGTAACGTACACAATATAGAATGTCACTGCTGCCCCCCAAGACTCTGACCTTAGTCTGTCAGGTCATTCATATGAAGAATTACAATCACTGCCATCAAAATGGCTGCAGGTGAGAACACTGACATATATATATCACATGGATGTCGCATATAGTATTTATAATCTTGTACATAGGAGCAGTATTATAGTAGTTATATTCTTGTACATAGGAGCAGTATTATAGTAGTTATATTCTTGTACATAGGAGCAGTATTATAGTAGTTATATTCTTGTACATAGGAGGCAGTATTATAGTAGTTATATTCTTGTATATAGGAGCAGTATTATAGTAGTTATATTCTTGTACATAGGAGGCAGTATTATAGTAGTTATATTCTTGTACATAGGAGGCAGTATTATAGTAGTTATATTCTTGTACATAGGAGGCAGTATTATAGTAGTTATATTCTTGTACATAGGAGCAGTATTATAGTAGTTATATTCCTGTACATAGGAGTAGTATTATAGTAGTTATATTCTTGTACATAGGAGCAGTATTATTTTAGTTATATTCTTGTACATAGGAGCAGTATTATAGTAGTTATATTCTTGTACATAGGAGTAGTATTATAGTAGTTATATTCTTGTACATAGGAGCAGTATTATAGTAGTTATATTCTTGTACATAGGAGGCAGTATTATAGTAGTTATATTCTTGTACATAGGAGCAGTATTATAGTAGTTATATTCTTGTACATAGGAGCAGTATTATTTTAGTTATATTCTTGTACATAGGAGCAGTATTATAGTAGTTATATTCTTGTACATAGGAGGCAGTATTATAAGTAGTTTATATTCTTGTACATAGAGGCAGTATTATAGTATTATATTCTTGTACATAGGAGGCAGTATTATAGTAGTTATATTCTTGTACATAGGAGCAGTATTATAGTAGTTATATTCTTGTACATAGGAGCAGTATTATTTTAGTTATATTCTTGTACATAGGAGCAGTATTATAGTAGTTATATTCTTGTACATAGGAGGCAGTATTATAGTAGTTATATTCTTGTACATAGGAGGCAGTATTATAGTAGTTCTATTCTTGTACATAGGAGAGGACAGACGTGTGTTGCTGAGCTCCCTGTAGGGCGGAGGCATGGCTTCTGACCCAGGAGGAGGGGAGGGAAGCTGGGCTGATGATCCTGGGAAAGCCCCAGGCTTGGAGTGTGGCCTGCAGCATGGAGATGGTGGAGGAGCTGATGTCTTGGAGATGGTGGCTGGTGAGTCCAGTAAAGTTTGTGGTTTTTCTGGATCGAGTTCAAAAGTTACCCGGAAAGATTTATTTAAACTGGAAATGCAGATAAGCAGATTGAGAGATGTCATTAAAAAAGAGATTGACCCAAAAGTGAAGCTGATGAAATGTGAGCTTCTGGATAGTTATATACGTGAAATGGCTTTATTGAAAGAAAAACTTGTGAAAGATACAAACCCGGTGCCTAAAGTGGAAAACTGGGCAATGGAGAAAGAGCGAGAGGCGAGAGCTCAGACTGTGAAGAGGAGGGAAATTGTGGGGCAGGGGATCACTGTGCGATGTGTGGGTGCAGCACCCGGAGGATCAGGCCTCTCTGGTGCAGGAATAGAGACTGACAATGCTGGAGAAAAGTGTACTGCAGATAGCAAAGGGTTAAGTGCAGCAGACTATGTGTGCACAGTGGCTGAAAGGAATGACTCTCCTATGAGTGATCCTGAGACAGACATTGTGAGTGAGACCCTGCTCAGTACTGTGAGTGAAACACAGTTATCACAGGAACCATCTCAACAGGCTGAATCACACACTGTGCAGAACCCTCAGCTGTGCACAGAGGCAGTGAATGGAGTACAGACTGCAGAGCAATCAGGAGTCGCCTCAGGTGCATCTGCAGCACAATTAGCAGAGGAGAGGCCCAGCACTGAGCAATCAGCAGAGCAGCCCCAGCATAGGAGACTGTTCTCTAATGTCACCAGGCCGGCTAACCCCCCGCCACAGAGGAAGAACGCAGTGCGGATCCGATATACAGGTCCAGAGCGCGATATCCCCTCCAGAACTTACATTGGGAGGACTCTATTGAAGGATTTTATGGGTTTTGCTGCATCTGAGATCTATGCCCTGATCCACGTTCCTTCCAGCAGAATCTTTGATGTCAGTTTCAAGATAAGGTATGATTTGGATTTATTCTGGGGCGCTTATAATGACACAAAGAATCATAAGATCTGGAATCATCTGCAGGTGATCTCCCTGTCCAAACCTGAGGTGATAACAGCCACCATCTTATTCCAGTCTGAGGTGGTGGCTCTGGCTGATCTGGAGCTCTGGCTGAGAAGACAATGTCTGGTAAGGAGTCGTCCAGAGAAGATCTATGATGAGGAGGACCTCTGGAATGGAGGCTACAAGGTGAAGATCTCACTGACACAGTACAATGGTGTGACCAGACATCTGCCCCATTCCTTTTACCTGGGACCAGAGAGGGGGATATGCTTCTACCCTGGGCAGCCACGTTTGTGCCATAGATGTGGGGGCAGACACCTTGCTATTAACTGTTCTCGTCTCAAGTGCTCATTGTGTGGACAGCTGGGACATGTGAAGGAGGAATGTCATGGAGTGGTGGTGTGTAACCTGTGCTCACAGGATGGCCATACCTTCCGGGAGTGTCCATGGGCACAGCACAATCAAGGGTCCACTCATGCCAGTGATGTAGGTCAAGATAAAGCGGAGGCTGCCCCAGGAACCAGTGCCACCAGTACAGTCTCCAGTGCCACCAGTACAGTCTCCAGTGCCACCAGTACAGACAGCCAAAGTACCGGAGCATCTGATGTTCCACCCGAGAGCGCTGCGCCACAAGACTCACCAGCCACTGAAAAGACTCCGTGTGTCAGATCAAAAGTGTTTAAAACTCCTGCTATAGAGACTGATGTACCACCAGTAGAGACCGCACTACAAGTACCAGCAATCACAAGAAAGACTTCTACCTCCCAAGGTAAAATATCCAGAATCCCTGTTGCAGAGACTGATATCCCATCTGTGGAGATTGATGTACCACCAGTAGAGACCGCACCACAAGTACCAGCAATCACAAGAAAGACTTCTACCTCCCAAAGTAAAATATCCAGAATCCCTGTTGCAGAGATTGATATTCCATCTGTGGAGACTGATGTACCACCAGTAGAGACCGCACTACAAGTACCAGCAATCACAAGAAAGACTTCTACCTCCCAAAGTAAAATATCCAGAATCCCTGTTGCAGAGACTGATATCCCATCTGTGGAGACTGCACTACATGTACCAGCAGTCACTGAACAATCTCCCCAGTGTACAAGTAAAATCCCCATGGACTTGATCAGTGAAACGCCCGAACAGCTGACCAGTTCATCTACAGAGTCGGCTGATCCAGAGGCAGGAACCAGTGTGGATAATGAAGGGTTCCAGATTGTGAAAAGAAAGAGCACAGCCACACATCCATCCAGAAAACACCCCGCCACTGGGGAGGCCGCCGAGGCTTCGGCTCTGGCCATTACCTCTGGACGTTACAGTGTACTAGGGGAGGAGGAGGCTACACCAATGGAGCAATCCCCAGCACAACCCTCTGATGACAATCCTCAGGACCATGAGCCGGACCCCCCAGTGTCCACCAAAAGATGGGGAACCAATGGTCACAACAGTGGGAGAAGGAGGAAGAAATCCAAGTGACCTGAGTGATGAGGCTGAGGATCAGCTCTATTAATGTGAATAGTGTGAGGAGCAGGAGCCGGAGACAGGTCATCTATCAGCGTCTGGCTGAGGAGCGCTCTGGTATCTTCTGCTTACAGGAGACTTATCTGAAGAGTAATGCCCATGTGTATGCCGCCAGGAGAGACTGGAGACGTGGGCCATCATTCTGGTCCTTTGGTTTAGAAAGGAATGATGGGGTGGCCATACTCTTCAAGGACATGGATGTTCGGGTGGAGCGGGTCCTGGAGATCTGCCCCGGCCGCTGCCTCATGCTGGACTTTACTCTGGACAATGTATATTATAGATTGATGAATATATACGCCCAGCAGACTCCCAAAGAGAGGAGAGAATTGTTCCAGAACATGAAATCATATTGTTTTACATCTCGAGTGTTTATAATGTGCGGTGATTTTAATAACGTGTCCTGTAATGTAGACCGCTCCAGTAGTCACAAGAGGTTACGTTATGATGAGACTTTCCTGAATACTATAGTCCAGCAGGCCCATCTAGTGGACCCCTATTGTCTACAAAGCAAACATAAGGCCTATACTTACCATAAGGGGGGAACGCCAGCAGGATAGACAGAATATACATAAAAAGGGACAGGAGAACCTCCCAGTATAACATCTCCCCTATGGAGTTCTCTGACCATTGTATGGTGAGTGTAACGCTGGATCTGGCCGGCGCTGTGGTCTGTGGTAGGGGCTACTGGAAGGTTAATAGCTCTCTATTTCTGGACCCTGCATTTAAAGATTCATTTACTGCCTTCTATAATGACCGGAAGACCACCCAGTGTATGTTTGATAGTATGGCAGAGTGGTGGGAGTGTATGAAAGGTGACATCAAGCAGTTTATTATAAGTACAGCCAGAAGACAGAGTAATGTGGACTATATGAGATACTCTGCTCTTAGACTGCAGCTAAGTCGCCTATACAGCAGGATGAATGGTGGCGAGACGGTGGACAGTGAGAGCGTCCAGAACATAAAGCAAAGGATGAGACAGCTGCAGTATGATCGCCTCAAGTCCCTGAAAGCTGAGAGTCAGTACAATAGTTGGGGAGTTCACACCCCAGATCCTTATGCTGCCTGTAAGAACAGGGTCAGTAAGAAGCTGATGACTGGATTACTGGATGACAATGGGGTGGAGCAGTCTGACACTAATAGTCTTCACAAGATTATTGGGGAGTATTATGGAAATCTGTTTAGTGGGTGTCAGATCAGCAATGACCATATCCAAAGTTATCTGAAGAGTGTGACTCTGCCAAAACTAGACCCATTACAGGCTGACGATATGATCAATCCAATAACAGAGGACGAGGTCAAGAGGAGCATTGACTCCTTAAAAGCCAAGAAGAGTCCTGGGCTGGACGGTCTCACCAGTGACTTCTATAAAGAGTTCAGGGACTTGCTGGCCCTGGACCTGGTACAGGTTTATAATGACTGTCTCTGTGTCGGGGAGCTTCTGCCCTCCCAATATAAATCGGTCCTTGTGCTTTTGGCAAAAAAAGGAAATTTGAAAGATTTAAAGAACTGGCGGCCATTGTCCTTACTTAATACTGATTATAAAATCCTGGCGAAGATTTTGTATTACAGGCTGAGTGAGGTGGCGGGGGAGCTGATCATTCCCAACCAGACGTGTGGTGTGAGAGGCCGCACTATAGAGGACTCACTACTGCTGGTGAGAGAGGCCGAGGCTTACATTAAGCAGCATCATGTGGAGACGTACATTGTGGGATTAGACCAGAGTAAAGCCTTTGATAGAGTCCACCATGGCTACCTGTACCAGGTGTTGTTGGAGTATGGTCTACCTGCACAGTTTGTCCGGTGGTTGCAGGTCCTCTACAAGGAGGCAATGAGCCAGCCTCTGGTGAATGGTCATCTAGCAGACCCCTTCAGGATCCTGTCAGGTGTCAGGCAGGGCTGCCCCATCAGCCCCTTGTTGTATGTCTTCAGTTTAGACCCCTTTTTGAGAAGGCTCCATAATAATAGTAATTTTCAGGGTCTGAGGTGTCATGTACAGAACAACATGGAGAATATAAGGTTCTGTGCTTATGCAGATGATGTGACGCTCCTGGTGTCTTCTAGAGAGGACTGTGTGGCTCTAGAACAGGAGATAGCAGACTTCTCTCAGGTGTCTAATTCAGTGGTGAATATGGAGAAGAGTGAGGCCCTGTGGCTGGGTGATGGCAGCCGTGCCTTTTCAGTGCCCTTCAAAACTGTGGAGGAGAAGATTAAAATTTTGGGGGTTGTGTTTGGAGCTGCGGATGAAGGGAAGGTGAACTGGGAGGAGAAGCTGGCGTTGTGTGAGCAGAAGGTGCGGAGCTGGGGGTACTGGAAGATGACGTACCGGGAGAAGGTGGGGCTGGTGAGGAGCTTCCTGCTGCCCATCTTCTTGTATATTAGTGTGGTGTTCCCTGTGCCAGACTCTCTGATCCCCAGATTGAATAGTGTCTTCTTCCATTTTTTTGTGGGGTAGTAGAGTTAATGTGGTGAGGAGAAATATCGTCTATCTTCCCCATGATGAGGGGGGTCTCTCCATGCCGTGTCTCGAGCTCTTCTTTAATATGATGTTTCTGATGAGAAATTTCTCCTTCTGTAAGGATTCTGAGGTGAAGCCGTGGAGCCATCTATATAAGAGCCAGATCCAGAGGTTTGTGTCTGCGTGGTCAGTAGGTGACCCTATAAAGAGGGTCACGGGGCGCCTCAAGTGTAATGTTTCCTGGTATGGGGTCCATATCATTAATAAGATTGTCAGATGGAAGATCATGTATCAGGATGTTAGACAGCTCAGCAGGAGGCAGATATATAAGAACCTGCTACAATCTAAGTTTAATGCCCAAATCCAACTTAGAGATGCCCCAACACTAGATGGGAGACAGGCTGCAAAAATCCTGGAAGATCCCCGAATCCCCCCTCATATGAAGGACGTGGCCTGGTTGGCTTTTCATGGGAAGATGTTTGTCAGAGAGAACCTGAAATGTAGAAATGTACCAGACAGATCGTGTCCCAGGCCGGAGTGTCCGCAGAGCCTGGAGACCATGCAGCATCACTTACTGGAGTGTGGGTTCAGTGTGTCAGTGTGGGGGGCCGTGTCTCAGGCCTTACATCTACCACATTTAGTGGGACAGTCATATGTACAGCTTATATATGGTCACTTCCAGCCTGCACTAGGGAGATATAGCAAGAGTACCTTGTATATTGTGAATGTGGTGACCATCTACCATCTGTGGTGTGCCCGCTGCTGCCTGGTCATTAACAAGGAGGTCTTGACCCCAAATACTGTGACACATAACATCATAGAGAGCCTGAAGGTCGTCTATAAGAAGGACTCAAAACTGAACCTCAGAAATGTATTATGGAGAAACGTGAATGTGTCAGCAATATTGTGATGTGTGTGATATGTTTATGTGATGATATTTTATAATCTTTATATCTGTGATTTTATGCTAAATATATTGTAATATTTGTTGTAAGTTTTTAATAAAAAGATCATTATAGTAGTTATATTCTTGTACATAGGAGGCAGTATTATAGTAGTTATATTCTTGTACATAGGAGCAGTATTATAGTAGTTATATTCTTGTACATAGGAGCAGTATTATAGTAGTTATATTCTTGTACATAGGAGGCAGTATTATAGTAGTTATATTCTTGTACATAGGAGCAGTATTATAGTAGTTATATTCTTGTACATAGGAGCAGTATTATAGTAGTTATATTCTTGTACATAGGAGGTAGTATTATAGTAGTTATATTCTTGTACATAGGAGCAGTATTATAGTAGTTATATTCTTGTACATAGGAGCAGTATTATAGTAGTTATATTCTTGTACATAGGAGGCAGTATTATAGTAGTTATATTCTTGTACATAGGAGCAGTATTATAGTAGTTATATTCTTGTACATAGGAGCAGTATTATAGTAGTTATATTCTTGTACATAGGAGGCAGTATTATAGTAGTTATATTCTTGTACATAGGAGCAGTATTTATAGTAGTTATATTCTTGTACATAGGAGCAGTATTATAGTAGTTATATTCTTGTACATAGGAGCAGTATTATAGTAGTTATATTCTTGTACATAGGAGCAGTATTATAGTAGTTATATTCTTGTACATAGGAGCAGTATTATAGTAGTTATATTCTTGTACATAGGAGCAGTATTATTTTAGTTATATTCTTGTACATAGGAGCAGTATTATAGTAGTTATATTCTTGTACATAGGAGCAGTATTATAGTAGTTATATTCTTGTACATAGGAGCAGTATTATAGTAGTTTATATTCTTGTACATAGGAGCAGTATTATAGTAGTTATATTCTTGTACATAGGAGGCAGTATTATAGTAGTTATATTCTTGTACATAGGAGCAGTATTTATAGTAGTTATATTCTTGTACATAGGAGCAGTATTATAGTAGTTATATTCTTGTACATAGGAGGCAGTATTATAGTAGTTATATTCTTGTACATAGGAGCAGTATTATAGTAGTTATATTCTTGTACATAGGAGCAGTATTATAGTAGTTATATTCTTGTACATAGGAGCAGTATTATAGTAGTTATATTCTTGTACATAGGAGCAGTATTATAGTAGTTATATTCTTGTACATAGGAGGCAGTATTATAGTAGTTATATTCTTGTACATAGGAGCAGTATTATAGTAGTTATATTCTTGTACATAGGAGCAGTATTATAGTAGTTATATTCTTGTACATAGGAGCAGTATTATAGTAGTTATATTCTTGTACATAGGAGCAGTATTATAGTAGTTATATTCTTGTACATAGGAGCAGTATTATAGTAGTTATATTCTTGTACATAGGAGGCAGTATTATAGTAGTTATATTCTTGTACATAGGAGCAGTATTATAGTAGTTATATTCTTGTACATAGGAGCAGTATTATAGTAGTTATATTCTTGTATATAGGAGGCAATATTATAGTAGTTATATTCTTGTAATAGGAGGCAGTATTATAGTAGTATATTCTTGTACATAGGAGGCAGTTTATAGTAGTTATATTCTTGTACATAGGAGCAGTATTATAGTAGTTATATTCTTGTACATAGGAGCAGTATTATAGTAGTTATATTCTTGTACATAGGAGGCAGTATTATAGTAGATATATTCTTGTACATAGGAGCAGTATTATAGTAGATATATTCTTGTACATAGGAGCAGTATTATAGTAGTTATATTCCTGTACATGGGGCAGTATTATAGTAGTTATATTCTTGTACATAGGAGGCAGTATTATAGTAGTTATATTCTTGTACATAGGAGCAGTATTATAGTAGTTATATTCTTGCACATAGGAGCAGTATTATAGTAGTTATATTCTTGTACATAGGAGCAGTATTATAGTAGTTTATATTCTCGTACATAGGAGGCAGTATTATAGTAGTTATATTCTTGTACATAGGAGCAGCATTATAGTAGTTATATTGTTGTACATAGGAGCAGTATTATAGTAGTTATATTGTTGTACATTGGAGGCAGTATTATAGTAGTTATATTCTCGTACATAGGAGGCAGTATTATAGTAGTTATATTCTTGTACATAGGAGCAGCATTATAGTAGTTATATTGTTGTACATTGGAGGCAGTATTATAGTAGTTATATTCTTGTACATAGGAGCAGTATATAGTAGTTATATTCTTGTACATAGGAGCAGTATTATAGTAGTTATATTCTTGTACATAGGAGCAGTATTATAGTAGTTATATTATTGTACATACGAACAGTATTATACTAGATATATTTTTGTACATATTCTTGGTTGGACGTGGTCACTGTATCACTGAGTTAATCTCATATCAGTAACTAATTATCCCCTGGCAGCTATTATAGGGTTTGGCTGCTCTGTTTTAGAACAAACAGATGTTACACATTGTAAATTGTTGTATTTCGGATCTGGGCCAATCTCATGCAGCACTGGTTGTAGCCAAAAATCAGTTAACCATAAATTTCCATGAACTGGAGAGAAACATATTAATTGTTGTTTTGCAGTAATAACCTTATACAGATGATAATGTTATACAGACCTAACAGTGAATGTCAGGGCATGTTGGTATTTGTAGCTCTACCACTGTGAAGCCACAGGTCGCAGATTACTGCTCTTTTCTCATGCTCTCCCAGCTTCTTGTATAATCTAAAAAGTCTAGTAGAAATTAATTAGTATAGATAGCTACATTTAGTCATCTATAGATTTGATTTGGCAACCTGGAGCGCCACCTAGTGGTATTTGGTATTAGTGGCTAACATTCTATATTACAATCATGTAAAATTGCGTAATGGAAATATAGCGTCCATGCTATGTATTGCTGAGACTGTATCACGTTAGATACAAGGATCTCATGAGACTTTAACATGCATGATAGGCTTAGATACATGGCTCTGTAGACACTATCAAACTTTAAAGGGTTAGATACAGCAGCTCAGCAGACAGTATCACACATGATAGGCTTAGATACAGCAGACAGTATCACACATGATAGGCTTAGATACAGCAGACAGTATTGCGCATGATAGGCTTAGATACAGCAGCTCAGCAGACAGTATCACACATGATAGGCTTAGAAACAGCAGCTCAGCAGACAGTATCACACATGATAGGCTTAGATACAGCAGCTCAGCAGACAGTATCACACATGATAGGCTTAGATACAGCAGCTCAGCAGACAGTATCACACATGATAGGCTTAGATACAGCAGCTCAGCAGACCGTATCACACATGATAGGATTAGATACTGGAGACAGTGTTCAGCAGACAGTATCACAAATCAAAGGCTTAGATACACATATAGAGTATGCATGCAATTATCAAATATTATAAAATTAGAAACTCCATTTCAACAGACAGTATCACACATGATAGGATTAGATACAGTAGCTCAGTAGACAGTATCACACATGATAGGATTAGATACAGCAGCTCAGCAGACAGTATCTCGCATGATAGGCTTAGATACAGCAGCTCAGCAGACAGTATCACACACAATAGGCTTAGATACATCAGTTCAGTAGACAGTATCACACATGATAGGCTTAGATACAGCGGCTCATCAGACAGTATCACACATGATAGGCTTAGATACAGCGGATCAGCAGACAGTATCACACATTATAGGCTTAGATACAGCAGCTCATCAGACATTATCACACATGATAGGCTTAGATACAGCGGCTCATCAGACAGTATCACACATGATAGGCTTAGATACAGCGGATCAGCAGACAGTATCACACATGATAGGCTTAGATACAGCAGCTCATCAGACATTATCACACATGATAGTCTTAGATACAGCGGCTCAGCAGACAGTATCACACATGATAGGCTTAGATACAGCGGCTCAGTAGACAGTATCACACATGATAGGCTTAGACACAAAGGCACAACAGACAGTACCACACTTTATAGGATTAGATACAGGGACTCAGCAGATAGTATCATACATTATTAGCTTAGATACAACAGCTCAGGAGACGGTTTCATATATGGTAGGCTTGGACACAGTGGCTCAGCAGACAGTATCACACATGAAAGGATTAGATACACAGATACTGCTTAAGATATATCAAATATTATAAGATTAGAAACACCAGCTCAGGAAACGGTTTCACACAGGTTAGGCTTAGATACATCAGCTCAGATGACAGTATCACACATGATAGGCTGAGAATTTGCAAAGGCACAGCTGACAGTATCACACTTGATAGGCTTCTATACAGCAGTTCAGAAGACAGTCATACGCGGTATTCTTCCAATATCAGACAAAATCACAGATAATAGGTTTAGATACACAGGTAGAACAATCAGTATCACATATGAGAGGATTAGATACACTAAGTATCACTCAGCTTCGATACACTAGATGAGAAGCACTGGAGAGATTTCACGCCCAAGTCTTTCTCATGGTGTGGGTGAGATCTGCACCTTTTGACATTCTGTCCGGGCGTCACGCTGTCCCCATTGAAGCTGCCGGCAATTTCACCGACCGCCATCACAATCTCCTCATCTACAATTTGGTCTGTGAATTGAGGATTTTCTTCCTCTGTGTATAAAGTCCAAAAATGAAATGTTTCTGCTGAGCTTTCTGGTCCATGAACAGAATACCAAACATGCAGTAAAGGCGGGAGAAATGTGAAAGCAGATTTATAAGCCATTCAGGGTCGTGTCCCACATGGCGTCCGCCGCACGGGCAAAACGCGGCCGTGCTGTGGCCAGAAGGCCAAGGTTCACATGACCTGCTAGACTTTAACCTCCATTGACTTTTATGTGTGTATTCACACTGCTGTGGTTTTCCATGGATTGTGGGTCTGTGGTGACACTGTGGAGACAGGTCCTGTTTTTCCATGAGATTTTGGATCCTTCACACACATTATAGTCTATGGCTCGGTGAAAAATCAGGGCACAACACGGAAAGTTTTAATGGACCATTAGTAGGAGATGCTCAGGAAGCTAGCAGTGTCTGCAGAATACGGATGGATCCTTGATGGACATCTTCACGGATGAAGCACTGTCCTGGATGTCATCATGGACACGGGTGTGTGAAAGACGCCACATTCACTTACAGACCGCAGGGACCACAGGCTCTTGTCTCAACCTCGGCTGCATTTTGTTCATGCGATAGACGCCATGTTGGTTATGAACCTCAGGATCTATAGAAAGCTGGGTAATAACTCCAAGGGTCACTGTACTGTGCCCCCTCACAGTAGTAATGCCCACATTGTGCCCCCTTTCAGTAGTAATGCCCCCATTATGTCCCCATTTTAGTACTTTTGCCCACATTGTGCACCGTTTCAGTATTAATATCCACATTATGCCCCCTTTCAGTTGTAATGCCCACATTATGCCCCCTCTCAATACTTGTGCCCCCTTTCAGTAGTAATGCCCACATTATGCCCTCCCTTCAGTAGTAATGCCCACATTGTGCCACCTTTCAGTAGTAATGCCCATATTGTGCACCTTTCAGCAATTATGCCCCCATTTCAGTAGTAATGCCCACATTATGCCCTCCCTTCAGTAGTAATGCCCACATTGTGCCACCTTTCAGTAGTTATGCCCACATTATGCCCCCTTTTCAATACTTATGCCAACATTGTGCCCATTTCAGTAGTTATGCCCACATTATGCCCACTTTCAGTAATTATGCTCCCACTGTGCCACCCTTTAAGTAGTAATGCCCACATTGTGCCCCTTTCAGTACTTATGCTCACATTCTGTCCCCCTTTAAGTAGTAATTGCCACATTGGGGGGTGGGGGGGGGGGGGTTTACACACAATTGTGCCCGGTCTTTATCAGGGTTATGTCTTTGTCAGTTTTGTATCACAACACGTATACATATTTTATGGGTTGCGCGGAGGTCAGATAATCAGCAGAGAGATACAATCCAGATCCCCGGCATTCTCAGGTGCTTGAATTAAACAAATGTTACTACGTGATATTTGTTACATTGTACTCCCCTGTGCCAAGACACACAGCTGCTACACATCATATACCTCCTTGTATATAGTGATATGGACCATGCTGGTATAACCTGGGTATCTCCTGTATATAATTATATATGTACAGCTGGTATAAGTTATACATCTTCTGTATATAGTGATATGGAGCATGCTGGTATAACCTGGGTATCTCCTGTATATAATTATATATGTACAGCTGGTATAAGTTATACATCTTCTTGTATATAGTGATATGGAGCATGCTGGTATAACCTGGGTATCTCCTGTATATAATTATATATGTACAGCTGGTATAAGTTATATATCTTCTGTATATAGTGATATGGAGCATGCTGGTATAACCTGGGTATCTCCTGTATATAATTATATATGTACAGCTGGTATAAGTTATACATCTTCTTGTATATAGTGATATGGAGCATGCTGGTATAACCTGGGTATCTCCTGTATATAATTATATATGTACAGCTGGTATAAGTTATACATCTTCTTGTATATAGTGATATGGAGCATGCTGGTATAACCTGGGTATCTCCTGTATATAATTATACATGTACAGCTGGTATAAGTTATACATCTTCTTGTATATAGTGATATGGAGCATGCTGGTATAACCTGGGTATCTCCTGTATATAATTATATATGTACAGCTGGTATAACCTGGGTATCTCCTGTATATAATTATGTATTCACCTTGGTATTTTGGTCCTCTGTTCATTCTTTTTCTTCCAGTTACATGTTAGAAACTTGGATTTATAGTTGTAGTGTATCTTATGTTCTAATATGTTTTACCTGCTGTATGTGCAGTTAGCTGACTGCTTGATAGTTTGCTACAATGTATCAGTGCATGAACTCCAGAATCTCACAGAAGATGGTCCAGGCTGCTGACAACTGTAAGAAAGCTTCAGCTGTGAAGAGTACTGTGTCAGGAAGGGTCTTCTCCAACTGCTTATTAGCAAGAATATTCACATTCACTGACAGCAAGCAGAGAAAATCATGAAGAATTGAAAAACAAAGTTTGTTATAAATACTTAACTCTACGCTGCCCTGTTCTGGCCTCCCCTTTTAACTGCTACTCACCTTAAGTGGGTTCCTACGCATTTTGAACACATTTCCTCCATGATGAAGTTTAAGTGAATGATGTGCGATGATTCTCTTCAGATTGTGCTGAAAAGCGGAATGAATTCCTCCTGCGCAGTCTTCCTCCCTCTGGTATCGCGCATCACTGACGGTCGTCTATTTTAGACGCAGGTTGTGTATAATTGGAAACGTGGATGAATATTTTATAATCGCAGATATAAATGGCTTCCGGTGAGTTCTATTTCGGAATCCTGACCTGTAAGTAGCTGTAACCTTACTTAAAATACCCGCTGCATTTCATGCCGTATGGACTCCCATCAGCTCGGGGGAGCACCCTGGGAGTTGTACTTACGTGTGTTGTGATATTCTTGGAATCCTCCAGAACATCTTCTGACGACGATGAACTTTATGACTTAACTTTCCCATTAGCAACCATTTCCGACTGCGGAGAGACCGCCTGTAGGACGTGAATGCAGTCTATTGACCGCTGGGGCTCATTTACTAAAGTGTCGCTGCCTGTTTTCATGAGTAAAAAACCTGTTTACAACTGTCTTAATTTTACCGTTTTTGCGCCTTTTTTTAAAAGAGGCATTTGCACCTATTGCGCCTATTTTCATTTTAAAGGGGTTATCTAATATCATAAACTGCCCCCCCCCATGTGCCGGGCCCCTCACAGGGAATATACTTACCCCACTTCCCACTCCCTGCGCCGCTCCTGGTCCCCGCACTGCCGCTACTGCTTCTCCCTGTGCGCCGATGAAAACATCCGGTGTCAGGTAGAGCAGGTGAGGACGGGGACGAGCCTCTCTAGTATCATGGGTGACGCTAGGTATGTTCGCCCCGTCCCCTCCTGCCATTAGCTGCTCCCCAACTCCCCTCCCTCCACAGGGAGAAGCAGTAGCGGCGGTGCCAGGTCCTGGAACGGCACAGGGAGCGGGAAGTGGGGTAAGTATATTCCCTGTGAGGGGCCCGGCACATGTGGGGGGGTGGACCGTTTATGATATTGGATAAGCCCTTTAAGACAAATTAAGTATTCTAACTTTTGCGCCTATTTATGTAGGTACGCCTTATTTCATGCCAGATTTTGTCATAAAAACAGTCTAATTTCTATGCCACCCTAGGGCTGGCGTACTTATTTTCTGTCTCAGTTTTGAGTGGTGAATTGCGCCACAATTTGCCTACTTTCATGGAGACATACGCCAAAGTTCAGCTCAGTTCAGTTTAGTGAATTGGAATCTGTTTTACAAGAAAACGACCACTAGAGGTCAGACTTAAACCAAAAACAGATTTATGAAAGGATAATAAATGAGCCACAAATTGAAGACAGACTTTGCCAATACGCCTGTTTTTTTTTTTACTCAAAAAAAGGCGGACTTAGTAAATGTGCCCCTTAGACCTATCCACAAAACAGATGGAAAAAAAAATATGTGCAAATATGATGAAAAGTTTAAGATAAGGCGCAAAGCTAACAATAAATGCGATTACATTGAAAAGTTTGCCCAACACACATAAAATACGACCGAAATAGGCGCAAAACCTCATGATAAGGGTTCATCCACATGAACGTCTGTGGCTTGTGCCCATATAACGGGTCTACAATATACGGGCTGTGTGCGCTCCGTATTCACTTGAATGGGTCTGCAGTCTGCAAGATACGGAGCAATGTGGAGAAGAAGCCCACGGAAGCACTACGGAGCGCTTCAGTAGAATTTCGGTCCGTGCCTCAGCACTGCAAAAAAATAGAACGTGTTCAGACTGAATCTTGCAGATTGTGGACCCTTTCAAGCGAATGCCTCTTCATCCGCAAACGACGGGCACATAATCGGTGCCTGCGCATCGTGGACTGCTATTTTCAGTTCGCAGCACGGGCATGAGGTTCGTGTGCATGAGCCCTAAATGTGCCCCTAGGTGGCTCAGGAGCAGGACTGATCAGCTACTAGCCCTCAGGGCGAGTTCTGAATGGGGCCGTCTCTGATGAGACAACCTCCTTAAAGGGGTTCTGCAGGTTTTAATATCTGATGATCTATCCTCTGGATAGATCATCAGTATCTGACCGGCGGCGGCCCGACACCCGGGGCCCCCGCCGATCAGCTGTTTGAGAAGGCAGCGGCGCTACAGGAGCGCCGCGGCCTTCTCAGTGTTTACCCGCAGGTCAGTGACGTCACGACTAGTATCACTGGCCTGGGAGGGGCTAAGCTCTGTTCACATGAATGGAGCTTAGCCCCGCCCAGGCCAGTGATACTAGTCGTGACGTCACTGGCCTGCGGGTAAACACTGAGAAGGCCGAGGCGCTCCTGTAGCGCCGCTGCCTTCTCAAACAGCTGATCGGTGGGGGCCCCGGGTGTCGGGCCGCCGCCGATCAGATACTGATGATCTATCCAGAGGATAGATCATCAGATATTAAAACCTGCAGAACCCCTTTAAGGGCTCATTCCCACGACTGTATGTATTTTGCAATCCGACAAAAATACGGATGACGTCCGTGTGCATTCCGTATTTTGCGAAACGGAACAGCTGGCCCCTAATAGAACAGTCCTATCCTTGTCCGTAATGCGGACAATAATAGGACATATTCTATTTTTTTTGCGGAACGGAAATACGGACATAAAAAACACACAGAGTAACTTCTGTTTTTTTTTGCTGACCCATTGAAATGAATGGTTCCACATAAGGTCCGCAGAAAAAAACGGAACGGACATGGAAAGAAAATACGTTCGTGTGCGTGAGCCCTAAGGGTGCCTTCACACACTACGGAAGATTCTGCCAGAAAATCCGCCACATCAAAGACCTCCACCATGTTGTCCTATGGCAAAGTGATTCTGCAGTGGAAAACGTAGTGGAAAAAACTGCAAAAAATCTAAGGTTTCTGCTGCAGAAACACTTTGCCATTGAACCGAGGGGAGATATTCTCCTACAGGAAATGTGACGCAAATTTTGCAACAATCCTGCAGACTTTCTGGCAGAATTTTCCTCGGTGTATGAAGGCGCCCTAACAGGACAGATTCAGGTGACTATAATCTATTGATCTCTGTTATCAGCCGTGTTTGACTGCAGAGAAGCAGACTGTTGGACACGTGAATGTAATCAATGGCTTCCTGTGATCAACCATTTCCTGTGTGGTAGTAACCAGAGGTGCGCCACCAAAGAGGCCCGGTGAGGCGATCTCCTCAGGCAGCACCAGGTAGGGGCAAGAGGGGGGCAGTGGAAGGGCCATGGGCTGAAAGGAAGGGGTTAGGTTAAGAAATTGGCATTGGGGGGAGGGGGCGCTGTTTCAGTTTTCGCCTCAGGCAGCAGATAGGCTAGGTGCACCCCTGGTAGTAACTAATGGCAGGACAGGTGACTATGATCTATTGCTCCCTGTTGTCAGCCATTTAGGCCCCATGCAGACGACCGTGTTTCACTGTACGGCGGCTGCCTCAGGAAGCGCACGGCGTCATAGCAACCAATGACGCAGTGCGCTCCCGTCCTCTGGGGCAGCACAGGCCGGGCTTTCACGGCCCGTATCGGGCCGTAAAACACGGTGGTCTGCATGGGGCCTTAGTCTGGAGACAGACAGATTGCACTAGTGATGAATGCAACCTGTTGCTCTCTGTTATCAGCCATTTCAGACTGGGTAGGACAGGAGAATACAATATATTGCTCCCTGTTAACAGCCATTTTAGGGCTCATGCACATGAACGTATGTATTTTACGGTGTGCAAAACACGGATCCGCAAAAAATATGGATGACGTCCGTGTGCATGCCTATCCTTGTCTGCAAAACGGACACGAATAGGATATGTTATATCTTTTTTTGTGAAAGTGGCCATATGGACATACGGAATCTGAATTTCCATTTTTTTTTTAATGGACCAATTGAAGTGAATGGTTCCGCATATGGGCCACAGAAAACAGAACAGACACAAAAAATAATATATTGGTGTGCATACACGTCCGTATTTTTCTTTTCCAGATTTTCAGTCCGTTTTTTTTTGCGGATCCGTGTTTCCACAGAAACCTTCCGTTTTTACCAATTGTACATCAGCCTCCGTTCCGTTTTTCCACAAAAAAAAGGAAGGAGGAATATGTGTTGGTAAGGTATTTCTTTCTATTTCCTGGAAACGGATCCGAAATTGCGGATGACATATTAATGCATTCCGCACATCATCCGCATTTTTTGAGGACCCATTGACTATAATGGGACCACGGACCTCATATGCGGATAAAAGTAGGACAAGCTCTATCTTATTTGAGGATCCGCATAACAGAACGAAACAACGGATGCGGACAGTATACGGAGTGCTGTCCGCATTTTTTCAGGACCCATTGAAATGAATGGATCCGCATCCTCTCCGCATGCTTTGAGGATCGGATGCGGATCGGATCAGGAAAGAAAAACAGGACGTGTGAATGGACCCTTAGGCTAAGGCAAGGCCGCTATGGAAGAAATACCTAGCCAGCCGCAGCAACACCTGGCGAAATCCAGAAGGTGCTGGGTGCAGGACCGATTACCCCTGGGGCGTGTTCTGAATGGGGCTGATGAGACAGATTTGCCATTCAGCAGTCTGAGACAGATCAGTAAGTTTTTCTGGTCCCCATACTGGTTGTCACCCAGCTTTCCCAGAAACAGATGTCATCTAAACAATTTGAGGATGACCCCAGGACTGTTAGAATTATTTGGGGTGTCCCTCATTTTTGGGCCTATGAGGGGTTAACTGTGGCGATGGGGTGTCATTTATTAAAGACTGCAGCCGCCGGCTTACATTTGCGCTGCGGTGATTTATTCCCTCCCTTCGGTTATTCATTTCCATTTCCTCCTGGTCTCCCATCGCAGTCGCTCCATCTAATTGCCACCTGATTTATTGATCGCCTATCGTGGGTGGGGGGGAGGGGATACTGGTATCAATCACGAAGTGGCTGAACAGGCGCAGCTGCCGACAATCGTTTGTCACCGCGCCGATGTTGAAAGACTTGAAAATGGGCGAATTGAGGCCATTTCTCCTCCGCCGCAGAAGGAAAAGTCAAGTGAAAATGGAAGTTCTGGGCGGAGGGATGAACGCTGCGATTTATGGCTCCGTCTGTATTGTCAGGGCAGCTGCAAGAGATTCCACCGCCGCTTTATCCGTACAGACCGCGGTGTGCGCTCATTTACATGTTACTATAGGGTGCGTAGGACTCTATTCATGTCATTATATTAGGGGCCAAGGTCAAAGGTTATGCAGGGTGAAATAAGACGAGGAAGGAGCTGGTGTCCAGTGGCACGATAAGCTATGAGGCCTGGCATCGGGGGGGCTGGTGAGGAACCTTACACCACCTTGACCAAGAGCAAGTAAAGATTTCAATGGACGGAGTCCAGACTGATACATTTTACCTGCGCTGTTACATTGTAACAAACTAAACGAGGGTTCACGTCACCATTATTTTGCCTTTATGATCCATCAGAAGAACAGAAAATTAAAAAATAAAAAACATTTGGCATCCGTTTGAGACATTTCCGTCTGAGATATATTTTTT
This sequence comes from Rhinella marina, assembly GCA_900303285.1. Classification (NCBI taxonomy): domain Eukaryota; kingdom Metazoa; phylum Chordata; class Amphibia; order Anura; family Bufonidae; genus Rhinella; species Rhinella marina. The sequence goes on along the minus strand of ONZH01013158.1, from coordinate 297,523 downwards.
GAGGCTACTTTCACACTTGCGTTTTTGCTGGATCCGGCAGGGATCAGCAAAAATGCTTCCGTTACTGATAATACAACCGTCTGCATCCGTTGTGAACGGATCCGATTGTATTATCTGTAACATAGCCAAGACGGATCCGTCATGAACTCTATTGGAAATCAATGCGGGACGGATCCATTTTCTATTGTGTCCGACTGTGTCAGAGAAAACGGATCCGTCCCCATAGACTTGCATTGGGGGTCATCCGTTTTGATCCTCATCCCAGGATCAGACAGATCATCCCAGGACAGAAAAAAAAACGCAGCATGCTGCTCTCTGGTATGAGAACGGAACGGAAAGAATTACGCTTTACCCCCATTGACAATGAATGGGGACAAAACTGAAGCGTTTTTTTTTTCCGGTAATGAGACCCTATGGCTGATCTCAATACCGGAAAATGTAAACGCTAGTGTGAAAATAGCCTGAGATGAAAAAGAAGTCCTGCATGCAGAGATTTTTTTTCCTGTCTAACATCATGGATCTCAGACGGAAATGGCTCATACGGATGCCAAATGTGCATAACTGATGCACAGGATAAGTTTTTTTTCTTTATTTTTCTGTTCTTCTGATGATCAGAACGGAAAAAGCCTCATTCACACAGTCAGTGTTCGGTCAGTGATTTCCATCAGTGATTCTGAGCCCAAACCAGGTGCAGCTCCAAACACAGAACAGGTGCAGATCTTTCCCTTAGGGCTCACGCACACGACCGTATGTATTTTGTGATCCGCAAAAAAAATGGCTGACGTCCGTTTGCATTCCATATTTTGCGGAACAGAACAGCCGGCCCCTAATAGAACAGTCCTGTCCTTGTCTGTAATGCGGACAATAATAGGACATGTTCAATTTTCTTTGCGGACATACAGATACGGAATGCACACGGAGTCATCTCCGTTTTTTTGCGGACCCATTGAAATGAATGGTTCCGCATGCTGGCAGCAAAAGAAACGGAACGGACATGGAAAGAAAATACCTTTGTGTGCATGAGTTCTAACTGATACATTTTACCTGCACTGGAGAGCGATTTGTGCTGCTGATATGAGCTCACAGGGGATTGTAGCAAACCTTTAGCTGGGAAAAGTTGTGATCGGGATGTGGCAGGGGCCACGTCAGGTCCAGGACTTTGGCAAATTTACTAACATTTCTGCCCGGAAACAGGAGTAAATGTTGGCAAAAAACTTATCAATTTTTGGCATAAAAATTTGCAGCTTGTTTACAACAATTTTCTAAAAAAGTGGGCGGGGCAGGGGTGGAAGGGGTGTGGCCTACAAATTCAGACCAGAAACCTGGCAATGTTATACATGGCAGCTGCCATAGATTTCAGTATCTGGCCCATGGATCTGCTTGATGTGCCAGAATGATTCAGAGGTTTAACCATCTGACTCCAGCATTATTTTAACCCTTCCTGACATTTTAGTAACTACTTGTATTCCTCATGTACATCATTCTTATGACTCTGTTGTACCATTCCTCTATTATTCCAGCTAGAAGTTGAATGAACGTAGTTTGCTATAAAGCTCCAGAGCAGAGCCTCTAGGTGTAATGGTAACGCCCCCGTTGCTCCTAGAGGCTCATTTGCATATAATAAAACATCATTTTTCTCAGCAATGTGGACACATATGAACATGGGACCAACACAGATGTCTTCAGCTGCCAAGAACACATGTAACAGGTCAGCCAGTGTCATAGGTACAAAACTGCTGACAGATGCCCTTTAATAAATTCCCCCCGAAGTCTTATTTGTTCATTGTGCACTTATGCTCCTTTCAGTGATGTCATCATGCAGCTCTGGTGATGTCACTACACTTGACACTGGCTTTCCCCTGGTAGTTTTAGAGCATTACTACTTTATGGATGTAAGTTAGGACTCGAACGTGTGTGGCCCGTGTTGTGGATAGCAAATAGCGGTCCGCAATGCACGGGCACCGTTCGTGTGCACGCCTTTTGCGGATGCCGACCTATTCACTTGAATGGGTCCACAAGCCACAAGAGATATGGAAGGCATGGACCGAAATCCCATGGAAGTGCTTCATAGTGCTTCCGTGGGCCTCCGCTCCACACCGCCCAGTGTCTTTCCGATTGCGGAGCCATTCAAGTCAATGGGTCCGCATCCGTTATACGGAGTGCACAGGGTTGGTGGCCTTATATTGCGGACCCGTTGTATGCAGGTTGCAATACGGGCACGGGGCACACCCGTTCTCGTGCATGAGCCCTTACTAGAAGAAATGCAGCTTCCCTTGTAACGAACGCTGGCTACTAATTAACTACTTTGTCTCCCTGAGCAGCGGCGGGTGGTGTCTCCTGCCTTCAGTGAGAGGGATAATGTAATTATGTGTATATTAATAACATAACCAGTGTGTCATGTATCCAGAGAGCAGCGCTTCTTCTCCCCGTCCTGACACTTCCCAGCCGCCTTTATTCACGCTAAATTACTCCTGCCTCTGCTTATTTTCACTGTCGCTAATTAGCGTGATGAGCGCGGCCGGCTGCTCCCACCCCTCCCCCATCGCCGGAGCACCAGCTAAATAGTTTGGATGCAGCATCCGAGTCATAATGACTTCAATGACACCGAGATCTCTGCAAGTTCAATGTACCCCGAGTCATCGGAGAAACATTAATGGCCCAGACGGAGGCACAAGCCCCAAATCTGCTGCCACGTGTAATGAGAAAAGTCACTGATGACATCAAAACATAAAGCAAGTGATACAATGTAACAGAATCCAGAGTCCTCACATTGTGTGCATACCTCCACAGAAGGTCATGGGACACAAAAACAGGGAACTTTATTGTGCAGAAGTATTCATCCCCTGAAAGTCAATACTTGTGGAGCCATATTCTGGGTAAATTCCTCATACAAGTTTCAAAGGTTTCTGTATTAGCTCCTCTGTGGAGTGTACGGCTTATAGTGTCCTAAGGACAGATCCTTCATCTCCTCTGTGGAGTGTACGGCTTATAGTGTCCTAAGGACAGATCCTTCATCTCCTCTGTGCAGTGTACGGCTTATAGTGTCCTAAGGACAGATCCTTCATCTCCTCTGTGCAGTGTACGGCTTATAGTGTCCTATGGACAGATCCTTCATCTCCTCTGTGGACTGTACGGCTTATAGTGTCCTATGGACAGATCCTTCATCTCCTCTGTACAGTGCACGGCTTATAGTGTCCTATGGACGGATCCTTAATCTCCTCTGTACAGTGTACGGCTTATAGTGTCCTATGGACAGGATCCTTCATCTCCTCTGTGCAGTGTACGGCTTATAGTGTCCTATGTACAGATCCTTCCATCTCCTCTGTGCAGTGTACGGCTTATAGTGTCCTAATGGACAGATCCTTCATCTCCTCTGTGCAGTGTACGGCTTATAGTGTCCTATGGGACAGATCCTTCATCTCCTCTGTACAGTGTACGGCTTATAGTGTCCTATGGACAGATCCTTCATCTCCTCTGTACAGTGCACGGCTTATAGTGTCCTATGGACGGATCCTTAATCTCTCTGTTACAGTGTACGGCTTATAGTGTCCTATGGACAGATCCTTCATCTCCTCTGTGGCAGTGTACGGCTTATAGTGTCCTATGTACAGATCCTTCCATCTCCTCTGTGCAGTGTACGGCTTATAGTGTCCTATGGACAGATCCTTCATCTCCTCTGTGCAGTGTACGGCTTATAGTGTCCTATGGACAGATCCTTCATCTCCTCTGTACAGTGTACGGCTTATAGTGTCCTAAGGACAGATCCTTCATCTCCTCTGTGGAGTGTACGGCTTATAGTGTCCTAAGGACAGATCCTTCATCTCCTCTGTGCAGTGTACGGCTTATAGTGTCCTAAGGACAGATCCTTCATCTCCTCTGTGCAGTGTACGGCTTATAGTGTCCTATGGACAGATCCTTCATCTCCTCTGTGGGACTGTACGGCTTATAGTGTCCTATGGACAGATCCTTCATCTCCTCTGTACAGTGCACGGCTTATAGTGTCCTATGGACGGATCCTTAATCTCCTCTGTACAGTGTACGGCTTATAGTGTCCTATGGACAGATCCTTCATCTCCTCTGTGCAGTGTACGGCTTTATAGTGTCCTATGTACAGATCCTTCCATCTCCTCTGTGCAGTGTACGGCTTATAGTGTCCTATGGACAGATCCTTCATCTCCTCTGTGCGGTGTACGGCTTATAGTGTCCTATGGACAGATCCTTCATCTCCTCTGTACAGTGTACGGCTTATAGTGTCCTATGGACAGATCCTTCATCTCCTCTGTGCAGTGTATGGCTTATAGTGTCCTATGGACAGATCCTTCATCTCCTCTGTGCAGTGTACGGCTTATAGTGTCCTATGGACAGATCCTTCATCTCCTCTGTACAGTGTACGGCTTATAGTGTCCTATGGACAGATCCTTCATCTCCTCTGTGCAGTGTACGGCTTATAGTGTCCTATGGACAGATCCTTCATCTCCTCTGTACATGTGTATGGCTTATAGTGTCTATGGACAGATCCTTCATCTCCTCTGTACAGGTGTATGGCTTATAGTGTCCTATGGACAGGTCCTTCATCTCCTCTGTGCAGTGTACGGCTTATAGTGTCCTATGGACAGATCCTTCATCTCTTCATCTCCTCTGTGCAGTGTACGGCTTATAGTGTCCTATGGACAGATCCTTCATCTCCTCTGTGGAGTGTACGGCTTATAGTGTCCTATGGACAGATCCTTCATCTCCTCTGTACAGTGTACGGCTTATAGTGTCCTATGGACTGATCCTTCATCTCCTCTGTGGAGTGTACGGCTTATAGTGTCCTATGGACAGATCCTTCATCTCCTCTGTGCAGTGTACGGCTTATAGTGTCCCATGGACAGATCCTTCCTCTCCTCTGTACAGTGCACAGCAGGGTAACATGTATTTACTTTGTAAATCTCAGACACCAGTGACAGATTCTGCAGATTATTACACCTCTCTAGAGATTTGCAGAACATTGCATTGCCCCTCTACCTCTTGACTGTTACAAAATATATCCTGCAGATCATTAAACAACTGACCTCTGAAGAGATTTGCAGAATATTGCTCTGTCCTCTCTACCTCCTGATTTTTCAGATTATCACACCTCTCTAGAGATCTGCAGAACATTGCTCTGCCCCTTTACTCCCTGGCAGATACATGATTATACATTCTGCAGATTATTACACCTCTCTGGAGACCTGCAGAACATTGCCCTGTCCTCTCCACCTCCTGACATACATAAAATAGATTCTGCAGATGATTACATCTTTCTAGAGATCTGCAGAATATTGCTCCATCCTCCCTACCTCCTGACATAAATAAAATAGATTCTGCAGATTATTACATCTCTCTAGAGATCTGCAGAACATTGCTCTGTCCTCTCTTCCTCCTTCCAGATACATAATGCTATATTCTGCAGATTATGACACCACTGACCTCTAAGGATCTGCAGAATATTGCACATGATTACATCAAGGTCCTCTCTAGAAATCTGCAGAACATTGCTCTACCCCTCTACCTTTCTGACAGATACATAGCGGAATATTCAGCAGATTATCACACCACTGGCCTCTCCAGAGATCTGCAGAACATTGCTCTGTCCTCTCTACCTCCTGACAGATACGTAATGATATATCCTGCAGATTATTACACCACTGACCTCTAGGATCTGCAGAATATTGTAGATTATTTCATCACTGCCCCCTCTAGATATCTGCAGAACATTGCTCTGCCTCATTTCTGACAAATACATAGTGAGGCCTCCTTTCCGTGTCCGTTTCATGTCCGTGAAAAAATCTGTCCATGACGCATCCGTGTTTGGTCCGTTTTTTGCCCTCCATGTGTCATCCATATTCCATAGACTGAAAGTTTAATTCCCAGAGAATCTCCTATTAGTGGTCCATGAAAACCAGACCAAACACGGATGCAAAACGGATGCCCTCCATGTTTTTTCACTGACTCATAGACTACAATGGGTGTGTTTTGACATAGAAGAGGATTCTTTACGGTAAGAGCAGTGAGACTATGGAACTCTCTGCCTGAGGAGGTGGTGATGGTAAGTTCACTATAAGAGATCAGGAGGGGCCTGGATGTATTTTTGGAGGGTAATAATATTACAGGTTATAGTTACTACAGAGGGGTCGTTGATCCAGGGAGTTATTCTGATTGTCTGATTGGAGTCGGGAAGGAATTTTTTTCCCTAAAGTGGGGAAAATTGGCTTCTACCTCACAGGGGTTTTTTGCCTTCCTCTGGATCAACTTGTAGGAAAACAGGCCGAACTGGATGGACAGATGTCTTTTTTTCGGCCTTATAAACTATGTTACTATGTTACTATTATGTACTGAGGGCTCATGCACATAGCCGTTGTGCGGGTCCGCAATCCGGAAGGTGCGGTGCGGAACGCAGGCATGGTACCCGTAGTGCTTCCGTGGGGTTTCTGTCCGTGCCTCTGCACCGCAAAAAAGTAATGCATAGGTCAGGATCCGTCTGCGGAATCCGCACAGGTGGTGCCTGTGCATTGTGGAACGCAAATTGCGATCCCCAGTGCACAGAACGGCCAAGCCCTAAAGCAATTCATGTCTCACAGTCAGTGATGTGTGAACAGACACATTAAAATCAACGGATAAGTGCTGTCCGTGGAAAATGTGGACAGCACATGTCAGTGAAAGGGCTCATGCACACGAACGTATTTTCTTTCCGTGTCCGTTCCGTTTTTTTGCGGACCGTATGTGAAACCATTCATTTCAATGGGTCCACAAAAAAAAAACAGAAGTTACTCAGTGTGCATTCCGTTTCCGTATGTCCGTATTTCCGTTCCGCAAAAAAATAGAACACGTCCTATTATTGTCCGTATTACGGACAAAGATAGTACTGCTCTATTAGGGGCCAGCTGTTCCGTTCCGCAAAATACGGAATGCACAGGGACGTCATCCGTATTTTTTGCTGATCCGTTTTTGAAGACTGCAAAATACCTACAGTCATGTGCATGAGCCCAAAAACTGAAATGTGGACGAAGCCTGAGACATACTGCAGATTATCACACCGTTGGTCTCTCCAGAGACCTGCAGAACATTGCTCTGTTTCCTCTACCACTAGATTATTACAGATTCTGGGTGATTCTGTCATCTTCCTTGGGCTATAACATTACAGTGCTGTGATCTGTAGATTGTAAGCTCTTGCGCACCCTCTGCTCCTGCTCTGCTGCAGATTTTGTTACCTTCTGTAGTGATGCACAGATGATTGTAGTGTGACTGCTGATGGCTGGAGCTTTGTATGCAGGGTCCCAGCATGTGAGCGGTTATTGTGCAGCCAGCCAGCTATAGAATGACAATCAGCGCGCAGCCTTGGATTGTTAGCTCCCCTCTATGTGGCTGACACTGTCTATTCAGGGAGCTGATTCTGCCATCTGGGTGAATGGTGGTGCTCGTCTCTGACATACCGATCTCCTGCACTCCCATCTCCCGGCTCCTAACAACTTCCCAGGCTCTGCCGGCCCCTCAGGACCAGATCGTCCCAGTGTGAATGGCGCCTTCTTAACCAGTTATCTGCTGGTCCCGGAAAGGCAGACCTTAAAATATAAACTCCAGCTGGTGTATCTCAGCCTATCGTGTGTGATACTCAATGCTGAGCTGATGTATCTAAACCTGTGTAATACTGTCTGCTGAGCTGGTGTATCTAAACCTATCACGTATGATACTGTCTGCAGAGCTGATGTATCCAATCCTATCATGTGTGATACTGTATGCTGAGCTGCTGTATCCAAGCCTATCATGTGTGATACTGTCTGCTGAGCTGCTGTATCTAATCCTATCATGTGTGATACTGTCTGCTGAGCTGATGCATCTAAACCTATCATGTGTGATACTGTCTGTTAAGCTGCTGTATCCAAGCCTATCATGTGTGATACTGTCTGCTGAGCTGCTGTATCTAATCCTATCATGTGTGATACTGTCTGCTGAGCTACTGTATCTAATCCTGTCATGTGTGACACTGTCTGCTGAGCTGCTGTATCTAATCCTATCATGTGTGATACTGTCTGCTGAGCTGCTGTATCTAATCCTATCATGTGTGATACTGTCTGCTGAGCTGCTGTATCTAATCCTATCATGTGTGATACTGTCTGCTGAGCTGCTGTATCTAATCCTATCATGAGTGATACTGTCTGCTGAGCTGCTGTATCTAATCCTATCCTGTGTGATACTGTCTGCTGAGCTGCTGTATCTAAGGCTATCATGTGTGATACTGTCTGCTGAGCTGCTGTATCTAAGGCTATCATGTGTGATACTGTCTACTGAGCTGATGTATCTAAGCCTATCATGTGTGATACTGTCTGCTGAGCTGCTGTATCTAATCCTATCATGTGTGATACTGTCTTCTGAGCTGCTGTATCTAATCCTATCATGAGTGATACTGTCTGCTGAGCTGCTGTATCTAATCCTATCCTGTGTGATACTGTCTGCTGAGCTGCTGTATCTAAGGCTATCATGTGTGATACTGTCTGCTGAGCTGCTGTATCTAAGGCTATCATGTGTGATACTGTCTACTGAGCTGATGTATCTAAGCCTATCATGTGTGATACTGTCTGCTGAGCTGCTGTATCTAATCCTATCATGTGTGATACTGTCTGCTGAGCTGCTGTATCTAATCCTATCATGAGTGATACTGTCTGCTGAGCTGCTATATCTAAGGCTATCCTGTGTGATACTGTCTGCTGAGCTACTGTATCTAATCCTATCATGTGTGATACTGTCTGCTGAGCTGCTGTATCTAATCCTATCATGAGTGATACTGTCTGCTGAGCTGCTGTATCTAATCCTATCATGAGTGATACTGTCTGCTGAGCTGCTATATCTAAGGCTATCCTGTGTGATACTGTCTGCTGAGCTACTGTATCTAGTCCTACCATGTGTGATACTGTTTGCTGAGCTGCTGTATCTAATCCTATCATGTGTGATACTGTCTGCTGAGCTGCTGTATCTAATCCTATCATGAGTGATACTGTCTACTGAGCTGATGTATCTAAACCTATTGTGTGTGATACTGTCTGCTGACCGTGATCCGGTGTCAGAACGGCCGGGGCCCCTATTTTGCGGACCCGCTGTTAATGGGCCGCAATACGGGCCCGGCCGGCATATGGTCGTGGGCATGAGTCCTTATAATGGGGTTTCTGTATCTAATCTTAGCATGTGAGTACTACATTCCCCATCATGTAATGCTTCTGAATTTTCTCATATTACTACACAGTTGATTCTGCTCAGAATTTCCTGGAGGACATTAAGAAGACTTTGAGGTTGTACCAAGATTTTCCTGGATGTCTGCTGAACAAGAGCATGAGGATGTGTGATCCCAGGAAAACCACTCCGGCGCTGTCATCACAATGCCCCAGAGGTTCATGGGGGGGGGGGAACTTTTGTTAATTGTCCCATTCACATTTCCATTAGAAGGAACATGGTCTGAGTGAAGAGGAACAATAAGAATTCATCGCTTCTCAGGAGACGCTTGTTCCAGCCCTGACCCTGCGAGTTCATGCACACAGTAATATCTCCATGAGGCACTGTACATGACGGCTGTGTGGATTCAGAATAGATAGATATGAGATAGATAGATCGATAGATAGATATTAGATAGATAGATAGATATGAGAGATAGATATAGATCATAGATAGATAGTTGATAGATAGATATAGATAATAGATAGATAGAGAGAGATATGAGATAGATAGATACATATGAGATATATATGAGATAGATACATAAAAACAGAAAATCCAGCAGCACAGTTAGAAAAAAAGAAATGGGTGCAAATCCTCAGGAAACTTGGTAAATGAATCCACTTTAGATAAATCCACAGAAAATAAGGCAGCACTCCAACTTAAGGTGAATAGTTGAAGACCCTTTTATTACCCTTGGCAACGTTTCAGCCCAAACTCAATGATGCTTGACAAAGGCCTCATTGAGTTTTTGGGCTGAAACGTTGCCAAGGATAATAAAAGGGTCTTCAACTATTCACCTTAAGTTGGAGTGCTGCCTTATTTTCTGTGGATTTATTTAGATAGATAGATAGATAGATAGATAGATAGATAGATAGATAGATAGATATGAGGTAGGTAGATAGATGATAGATAGATATGATATAGATAGACTCTGAAAAAATCTTTCATTCTAATCAAACATTCCTTTAATTTATATATATTTTTCTTTTCTAAGCATGTTCCTGGTTGATCAGTGTGTGATCCGTCCTGGATATTCTCCCTTTGCCCCCAGTGATACATTGTATCTTCTTTCTCTTCCCAGCTCTCCCTATACATCTTCCATCTGACGGGAGATGAGACGTCTCCAGATTATTTCCATACGTTTCTACGGCTATTTCCGTCCTCCCTCTAACGGACGGTAATTTGCTCCCATGAATGGGATTTGTCCGGCCAGGATCTCCGATACCGTTTCTGTTTGCCTAAAAAATCAAGAGGCCAAGTAGATATTTGTCATGGTGGTTACACTTCCCACCTCCACGTTCCGTGCAAAGCCGCCTCTTCTCCCCTCGTCTCTCCACACTTGGACATTGTCACTCCCCCCCCCTTCCCAACTCATCTGTCAATGCGTCGACCCCCTCGATATGTAAAGTGCGGCTAGGCCACTGGCATTTCCAGGGTTAAGTAGATTGTCCCGTCTTCAGTCAATGCCATCGTTGGCAGGGTGACAGCACTTGAGTGTGCAAACTTGTGGGTATTGTGTCGAGGCCTTTGGGGTGCTATGGAGACACGGTAATATGACAGAGGAAAATGTTTGCTGATGGTAATTCTATGGGCTTTGTCTAAGTCATTCTCCATCATGACGACTCGATTTAAGTCTCCACTGTTTGAGGACAAATGTAAGAGCGCTTTCCAGCTTAGGGCCTTTGTCCGGCCGGTTTGAATGGGTAATTCAGCTTTTGTGCGGCTCAATTGTGGGGGCAAACATAAAGACAAGATTCTTCAGCTCTTAAACCTCCTTTCCATGGCTATGCGCGCATCTCTTTAGGGATTTGTTTCATTCTTACCTTGCTGACATCACCCTTCATCCAAAAAAAAAAAAAACCTCACAAAAACAAAAAAAGGGAGGCAGAGGAGAACACTGGTCAGTGGAGGGTAGGCTTGGCTTCTCAGTAATTCTGCTATTGTCCTGTGTCATTCAACTATGGTCGCCTCCAGCCTCCCAGACGGATTCACTTATTTTTGAAAAAAAAATATTTCGGGAGGGGGGAGGTAAGAGGGTGTCCAACTATCCCTTCTCACCCATCGGCCTTACACATTATATTGTGAGGAGGGGAGAAGGACTAAGGGGGACACCAGGAGAACCAGCACAGAAATCATGGTATTTATTTGTGGCCCTTTTTTTGTGGCTGTCCCCATGGCGACAATTTGAGATGGGGAAAAATGTGGGAACGGGGCAGACTAATGCCTAATTGAAGCGCTTTGTATTTGGACGGCTGAATTTGATTGGTCAACGAAGTCTCCCCTAACTACAAGGATTCATTCACTTTGCTCCCAAAAGGTCTGGCTGGCATCATCCTCACAGCAGCGTACAGGTTCGTGGTGTAACGAGATTATCCCGCGCGGCTCTGATACGACGGACAGGAGGATTGGGGACATCCGTGTCTACAGTAAGTAGGTGCCCGGGGGTGGAGGGGGTGGGGGGTGGACATGTGTCTGAGTGCGTGTGTCCCATGAATGGATCATTGAGAAGAACTTTTAATTACTCTCCTTAATTGTCCCCATGGGAATGGGTTATTGTCCTCTGATGTCACCGACATGTAACGAGGATACCGTGGAGGTTTGGTGTAACTTTTGTATGTTCTCTAGTTTTAACATTGTAGCAGTTATAGATATCAACAATTTGTGGTTTTTGGGTTTGTAAAACAGTGAATTGATGATATGTTATTGCCTGGCGATTGGGGGATGTAATTGCTCATCAGTATAGTTTTTATGGTTCTTATTTGTAATTTCTTACTTTGTATGAAGATGGTATAAAAAGTAATAATAATAATGATGATCATCCTCACTTCTGTCATCTCCTCCATCATTAACACACCCACCTTAATCAACTTTAGTCTCACCATCATCTACCTACTCCATCATCAGCAACACCTCCATCATTATCATCACCACGACGACTACACCCATCATCACTACCTACTGTACATCATTACCATCATCAACATCCCCACCTCCATCATCCTCACCAGTTCCACCATAAGTAACTTCATCAACATCATCATCATCATCACTTCTACATTACATTATCAACACCTCCTTCATTATCATCCCCACCACAACAATATCCATCATCACTACTTACTGTACATCATTACCACCACCAACATCATCAACACCCCCACCTCCATCATCCCTACCAACTCCACCATCATTACGTCCATCACCACTTCCATATTATCAACACCCCATCAACACAACCATCTCCATCATCATCACAACCTGAATTATCATCACTATGATCACCACCATCATCATTGCTCATTGTATGTAATTACCTCCACCAACATCATTAACACCACCACCTCCATCAACTTTACCCTTACCGCCACCATCATCTACCTCCTCCTTCATCAGCGACATTTCAACATTATCAACACCTCCATCATTATCATCACCACCACAACCACCTCCATCATCACTACCTATTGTACCTCATTACCATCATCAACACCACCACCTCCATCATCATCACCACTTACATATTATCAATACCTCCATCATTACCATGTCCACCACAACCACTTTCATAATCACAACTTCCATTAGTACCACCACCACCACCATCATCATCTCCATCATGATCATATCCTGAATTATCAACCCTATCAGCACCACCTCCATCATCATCACTAGTCTTGGGTGAATCGAGCTTCATTCAATTCATTCAAAAACTTCATTTTTAATGCTGTCTCCGTACAGAATTAAAACGTATTGGCTCCGTGGAGCCAAACTTCGTTGATCCGAAGCTCGATTCCCTCAAAACTAATCATCACCACTGATATCTTAATTATTACCACCACAGGCTTCATTATCATCAGCACCACGACATCTATCATTCCCATCACTTCCACCATCAACCCTCCCTCAACCACATTATCATCATCTCCATCAACCACCTTCATCATAGCTAACAGTATCACCACTGCAGACTTCACCATCATCATCATCACCCCCACCTCCATTATTCCACCACCTTATCATCAACACCCCCCATCACCACCTCCATTACTATCATCTCCACCTACAGCACCATCACCTCTATTATCATCACACCACCATTATGATAACTATTGCCACCACAGGCTTCAGTATCATCACCACCACCTACTTTACCACCCCCCATCACCATCATTCCACCACCAACATCATCACCACCACAACCACCAGTATAATCATCACTGCCTCCATCATCATCATCACCTACATTACCACCCCCCAACTCCATCATTCTACCATCATCACCACCACAACCACCAGTATTATCACCACTGCCTCCATCATCATCATCACCTACATTACCACCCCCCAACTCCATCATTCCACCATTATCACCACCACAACCACCAGTATTATCACCACTGCCTCCATCATCACCACCACCTACTTTACCACCCCCCCATCACCATCATTCCACCACCAACATCATCACCACCACAACCACCAGTATAATCATCACTGCCTCCATCATCATCATCACCTACATTACCACCCCCCAACTCCATCATTCTACCATCATCACCACCACAACCACCAGTATTATCACCACTGCCTCCATCATCATCATCACCTACATTACCACCCCCCAACTCCATCATTCCACCATTATCACCACCACAACCACCAGTATTATCACCACTGCCTCCATCATCATCACCTACATTACCACCCCCCAACTCCATCATTCCACCATCATCACCACCACAACCACCGGTATAATCATCACTGCCTCCATCATCATCATCACCTACATTACCACCCCCCAACTCCATCATTCCACCATCATCACCACCACAACCACCAGTATTATCACCACTGCCTCCATCATCATCATCATCATCACACCACCATTATCATAACTATTGCCACCACAGGCTTCAGTATCATCACCACCACCTACATCACTACCAGTATAATCATCACTGCCTCCATCATCATCACCACCACCTCCATAGTAACCAATCCAGACTCCATCATCATCATCATCATCACCACCTACATTACCACCAGTATAATCATCACTGCCTCTATGATCATCACCACCTCCATAGTAACCTCTCCAGACTCCATCAGCATCTTCTCCCCCATCTTGATCATCCTCCAGTAGTCAATAATATATACACAATAAAGTACATTTATTTACTGCTTCATAATCTTGGTCCCACATTTTACCTGTTTTTTCTTTTCTAGTTCTTTGCTCCTGAAGTTCCAGAATAAAATTCTTACACAATATTAATGGAAATTTGTCACTCGGTAAATCATGGCATCAGACAATGAAGTCAAGACGCTCCTGAATTTTGTCAACTTGGCATCATGTGACATCAAGGCAGCTCTGGACAAGTCGGCTCCGTGCAGGAGATCTGTGGATCACCGGAAATATCTGCAGAAGCAGCTGAAAAGGTTTTCCCAGAAGTATTCCAGATTGCCCAGATGCCACTCATCCAGCAGAACTGCGGACCTGAGGAAGGGGCTGGTGGAGAGACTGGGCTCCACCAATCATAGTAAAGGACTGAATGACAAGGTGGTGGGTGCACTGGAGGCAGAGGAGGGCGTTATGGGGGACGTGTGCTCTCAAGAGAACAGTATGGATGCTGGAAGGCAGGATCAAGTGCCCATGCGGAAAAGACAGCTGCCAGCATCGTTTTGGGAAGAACCCAGATCTTCTACTAACCTCCTGGACATGCCCTGCCCTTCCAGACTAGACATCATATACAAAGAGAGAACCCAGACCTCCCTTCCTGCGTATGAAAGTAAAAAGGCAAAAAATCTACTAATCCCGGACAAATCCCCTGTCCTCTGTACCCACCCCTCAGGGGATAAGGAGACCGGGAAGGTGCCACCTATAACCTCCTTCACTGAACGGGTCAATGCCTGCAATTGCTGCCCTCTTCAGTACCATGGACAGCAGGTCTTGTACCAGCACAGCCATGGGGTCCACCTTCACCCCAACCCATTTACCACCCTAGCACTATGGAGTAAAAATACAACTGCGCCCACGGTGGAAATTCAGCACTTGTGTAAAGATTCGGGGCAGAGACTGTATAGACATGTTGTTCTCAAGCCTATACCAACCAAGCCCGCTGTGCCACCTTCTATTTTTAATGTTTTTGGATATATTTGACTGAAATCTGGACCTGAAAGATATTTATTATGGATCCTTATAACATATGCCAAGAGATGGGCAGAAACAACCTTCCAAAAAAGTTCTAGATCTAGAAGGACATCAAGTTTCATCATGAAGGTTTCCATCAAGATATTTTTTTTTACCTAATTTTTAGAGAAACTTCCAAATGTTATAGGAACTGATGAAGGCGACACTGTCTGAATTCTTTGGGGTTGTGGATATTGCCAAACCATGTTAAACTGGAGGAAGATGTTAAAGTTGCCTCTATCAGTTGCAATTTTTTGGCCACCAAGAAATAGTGGAACGAGTTGATACATACGGCTACTAATGTATTTGCTCCCCTACCTGTAGACGGATGGATATGTGACTCTCAATACTCCTTATGATGGAGGCAGAGGGTCAACTTGGGCTCAGTGTTTGCCCCCCTTAGAACAGCTTACTGTGATGTTTTTGATGCCCAATTTTTTTACATTTTGTATAGTGAGCAAATCAATCTGCCATCCTCCCCACCTTACGTATACAGTGAATCAATTGGACAACTTTTTGAATTTTTTTTTATGTCAAAGTAAAAACAATTTATACTGATTCCCTATTGGGAGAGAAATAGTCAACTGGTTGGACTGGAAACTCTCTAGTCATGGGTACATTAGCCACAAAAAGGGGAGGTTAAAGGGGTGGTCTGGGTTCAGAGCTGAACTCGGACATATCCCCTTCTTCACCCCGGCAGCTCCTCTGAGTGGAGCATCGGAGCAGTTCATGATCTGCTTTTTCATCAGATCCGGTCCTCTGCAAGGCGGAGGCTTCCACCTAGCATTGTTCCCAGTGACGTCACTTGTGCTAATGGGCAGGCAAGGGCTAGGGTGTTGTTAAAGCCCGCCCATTAGCAGCGGTGACGTCACCAGGAACACTGCTAGGCGGAAGTCTCTGCCTAGCATTGTAAGTTTGTAAACAAAAAAGCCCTATACAGCGCAGGGCAAGGGAGAGCATCGGAGCATGAAATTCACCGATACTCATCTCAGAGGGATTGCCTGGATGAAGAAGGGGATATATTCGGAGTCTACTCTAACCTAGAGATGAGCGAATCTTCAAAGATTCACTTCGACGAATATTCGCCAATTTTTTTTTTTTTTAAAGATTTGCTTCTGATAAGATTTGCTTCGGTCCAAGTTGCGTTAAAAAATATTTGTTATTCTGGTTGTGTTCTGTGAACATTCCCGCGAATACTTACGCATGAGCATACAAAGTGCGTAAAAAGCTTTAGCGTATTATTGTCTCGCGATTACGTCATATGCACGCACGACGCTAGACCCGCACAAATAACGAACATACAGTAAAAGTACACTACTTAACTGAATATGTTTGCATTAGTGTACAAATTATCAGATGCGTATGTAGTGTTAGCGTACAAAGATTTAAGAACATTTAAGAAGATTCGTACGAATCTGAAAAGATTCGGATTTGCTTCGGTGTCGGAAATAACGAAGGTTCGTAACGAATATATGAAGCAGCAAATAAATTCGTAACGAATAGGTTAGTAATGAATATATGAAGCAGCAAATAAATTCGCTCATCTCTTCTCTGAACTCTGACAACCCCTTTAAAAAAAGAAAATGAAAATTGTAAAGTTTTATAAAAATGTTTTAAATATTTGCCTTTGATTTGCAATGTTTTTCAAACCTGAATGTGTCACATTGTAAATTCTGTAATAAATGTAACATTCATTAATGTTGGGTTTCATTACTCTGGGGACCAAAAGATACGACTTTTCTTTATATTTTTGTGGTTAGCCTATGTGATAGGATTTGGTATTGGGGGATAATGAGGATTTGAGACAAGTCCTTAAAATCATAAAATCCCCAGAAAATGAAAATCCACAAAGCCACTTCAGCAATTTCTTAGCATTGTCTTTTTCAGGGAAAGATGTGTGATGGTCAATATCCTACAGGGGTAGTCCCCCAACTTTTTATGGTCTTGAATGGCAAGAATAATTTCTGCACAAATTAATGGGAGACTGATCCCCAAACTTAACTTGACTCCTGGACTGAAGATCCTCCTCTGTGATGCAGCCTGCCGAAGGCCCTTTATGTTGCAGCGTCCCCCGTCACAATAGAAAGCAAGTTAAGGGAGCTTGCTCCAGTTAGGAGCCCATTTACATTCCTTCAATCTCCAAACAATTGTGCAATGATGCAGAGCTGAATTTTCAAGGATGCATCACTTGTGCCCTGTCCAGAAAATTCCCAAGGTTTTCCTGCCATGAGCTGTGACTTCTGGAAAATGCATTGATCTATATGCAGATGTATCAGGGCTAAATTCAAAATAGGACTACTCCTTATGTGTACCATGTACAGTAAGTGCGGAGATCAGCAACCTCCAGCACTCCGGCTGTCCTGAAACTACAGCTCCAAGAGTTCTCCTTTCACTTCTATGGAAATTATAAGAATAGCTGAGCAAGTGTGCATGCTGGGAGTTGTAGTTTCACAGCAGCTGCAGTGCTTTAGGTTGCTGGAACCTGCTCTGTCTTAGTGAGTTAATGAGCAATTCACATTTATCATGTAGAGAAAGTTACTACAGGGCACTTCCTAATGTATTGTGATTGTCCATGTTGCCTACTTTGCTGGCTGGATTCATTTTTCAATCACATTATACGCTGCTTGTTACTTGGATTATGACCACCCTACAATCCACCCAGACTGTAGAAAAAAGTGGTGGCGTATGTGCACTCCCACGGTCTCGGCCACCATAGGCTGGAGCTTTTACCTATATTGTGCAAGCACGACCACTGTTGCTGATTTGCAGGGTGGTCATAACTATGGAAATGAGCCGTATACAATGGGATGGAAAAATGAATCCAGTCAGCAAAGGAGGCAATATGGACAATCACAATACATTAGTAAGTGTCTTGTAGTTAAGGCAGTAGATCCAACAGTGGTCTTGTATAAAACCTCAAACCCCAGTTAACACAAATCACCATGATTTTGATCTGATGACAAACCCAGCCCTGATACATCTCTCTATCTCATCTCATATCTATCTATCTATCTGTCGATCTAATATCTATCTATCTATCTAATATCTATCTAATATCTATCTATCTAATATCTGTCGATCTAATATCTATCTATCTAATATCTATCTAATATCTATCTATCTAATATCTATCTATCTATCTAATATCTATCTATCTAATATCTATCTATCTAATATCTATCTAATATCTATCTATCTAATATCTATCTAATATCTATCTATCTAATATCTATCTATCTAATATCTATCTAAATATCTAATATCTATCTATCTAATATCTATCTATCTAATATCTATCTATCTAAATATCTATCTATCTAATATCTATTATCTAATATCTATCTATCTAATATCTATCTATCTATCTAATATCTATCTATCTAATATCTGTCGATCTAATATCTATCTATCTAATATCTATCTATCTAATATCTATCTATCTAATATCTATCTATCTAATATCTATCTATCTAATATCTGTCGATCTAATATCTATCTATCTAATATCTATCTAATATCTATCTATCTAATATCTATCTATCTATCTAATATCTGTCGATCTAATATCTATCTGTCTATCTACACACATATATAATAAAAAACTGTATGTGTGATTCTAGCAGAAAATTTGAAAGGGGAACACCATCATTTTTTTCTCTATGTTAACAATTACTTGAATACTGTTGCATTTTTTGCTTTAGAATATTTTCTATAAAAATGTCTACCTTTAATCACAGGAGGTTGTCACAAAGTATTAGCCTAAGTGACGACCACCGTTGGGCTGAGGTTACAGTGCAATGTGGTAGTCACATCCTTCTGTCTGGGAACTTATTTAGGTGACAGAAGTGCAGAGGGCGCAGCAGTTGCAGAGAGAGCAGAGCCTCTAGGTGTAACGGTAACGCCCCCGTTGCTCCTAGAGGCTCATTTGCATCAACATCATCTTTCTCAGCAATGTGGACACATATGAACATGGGACCAACACAGATGTCTTCAGCTGCCAAGTGCACATGTAACAGGTCAGCCAGTTTTCCAGTGCACATATATTTCCTTGTGCAACCATTTTTACATGTTGATCTAGAGTTCATGAGATCCATTGTGTCACCTATCACCTGTGACAACTGGTTGTCTAGCCCCGCCCCCTTTTACTAACAAGTCTGAATAGAATTTATGTAGATAGTATAAATAAATGAATGTGTAGTGGCTCACCAATTACAGTAATGGAAGGAGGTGCTCCAAACAAATGGCTTATACCCGTAGCCACACTAATTTGAGTAGAAGATAGTTGTAAAAAGTGATGGGCAGACTCTACATCCGGGTAGAGTGTGCCCATCACTTTTTACAAATATCTTCTACTGAATAGAATTTATCTTGTAAATCATTGATTGAGAACTTTTTTGGGAGCTTTTGTTACTTTATTTGAGGAACCCAGCAGAGGATTACGGGAGCTAATATTGTTGAGAACTGACCGCAAAAAACATTGGAGTTTTATTGTAAAGTTTCTGTGTTCTTCAGAGCTGTAAGCCTCTTTTGAACCTGTTCCCTTGGGGTCTTGCTGGAATAAGAACGTGATCATTAACGCAGAGCAGATCGGAAACTTTATAACTCTTTGATATTTCGCCGTTTACATTCAACATATTTTCCGATCGTTTCCCACCAATGCGCTGCTTTTCCCGGTCATGTGACAAAATGTGGGCAATTTTTGTAACATTATAAACATTTATTCCAAATCGTATTTGTAAACAAACACAAAGTACAAAAACAAACTGGTAAAAAAACAAAGGAAAACAAAATGATACAAATTCTAAATAATCTCACACGAAACAAAAAAAATACAAAAAAAAGTGCTTGTGAAACCAAACAAGTGAATTGCACGTTTTAAAGTAGAAATATTTTAACTCATTCAATCCCGGCCAATGGTAGATCATTTTGCTCGTCGTAAATGAAGCAGTAGAGATACACGCAAACATTCAAATGAAAACTTCAAACACAATCAACTGCGTAGAATATAGGAAGTGTAAAAAAAAAAAAAAGGCTGCTCGCAACAGTGCAAGCCGCCATTGAAAAAAAAAAACTCACAATCTATATATAAGTGGTGCAATGGTGCAATACCTCTTCTCGGCCACATGGTGGCAGCGGTTTGATTCCATAGATTTGAGGATGTTATACAATTGACCCAGTAAAGAATCCAGCTGGTTAAATAAGAGGTGAAAGATCTGTGATCAGAAGAAAAATGTCTCCTCACATCTATAGAAAATTGAAACCTACGCTAGCAGTGACACCATAGTTACAAAGTTAAGTACAACTTAAAGGGCAACTCCAGTCACCTGGGTTAAAAATTGTTATAAATACCTTTTTATTTAGTACCAATGATCCATCCCACCATGCCTAAGTAGGTAGCGTATTCTCTTAAGCCAGGGAAGACCTTTCTCATGCACTCATTGTCGCCCCCTGCTGACTGATGTGCTAAGCAAAGTGGAGGAGGGGCAGTGACAACTGATCTGAGCATATTAGTGCCATATGTGTATTGCACCACCAACAAATACTACTAATTATTGTTATACCGCCCCCTATGTACAAGAATATAACTACTATAATACTGCCCTCTGCTGGAGAGAATATCTACTGTCCCTATGCACAAGAATATAACTACTACAATACTGCCCTCTGCTGGAGAGAATATAACTACTGTCCCTATGCACAAGAACAGGCATGGCCAACCTGCGGCTCTCCAGCTGTTGCAAAACTACAACTCCCAGCATGCTCAGTCTGCCTACAGCTATCAGCCTACAGCAGGGCATGGTGGGAGTTGTAGTTTTACAACAGCTGGAGAGCCGCAGGTTGGCCAGCCCTGCACTTGAATATAACTACTACAATACTACCCCCTAAGGAATTGGCACCTGAATATGAAGGAGAATTATCCACATGTGACTTAGAATTACAGTACCTTTTAAGGGGGTTCTCCGAGATCGGGGGTGCCCCTTTTCCTATGTGCAGCCACTCACGCATCACCAAATTCCAGTTCCAGTGGTGAGCTCCATTCTCATCTGCTTCTGGTCACATGCAATCTGCAGGAAGGTCAGTGCTGCCGGTCAATCGATGCCCTCTGTGGGTAAGGCACATGACCACTGCCACCAATATGGCTGCTGATTGGCCGGCAGCAGTGACACGCGTGCAGACCTCACATCATAATTCTGATCCAGAAGGGACCGTAAGCGGGAAGGGAACTCATTTCTGGAACCAAACTGCCAGTGACAGGTGAGACTTTTCTTTTAACTCCTGCATATGACAAGGGATTTCCGTTCTTGGAGTTCTCCTTTAAGTGTAACACTTATAAATAGCAAGGTTACACATTAGTAAAATGAATTAAAGGTAAGGACCACCAAAATTTTGTAACTTACCTCTACAGTGACCAGAGCTTTCACACATAAAGCTCCAAACCCCCTGCTTCTCATCGCAGAGACAGAAAACTACATAACAAAATTCTGGCTTCCTGAAGCCACCACTAGGGGGAGCTCACAGCACGGAACTAAATGGAAGTTGTGGACTCTCTATGCAGTGAGCTCCCCCTAGTGGTCATTGAAGGAAAATCTGAAGGTGGAGAAGCTGTTCAGCGCCACTCACCCTCTTACCATGAGGTCCATAGTAAACATGAGCTCTGGCTGTATGGCAGGTGGATATGGTAGGTGTACAGTACAACTGTCTATCACTGTTCTGCACCATGTTTATGATGGATATGGTAGTTTTGCTCGTGACCTGAGTGGGTGGAAAATTGAGGACTCTAGGGTCACTTTCTCATTGGCCATACCTTCCCCCCATCTGTGATTTTTGGAGAATACAGCTGGTGTCCTGACCCTTATCGAACACAGTTATATTTAACTTGGGAAAGCTGTAGTGAAGGGACTTCAGCTGGGAATGGGCGACCTCCAAACATGTGCACTGCAGAGGATAATTCTACTACGGTTTCTAATGATGAAATCTTTGTATTTTTTGTGTTTGCTTTTTACATTTTTGAACTTTTAAGGTCAGGGAATTCATGTGGCGCCCTAACAAAGGGATTGTCTCAGCACAGGAATTTCCTCAGGTCCAGTGACCAGGCTAGGGTTGCCACCCGGCCGGTAACTCATCGGCCAAGCCAGTAATTTTTTTTCTACCGCCAATAATAATTGCTAGTATTTTCCTATATGGACTGTTTCCATTGTGGAGCCCTTATTAGTACAGCCTTTAACTCTCGTCCTTCCCCCACTTGTGTTAAATAGAAAAAACAAAAAAACAACTCACCTCATCCATTTGATTGCACCACGGTGAATACTCGCTGCTCAATGGAACAGGACAGGACCTGCGAAACGTCATCACGCTGGAGTGCAGGTCCTGTCCTGAGCTTCCAGTGAGTGTTCACTGCGCCGCGATCAAATGGAGGAGGGGAGTGCTATTTTATTTTTTATTTTTGCACAAGCAGAGAATTAGTCATTAGTAATTTTGAGGGGTACTAATGTGAGCTTTACTATTACTGGGGGGCACTAATGTGGGCACTATTAATTCTGGCGGGCACTAATGGTGGGTTTATTAATTCTGGGGGGCACTAATTGGGGCATTCATATTATTGGGGGGCACTAATGGGGACATTATTAATTCTGGGGGGAATTATTTGGGGATTACTGAGGGGCACTAATGGGGGCATTATTAGTTTGGGGGTTACCAATGGAGGCATTACTATTACTGGGGGGCACTAATAGGGGCATTACTATTACTGGCGGGCTCTAATGGGGACATTATTAATTCTGGGGGCACTAATTGGGGATTACTATTACTGGCGGGCTCTAATGGGGACATTATTAATTCTGGGGGCACTAATTGGGGATTACTATTACTGAGGGGCAATAAGGGGGACATTATTAGTAAGGGGGGCACTAATGGTGGCATTACTATTACTGTGGGGCACTAATGGGGGCATTACTATTACTGGGGGCACTAATGAGGGCATTACTATTACTGGGGGCACTAAATAGAGCATTAATATTACTGGAGGGCTCTAATGGGCGCACTATTAATTTTGGGGGCACTAATGGGGGTTTTATTAATTCTGGGGGGCACTAATGGAGACATTACTATTATTGGGGGCACTAATGGGGGCATTAATATTACTGGGGGCATTAATATTACTGGAGGGCTCTAATGGGGACATTATTAATTCTGGGGGGCACTAATTGGGGATTACTATTACTGAGGAGCACTAAGGGGGACATTATTAGTTAGGGGGGCACTAATGGTGGCATTACTATTACTGTGGGGCACTAATGGGGGCATTAATATTACTGGAGGGCTCTAATGGGTGCACTATTAATTTTGGGGGCACTAATGGGGGTTTTGTTAATTCTGGGGGGCACTAATGGAGGCATCACTATTATTGGGGGCGCTAATATTACTTAAGGGCACTAATGGGGGCATTATTATTTATGGGGGACACTGATGGAGGCATTACTAACACTGAGGGCATTATCAATTCTGGGGGGGCACTAATGGAGGCATTCAAGTTACTGGGGAGCACTAATAGGGGCATTATTAATACTAGAAGCCACATTATGAGATAGCGACGTAACCCCCTGTATTAAGCCATGCCCCACAACCACACCCCCTTTAGGGTGTGGCTTAACTTGGCTGGTATTTTTTGTTAGGAAAGCTGACAACCCTAGACCAGGCAGATATTTCCCCTGCAGTGTAAATGCAGTATTACATGGCGACCATTCAGAAGCATGGGGCCCCTCATAATAGATGTCCAGATGCCCTAATTGGGCAATTCAGCAGGGGTCATCTTCATAAAGGCAACCCCTTTATGTGATTACAGGGCTCAGTTTTTACCCTCAGCCCATTAGGACCACCAGTATGGTTCATGTTTTGGTCCTTCCAGCTGCATACTGAAACCACCGAGGGCCCCGTCCCTGCTTCTGATAAGCTCTTCCCTTTTGAGAACATATGGAAACTTTTTGGACACCTAGTTTGGTTGCAACATACTGAGTCCTATTTGGGAAGGAGGAGTTTGTCTGTGCATATATTATGGCCACCACTAGAGGGCGGTAATAGCCCACACAAAAACACTATTAACCCCATCCTGGCCAAAACCAGAACTTGCTATCATAATAGCAAGCAGTCCCCAATGGACTTGTCAAACAGCGAATTTCCATGCAAAAAACACTAAATCCAATGTGATACAGCAGTGCAGAGACAGCGCATCTTTTTAAAGTGAACTCGCCACTCATAGATTGCAGCAGTTTTGAGGGCTGGGCCCATAGTTAGCCCACGAGGTCCACTTCATGAGACACGTGCTCATCGTCAGTCATGTATTCAGTAATTTTACGCTTCCTTTGTCTTTTTTTGTAACTTGCCTGTTGCTTCTTGAGACCGCCCCCGAGGAGCGCTGTGATGTGAACTTTGCGCCCTATGATGGCGGGAATTGCGCAATTCCACAACCTGGTCTCCATCGCTTGGCTCCTCATATCCTCAATGTTTCAGCAGCTAACACTGGTTAGAGGTATCATAACATAGGTATCGGATGAGTCTACCGGGAAGTGGCAAAGTGTCCAATAGTTTCAGGCGATTTCTATCCAGCAAACTCCGCACCTTCAAGCGGCACAAGTGGGTAAGAGGTCTCGGCAGTTCTGGAAAAGGAGTAAATTTAGAAAAATTGGTCAAGGCTTGAATTCAAAAATTTCCTCAAGATACTTTAAAGCTCAATGATTCCTCCACCAAGGACAACTGGCTTCCATCTGAGGTAAAACACTATCCACCGGGAACAATGGAAGCCATTGGATCATACCAAGAAGGTCTAGTGGTCAACCCTTATTGACTGAGCCGTCTATTTAGCCTGTGCCGTTGGGTGCTCCCCCTTCCCATAGTCCCTTGTTCTCAACATTTTGAAGGTCATGAACCTGAAATGAACCACAGTTTTACCTCAGAACTTGGACAGATCTTCAGAAAATGTATTATAGGAACCTTCGCCATATACTGACTGGGTCAACGAGGGTGGAGCATGACAAAGAACGTGATAGATATAGGGGTGGGGGTAACGTCCTTCCCTACAGGCACAGCTGAATAGTTATATATGATGAGAGGTAGGAATACTACCCCCACCAGAGTCTTGTGATGTATAACGGATATAAGGTACCTGCTTTTGTCTTAATACAGTCCCATTCAGAGTAACTGTCGAGATGCTCCTGCAAACGGGAACAGAGTCGCACATTCCCCACGTAATCCAGCAGGACGTCGATGATGGGACCGGCCCAGCGACTCAACTCCGGAGTGGAAACCATCTCACAAAACTGGAGAATAAGAACAAAACATTGACAGATAATGTAAAGCAAACTCCAAAAAGTATCAAAACCATACCAGGACACATAGTAGAACAACTGGGGCAGTATTATAGTAGTTACCGTATATTCTTGTACATAGGAGCAGTATTATAGTAGTTATATTCTTGTACATAGGAGCAGTATTATAGTAGTTATATTCTTGTACATAGGAAGCAGTATTATAGTAGTTATATTCTTGTACATAGGAGCAGTATTATAGTAGTTATATTCTTGTACATAGGAGCAGTATTATAGTAGTTATATTCTTGTACATAGGAGCAGTATTATAGTAGTTATATTCTTGTACATAGGAGCAGTATTATAGTAGTTATATTCTTGTACATAGGAGCAGTAATTATAGTAGTTATATTCTTGTACATAGGAGCAGTATTATAGTAGTTATATTCTTGTACATAGGAGCAGTATTATAGTAGTTATATTCTTGTATATAGGAGCAGTATTATAGTAGTTATATTCTTGTACATAGAAGACAGTATTATAGTAGTTATATTCTTGTACATAGAAGACAGTATTATAGTAGTTATATTCTTGTATATAGGAGCAGTATTATAGTAGTTATATTCTTGTACATAGAAGACAGTATTATAGTAGTTATATTCTTGTACATAGGAGCAGTATTATAGTAGTTATATTCTTGTACATAGGATGCAGTATTATAGTAGTTATATTCTTGTACATAGGAGCAGTATTATAGTAGTTATATTCTTGTACATAGGAGCAGTATTATAGTAGTTATATTCTTGTACATAGGAGCAGTATTATAGTAGTTATATTCTTGTACATAGGAGGCAGTATTATAGTAGTTATATTCTTGTACATAGGAGGCAGTATTATAGTAGTTATATTCTTGTACATAGGAGCAGTATTATAGTAGTTATATTCTTGTACATAGGAGCAGTATTATAGTAGTTATATTCTTGTATATAGGAGCAGTATTATAGTACTGGAGCAGTATTATAGTAGAACTGAAGTCTAATTAACACTGGGGGTCTGATTTGAGGTGTATTTTTTGGGGGTCTGATCTGTGGTCTAATTAACATTTGGGGTCTGATCTGAGGTCTAATGAAAAATATTGTTTTTCTTATTTTCCTCCTCTAATACCTAGGTGCGTCTTATAGGATGAAAAATACAGTACTTGTAATGGAGCTGGGGCAACATAAATCATTTGTGTCCTTGACTCTCTTCTTTCACCTACACTGATACACTGCAGCAAACCTTCAGGTCAGTGGAGAGAGGTGTGCTGGCGAAGTGTTTATTTCAGAGAGGAATACCTAAATTAGTGGATACTTGGTAGAAATTCCTCAGTTGTGTGAGCACAACTGAGACTGTAAACCATAATGTCTTAAAGGGGTTGTTTCATCTTGGATAATGGGGGCATATCACTAGGATATGCCCCCATTGTCTTATAGGTGCGGATCCCACCGCTGGGACCTGCACCTATATCCAGAATAGAGCCCTGCAAGGTGGTGGCTGGAGGACTCCGGTCCGGCCACCACCAAGCCAGCTCCTAATGCGCGGCCACTGCTCCTATTCATTTCTATGGAGCCGACGGAAATAGCCAAGCCAGTGCTCGGCTATTTTCGCTGGCCCAATAGAATGTAAATGGAGGGCGGCTGCGCATGTGCAGTGCACCCTCCTTCACTTTCGGGGCTCCGTTCTGGATATAAGTGCAGGTCCCAGCGGTGGGACCCGCACCTATAAGACAATGGGGGCATATCCTAGCGATATGCCCCCATTGTCCAAGATGACACAAACCCTTTAATTCACTGACAGCAAGCAAACGTCTTGAATATTCATATTAGAATTACGACTGGGCTGCACCTGGACAATTTTGGGGTGTTTGTGATCTTGGGGTGTATCATTCTGTCTCCTTGGATCCTCAGTTGGAGGATGAGGTGCACTTCCATATTCACACGTAAAGCAAGACTCCGCATCGCACCCAAGATCCATGATATACTTCAGCAGGCTCAGATACTTCATGGAGAACATGATGGTGGCCGGGAAGGAGGTAGGGTGGGTGGAGATATAAGCGTTTATATTTGCCCCGTGATCCAGAAGCATCTTCATGGTGGTGATGCAGCCATGTCGTATGGAGATCAGCAGCGGATTGATGATATCGATATTGGGGTTGGCTCCGGCTTCTAGCAGCAATTTCGTGGCATATATATTGTTGTTCATGACAGAAAAGTAAAGTGCAGTGCTGCGCCTGTCCTCATACAGCCTGGCCCGGTCAAACGATAGGGTGAAGTTGACATCATAGCCAGCATTGATGAGCTCTTCCAAGACGTCATCATTGTTGCACTCGGCTGCTAAGTGCAAGGGGCTTATCCCACTCCTCTTCACTCGCACGCGACTGGTTACAGGGATCAACATTGAGACTATTCTAAAAATACAGAACAACAATTGTCAGTATTATGTACAGAAAATTACATGACTATAGTTAAAAAAGCACAAGAATATATAATACTATGGGATAATAAGTCTGAGGTAATAAGTCAGAAATATAGCTCTGAGATAAAATGTCAGTGATTCCAGATAATATAAATGCCGGTAACCTTGACTGCAATATGACATAGGTCTAAGATAATAAGTCAGCTGTACGACATGGGTCTGAGATAATAAGTCAGCTGTACGACATGGGTCTGAGATAATAAGTCAGCTGTACGACATACATCTGAGATAATAAGTCAGCTGTTTACGACATGGGTCTGAGATAATAAGTTAGCTGTACGACATGGGTCTGAGATAATAAGTTAGCAGTATGTCATGGGTCTGAGATAATAAGTTAGCAGTATGTCATGGGTCTGAGATAATAAGTCAGCTGTACGACATGGGTCTGAGATAATAAGTCAGCAGTATGACATGGGTCTGAGATAATAAGTCAGCAGTACGACATGGGTCTGAGATAATAAGTCAGCAGTATGACATGGGTCTGAGATAATAAGTCAGCAGTATGACATGGGTCTGAGATAATAAGTCAGCAGTATGACATGGGTCTGAGATAATAAGTCAGCAGTATAACAGCAGTATAGCTCTGAGATAATTAGCCAGCAATATGATATCTCTCTCAGATAGTCAGCAGTATGATATTGCTCTGAGATAGTAAGTCAGCAATATAAAACAGCTCTAAGATGAGTCAACAGTATGCCATAGCTCTGAGATAATAAGTCAGTAGTATGAAATAGCTCTGAGATAAAATTACATAGCTCTGAGATAATAAGACAGCAATATGATTGCGCTTTGACATAAGTCAGCAATATGACAGTGCTCTGAGACAATAACTCAGCTGCATGACATAGTCCTGAGATAATAAGTCAGTCATATGAAAGAGCTCTGAGATAATAAGTCAGCTGTATGACATAGATCTGAGATAGTAAGTCAGCAACGTGACATAGCTTTGAGATAACAGCTCAGCAAAATGACATTGCTTTGAGATGAGTCAGCAGTATGACATAGCTCTGAGATAATAAATCAGTAATATGACATAGCTCTGAGATAATAAGTCAGCAGTATGACATAGCTCTGAGATAATAAGTCAGATTATAGAGATAAGATCCAGTTCCAGCTTTTCTGCCCGGGTCTCTTTCATACGTCTCATGTACAATGTATAAAATCTTTACTGTAATGTTACGTAGGACTAGCGTCCGGATACAGGTGCCATAAACATCGACGGTGGAGCATCCCTGTAACTCTGGGGCCCGTTCTCCATGTGTTCCTCGATGTCACGTGTGATATGGATGCACTTACATGTTCCAACAACAACGTAAGAGATTCCTGAGTGTTGACATCAGATCCCCCCCGCGCGTATACAGCACCAGCGCGCTGTTACTATTACCAATGCCAGATGTATTACTCAGTGTGTGTGCGGGACCTGTCAGTTTCATCTCACTTTCCTCATGTTGGAAGCATGCAATATGTTTTTTTGGGGGGCAGAGTTCAGGGGTGAGAGAGATATAATGTACGTAGGGGGAGGGGTGACTTACTCGTCATTGTCACGTTTCTTGGCCGCGATGTGAATGGGTAAAAACCCATCTTTATTCTGCCTGTTGGCGTCGGCTCCTTGTGCCAGGAGGAACTCAACGATCTCCTCGTGGCCGTTTTTGGAGGCTTCATAGAGGGCCGTGGCGCTGTCATTGGCCTGGGTGTTTATGTCAGCTCCTGGTTAAAAAAAAAAAAAACAATTAAAGGGATTGTCCATCTACATTTTTTTTTTTACAAAAACTTTATTACTAATTCTCTAAATGATGGAGTACACCTAGATTTATTCATTGCCTGTTTTCAGCCAAACCTAAGTGATCAAAGACAGACTGGTTGCCAAGGCGGTACTCCCTGACAATCCCCATGGAAAAGCATCGGCTGTGCATTATTGCTTAAAAAACAACTCCATCATGGTTGTACGTCTAAGGAGCTGTACGCCATTTTTTTTCCTTTCCAGGTGTCAGTTCGTTACAGGGTCAGACTGGCCCACCAGAGCTCCAGCGTATCCTCCAGGGGGCCAAGGCTCCAATACAATAGTGGGCCCACAGGACCTTGTTTGTAAGAAAGTTGGGTGACAACCAATATGGCCGCCATTACGTCTCCCACACATACCTCGCAACCGTCCCGGATCCAGCAGGACAGTCCCGAATTGCAGCGGCTGTCCTGCTGTCCCGGTACGGGGGAGGTATGTCCCGCTTTCTGGCAGCTGTCCCTGCGTCGGTAGGAGGACGCAGAGACAGTTGCCATAGTGAAACAGAGAGCCGGCATCGGCTCTCTGCTTCATCAACCCTCCCCATAACAGTTCTACATACCTCTGGTCTGTGCAGGGGGCGGGGCCGGGCAGCAGTCAGCCTAGGCTCCGCCCCCACCACAGACTAGAGCAGCCGATGTCCTCCTGCTGCTGCTAGGAAGAAGGTAAGTATGTAGTGTTTATTTTTTTTTTACTTTCTGTGAGGGGCACAATGTGGGAATATTACTGGGGGGCACAATGTGGGCATATTACTGGGGGGCACAATGTGGGCATATTACTGGGGGGCACAATGTGGGCATATTACTTGGGCACAATATGGGCATATTACTTGGGGGGCACAATGTGGGCATATTACTGAGGGCTCAGCTGGGCATATTACTGGGGGACACAGCTGGGCATATTACTGGGGGGCACAATGTGGGCATATTAATGGGGGCACAATGTGGGCATATTACTGGGAGCACAGCTGGGCATAATTTTGTAAATACACAATGTGGGCATAAATACTGTGGGGGCATTAAGGGGACTGAGTGGGATTAGGTGTATAGTTAGGTTTTGGGCGGAGTTAGAGGCGTGGCCTAGTGTGGAAAAAATCTGCCGCGCCACACAGTGTGTCCCTCTTTGGTGGTTTGCAAAGTTGGGAGGTATGCCCACATAGATTGTGCCCCATCTTTCCTAGATCCCTGAATGATAAATCTGCCTTGTTGGTCAGCTCTACAGGACGTAGATGTGTCTCAGCATAATTCTAGGAATGCTGGTTAGCAAGGCGGCCATATTGGTTGTAACTCAGCTTTCCCCAAAACAGATATAACTGAATATTTATCTGCATAGAGATGAGAGTGTCTATTGTGATAACCTGTAGCTTTGGAACCTACCGCATTTGACGATGTACCGCAACGCCTCCAGCTGTCCACTCTGCGCAGCCACAAATAAGGGGCTGATGCCGTAACAGTTCTTGCCCTCAATTTTTGCTCCTCCCTTTACCAAGATGTCGATGATATCCAGCGCGTTCCTCGCCACCGCCTCATGGAGCGCCGTCCAGCCCTGGTTACAGCGGTGGTTAACGTCAGACCTGTAGTCCACCAGCATCTGAGCCGCACTGCTGTTCTTCCGCTCACACGCTGCGAATATCGAATTAGTATAATACGAGTTAAAATGGTACTTGAGTCGGTGTATCTAAGCTTATCATGTGTGATACTGTCTAATGGTCTGATGTATCTAATCCTATCATGTGTGATACTGTCTAATGAGCCGAGGTATCTAATCCCATCAGGTGTAATGCTGTCTAATGGGCTGATGTATCTAATTTTATCATGTGTGATACTGTCTACTGATATATCTAATCCTTTCATGTGTGACAGTGTCTAATGAGCTGAAGTATCTAATCCGCTCATGTGCAATGCTGTCTAATGGGCTGATGTATCTAATTCTATCATGTGTGATGCTGTCTGCTGAGGTATCTAATCCGATCATGTGTAATGCTGTCTAATGGGCTGATGTATCTAATTCTATCATGTGTGATACTGTCTGCTGAGCTATGCACCTAAGGTGGATACCCTCTTCTGAGCGGGTGTATCTGAGCCCATTCTGTGCGCGGTTTCGGGGTGTGGACGCTTTTACCTTTATACAGGGGGGTTTCTCTGGACTTGTTCACAATGTCGGGCTCCGCTCCAGACTGCAGCAGAAACTGTATACACTCCAGGTGCTCCTGTACAGTAGCGAGGTACAGCGCCGTCTCCTCGTGCAGGGTCCGCTGGTCGATCATCAAAGGATAGGCTGCACAGAAGACACACATCTGACGTCAGTAATTTCATTAGGTATTGTGCTGGTAGCCATTCAGTGATAGGTAGCCATACAGTGACAAGCATCTAGTGACAACCATACAGTGACAGGCTGCTAATGACAGCCATACAGTGACCGCCGTACAGTGACAGCCATACAGTGACTACTGTACAGTGACCGCAGCGCAGTTACTGCCATACAGTGACGGCCGCACAGTGACAGTCGCACAGTGACAGCAGCACAGTGACCACCATACAGTGACCGCCATGCAGTGACCGCCTTGCAGTGACAGCTGTACAGTGACAGTGACAGCCGCACAGTGACCGCCGCACAGTGACAGCCGCACAGTGACCGCCGCACAGTGACAGCTGTACAGTGACCGCCGTACAGTGACCGCCTTGCAGTGACTGTTGTACAGTGATCGCTGTGCAGTGACTGCCGGTCCGCCGTACAGTGACCACAGTACAGTGACAGCTGTACAGTGACAGGTGGATTTTCCTGAGAATAAGACAAATTCCATCCACCAACCTTTGAGCAGAAGCTTCAGGCAGGGCAGGGAGCCGTAGTACGCCGCCTCGTGCATGGGCAGCCAGCCATCTTTGTTGGGTTCGCACAGCCGTGTCCCGGATTTCAGGAGGTTACTCAGCGCCTCCTCATCTCCCTTTTTGATGATCTCCTCGATGGGGTTCCGTTCTCTGTGAGAGAAAAAGGCCAAAGTCAGAGAAAACCTCTGGCAGGAAGAGGCAGACATCTTTCTGGCCCCAACCTCTGCCCCATCCCCCTGGTTACCCTGTAATCTGCACTGCGGGGACACATTGGGGACAATCAGTGGAGTAAGTGGAGATGGTCCTGCCGACAACCAATCAGATTCCAGCTCTCACTCTTCATAGGCCGCTTCGAAAATGAGAGCTGTGACCTGATTGGTTGCCAAGGGCAACCTGCTCCACTTTTCCTCCATACTAGTTTTGCTAAATCTCCCCCAAATTTCTCCATGATTCAGGAGGCCTCAGATGTCAACGTGACAGAGGCCGCAGAGCAGTCTTCTCACGCCTGTCAGTGGGGGCTGTCATTTGGTTTCCTGATGACATAATACGCAGCAATTAGAGGAGCAGGAGCCTTGTGCACGGCAGGAACGCAGGAGGAATGATTGCATTTCTCGGATAATTAGCCTTCATGTCGTGTGGCTCCTCAGAGCAAAGTCAGCGCCAAGACAAACACCAGCAGTAAATCCACATGGATGCTGAAGTCATCATTGTGGCCAGAGGAGAACAATCTGATTCCAAATCTATGGGGCATCACTGCCGGACGCATCAACACCCCGGACCTCCATATGTCACTTATTGAGGGGTCCTAAAGATACTCCATAACAGAGCAAGCTACAGATGCCTACGTTACAATGTACCAGCCAACTGCCCTCATAACAATGTACCAGCCATAGTGCCACCATAACAATACCAGCCTCATGCCACTATAACAATGCACCAGCCATATGCCCTCATAACAATGTACCAGCCACATGCACTTATAACAATGTACCAGCCACATGCCCTCATAACAATGTACCAGTCACCTACCCACGTTACAATGTGCCAGCCATATGCCAACATAATAATGTACCAGCCACATGCCACCATAATAATGTACCAGCCACATGCCACCATAACAATACCAGCCGGATGCCACCATAACAATGTACCAGCCATAGTGCCACCATAACAATGCACCAGCCACATGCCCTCATAACAATGTACCATCTGGATGCCCACATTACAGTGTACCAGCCTCATGCCACCATAACAATGTATCAGCCACAATGTTACCATAACAATATGCCACTCACCTGCCCTCAGAACAATGTACCAGCCACATGTGACTGATACATTGTTATGAGGACATGTGGTTAGTATATTGCTCAGTTCAAAGTGCCATAAGGGGGGGGCATTATTACTGTCTATCATGAAAAAAGGGGGCACCATTACTTTCTAGGGGGCACACCAGGGGCATTGTAACTTTCTAAGGGGTATCATCAGAATGGCAGGTGTAAGTTAGGGAAAGGTAGGGAGGATTGTGGAAAAGCGAGAAGCCAAAGACGTCTGCAGACACAAGTCATGGATGGAAGAAGTCGTCATGGTGGTCTGATGCCCGATGGAAAAGATGTAAAAAGTGAATCAAAGAACATGTGTGTCAACGGTAAATTGGATTGGATTTTACTGCACTGCATTCACTTATACCGTCTGAAGAGCGCCCGTGTAACACACATACCGTGTGGTTATTGTATTCAGTAACAGTATGGTGGTGATATTCAGTCACTACGTGTCACTACGCAGTTGTATGGCGGTATTATTCAGTTGTTATTTAGTGGTATTGCTATGTTGCGGTGTTACCAAAGTTGGAAGCTGTCTTAAGCAACACGTGCGTTTTTTGCCCTCCTCTGCTCTGAGCTCCACAATACGCCGCTGCCTACATCCGATAATCCAGATGCTCTGATATTTCGGCACTTTTCCCCAGAGCAGGATTTCAGTATAATGTAAAATTTCTATGCCGGATAAAATAATTTTACAGTAACTTCATAATACTTGTGCATCTGCAGAATGTCACTGCGTGGACCCCCTGAACTCCGTACACAATTTCATATGTCACAATGTGTTAATTTCACAGGAGCACATATGTAACACGTTAGGAACATGTAAAGATCCCAGGGGCAACTGTTTCTTAGAACAGCCGACTGACAGCAAGAGTTCTCCGGCATGAATGGAGACTGTCTCAGCTGTCATGGCAGCTGCACGGGGTCAGGGGGACCGTGTGGAGAGAGAGGCAAGTGTGTAGGCGTATAATTGCCCTGTAATGTGCGGCCCCTGTGTCACCCACCCTGCACGGCTGTCTAAGAACTGAGGGTCTGCTTCAATATCCTCCCTGCCTCCGCTATGAGAATGTCCCTGACAGCTGTACGACCCAGGAAAGACAAGGGGGAGGGGTCAATCACGTCCCTTTAAATTTGGAAATGAAGAATTACACAGCTTTACCTCCATGGTGGTTTTATCTAGGCAGTATATAGTGCTGACACTGTATGGTGGTATTATCTGTGCTCTGTATGGCTGAACTATCTAGGCAGTGGATGGTGGTTTTAGCTGAACGTTGTATGGTGGTATTATCTGAGCTCAGTATGAAGTTTTTATCTGGGCACTGAATGGAGGCATTATCTGGAATAGTATGGTGGTATTATCTGGGCATTAGACGGTTGTATTTTCTAGGCACTGTATGGTGATATAAGCTGAGCACTGTATTATGGTACTATCTGACGTTGTGTTGCTGTATTATCTGGACACTGCATGGTTATATTATATGGGAACTGTAAGGCGGTGTTACCCGGATTTTTTTATTATCCGGGCTCTGTATGCCTGAACTAGGCACTCTATGGCGTGTGTAATGGTTTTAACTGGACATTGTATGGTGGTATTAAGTGGCATTGTATGGTGGCATTATCTGGATGCTGTGTGAGGATATAATCCGGGCACTGAATGGTCGGATTATCTGGGCACTGTATAGTGGCATTATCTGGCAGAGTATAGTGGTATTATCTAGGCACTTTATGGTGATATATGGGCACTGTATGGTGGCATTATCTGGCATAGTATAATCTGAACACTAGATGGTTGTTTTGATCTGGACACTGTATGGCGATATAAACTGAGCATTGTATTACGGTATTATCTGACATTGTATTATGTGTAAGGCAGTGGCAGGCTGTATCTATGAGGGCAGGTATATCTCTCCAAGACTGCTGCAGGAGGCATGTATTATGTAGCGTGTTTTATGTCATGTGGAGGTTTGGAGGACGGGTCACCAAGATAACAACTCTTGGTGAAGTAAAACCAGAGTAAAGTGTCTGCTAAGTAATAGCAGACGCTGATATTTCTCAACATGGCTGGAAACAGTCATTTGGGCCTGGTTTTACTGGGGATGAGCAAAGTGCTGGGTGGGTGCTCATTCCCCTCGCTCCACTCCGGGTTTCTGCTGGAGCCCATGTCCAGGAATCCCAATTAATCCTGCAGCAAGGGTTAGGTGTGTCTCAGTTTAGAGTTGGCCAGGTTGGTGTGAGGTAACACTGCCTGAACTGGAGACCTGTGGATGATTTATATGGACTGAGAATACGGAACCTGTGTGTCCTCTTTACCCGGCTGTGTACCGGTGATGTTGTTTTGAGCTGGAAGAAACCTGCAATAAAGGTATTTAACTGGACTTTTCCTGGTGTCACTACCTTGATTCTGGGCTGAGTGTCAATGACCTGCTACATATGGCATACCTCCCAAGTGTCCCTCTTTTTGACCCAAGTCCCTCTTTACTCCTTAAATGTCCCTCTTTTTGACCTTGATTAATACATAAATGTGCATTAATAAATTCACTAAATTGCTCCTTACTAAACTATCTGTTT
Source organism: Rhinella marina (assembly GCA_900303285.1). NCBI lineage: Eukaryota > Metazoa > Chordata > Amphibia > Anura > Bufonidae > Rhinella > Rhinella marina. The sequence continues at coordinate 260,801 of ONZH01013158.1, read as the reverse complement.
GGTTTTTACCTGTATATTACACAATAACTCCATTATTTGGTGCAATTTGGACCTTAAAATATCTATAATCTGATGATTTATGTGCTAATATTTATATGGACATTGAAGCGCAAGAAAAAAAAAGGCCGCAGGGGCTCCAGTAATTATGATTTGGGCGGAGTTAGAGGCGTGGCCTAGTATAAAAAACTGCCGTGATGCGCGCCGCACACATTGTCCCTCTTTGCAATTTTCAAAAGTTGGGAGGTATGATATGGTATTATCTGTTACCATAATCCAAAATAGACCTTGGCCCAAAAATCACTTCTATAAATTATATCCATTAGTCATCAGACTATATTTTCTGTTTTTGGCCTTCTATAATTTATAGAAGGACAAAAACAGAAAATATAGTCTGATGACTATTGGATATAATGGTATTATCTGGACACTGTATGGTGGTATGTGGACATTTTATGGTAGTATTCTTTGGATTCTGTACATTTGACTACAGTATGATACTATTTGGTTACACTTTTAAATTGCTGCTTGAACTCTTTATGGTGGCATATATTAGGTATTGTATTGGGGTAAATATAGCACTGAAATTTGGGCATTATATGACGGCTATTTTAATGGCACTGTTGTAGGGCACCATATGACAGCTACTTTCCGACATTGAATAGTACTGTTCTTGGTGCAGTGGATGGTAGCATTCATTCAGACATATCGTTTGGTCCCTGTGTGATGTATAAAAGGGATAGCATGGCACTGCATGTATCTGGTAGTATTATTTGGGCACTGCATGGCACTATTTTATGGGCACTTTTTTCACCTTGCACCATATTACTAAGTGTGAGCATTTGGCTCTGGCTTTGTGTGGCAGTATTATTTTCTTCGTATTATGGTGGTATCATTTGAGCTCTGTCCTGTATGGTAGCATTATTGTACGGTGCTACTATCTGGTCGCTGTATGGCGTTACTGGGAGGCAGTATTACATTTTTGATAGACTATTGTGATCGTGTTTCTATCGGTACTCTGTTATAATATAATCAAGCTGTACGGTTTTCATGATTTACCAGCAGGCAGTTTTTGCTCTCTGTCCTCAGAGGGGCCCCTCGTAATGTTTGCCCCCGAGACCTCCCTGGATTGATAATGACATCTTTAATCCTTGGGCCTTGTGGTGCTTTTATATAATAGCCATTATTTACCTTCAACGGGAAGATCTGTGGACATTATATCTCCTTCATCTTGTAGATCTCATACCCGGGAGATGATCACATGTTTACACTTAACTTCAAAGCGGAGGTCCACCTACCTGCCCGTCTGACTCATTTACTATGTGTGATCCTAATCTGCCGCTGCTTATTCCATTCATTTTCCACCTGGGCTGAATTACCGACCTGGGGGGGTGGGGTGGTAGTTGCCTCAGGTAATCGCCTAAATACCAATCCCTAAAACCCCCTTAAAGGGCATCACCAGTAAAGATAGGAGTCATCACCTAAGTCACGTACATTCATTTTTGTTGCTGGGTGACATCCAGTATGGGACTTTCACACAGCTTTCCTAGTCCTGAATGGCTCATTACTGTAGTATTGAAGGAGAAACCATTGTTTCAGTAGGCAGATTTGCCACTCAGGAGTCTGGAAAAGCTGGATGACAGCCAGTGGGGCTCAATTATAGCTCCTAGAAGGATTTTCACCCAGCTTTTCTAGGGCAAAATGGCTAATCTGCTAAAGTATGTAGTAATAAGTGAGGTTTATTTTTTGCTATTCGGGAATCTAGGAAAGCTGGGTAACAATGAATACGGCCAGAATTACAGTCCTGAATTATATGAATGACTAAGGAGCAAGTAATAAACCATTGCAAAATTAAGCATTTTTGCTATTCAGGAGCATGGGAAAGCTTAGTGACTAGCATCATGTCAGTAGTCACCACCACGATAGGGGTTATCGCCCCGCTTTCCCTGACGGGGGTTATCGCCCCGCTTTCCCTGACGGGGGTTATCGCCCCGCTTTCCCTGACGGGGGTTATCGCCCCGCTTTCCCTGACGGGGGTTATCGCCCCGCTTTCCCTGACGGGGGTTATCGCCCCGCTTTCCCTGACGGGGGTTATCGCCCCGCTTTCCCTGACGGGGGTTATCGCCCCCCCCATTCCAATTTCTTAAACTAACCCCTTCGCCACAATAAAAGCGCTCATTGCCCACAGCTCTTCCGCTGCCCCTCTCTTGCCCCTACCTGGTGTGGCCTGAGGCGATTGCCTCAACTGGCCTCATTGGTGGTGCATGGGCTCATGCACACGACCGTATGTATTTTGCGGTCTGCAAAAAATGGATCCACAAAAAATAGGGATGACGTCCCTGTGCATTCCGTATTTTGTGGAACAGGACAGCCGGCCCCTAATAGATCGGTCCTATCCTTGTCCGTAACGCGAACAATAATAGGAAATGTTCTATTTTCTTGCGGAACGGAAATACGGACGTACGGAAACGGAAAGCACATAGTGACTTCCGTTTTTTTTTTGTTTTTTTTTTGCCAACCTATTGAATTGAATGGTTCCGCATACGGTCCGCAAAAAAAACATAATGGACATGAAAACAAAATATGTTCGTGTGCATGTGGCCTAAGGCCGCAGTCACATCTGATCCGACACAAATGTCGACTGTCGGCCGGACCAAACACTGTTGCATGCAGCAATTTTTGTCCTGCCGAAACCCGACACTTATGCCGGACCTCATTACAGTCAATGGGGATCCGGCAGTGAGCTACACAATCCGGCAATGCTGGATCTGGTGAAATCTGGCTGGCTGCTCCGGCAAAGATCTGCTCCTGCCCAAATGAACAAAATCTGAGACTATGTTCGCATCTCCGTTGGAGATGATCCGGCAGCATGATCTGGCATAAATGCCGGACAAAAAAACGCTGGACACAGAGATATTTGTGTGGCCAAAAACTTGCATTTTTGCCGGAAACCAGCCGGATCACCACTGGATCCCATTATAGTCAATAGAGATCCGGCGTGATCTGTTGAATCTGGCAATGCCGGATCCGGTGAACTCCGGCAGGCTGGAAACGTTCACCGGAAATAATGTATTTTAAGCCACCCTTACCAATGTGTTATACTTCCCAGTAACCAATCACGTGGCAGCATTCATCACCGGTTGCATCCGATTGGCTACTTAGATAGTTTAGTACAAATCAGAGCCGGCAAAATTCCGACATGATCCAGGCCGTGCTGCAAACTGCAGAGATTACATGGTGGGGTGCAGATGAATCAAATGCAATAGATGCAACCCCCTCCCCCCAAGGAAGGACTTACAGCTCCATTGTTCCAGTGCATCTTGATGTATGAATAGAATGCCAGTACTACAGTAAAGACTGACACACAGGCAGAGCAGCAAGATGATGTCTACACGATTGTCACTCAGCATTGCACTGGAGAATGCTAGTTATGGTTATGATTATGGCCCCTGTCACAGTCACCACCGGTCACCCAGCCTCCTTAACCTGCACCACGACTACTGACAACCATGCGAACATTTCCGATGTTATCAGTACATAGGAAAATTACAGTTTCAGCAGTTTTCCATGGCATGCTTCATAAGATAAGAGAATTCCCTTCCATCACATTCCCAACCCCCCCCCAGCAGACAATAGATGTCACTTACACGGCCTTGGCGTTGAGACAATAACTCCCATCGTATCTCTTCCTCACAACTCCCGCGCTGAATTCAGGGTTCAGGGACTGCACCGCGGCGGTGGCCTGGAGGGACCTGGATTTGTGGCGACATTTGTGAAACAATGAGAAATACTCGGAGTAGGAGAAGCAGATCATGTCCACTACACCTTGTGAGGGGAGAGAGGAGCCTGGCGGAGGGGAGAAGGAGGCACTGACAGATGAAGCCTCCTGCCGGCTGAATGGAAGCAGATGGTGCGGGCTCTGGAATCAGCTGCTAAGTGCTCTTGATTATTTTTGGCCCTGGGAGGAAACGTCAAGGGATTTAAATGACCATATAAGACAACAATGGAGTAAAAACAGCGCATAGGATCTATAGGTCCAAGGTCTGGGGGGGTTCACCTCCAGCACATGTGAGAATGACCCCCACTCCCCTGCTGGAAAAGTGTCACCGACCACAGAATGATCGTCCTCTGCACGTCTGACCCACTACACCTGGCACAACCTGTTCACATGCTGCCTCCTCCTTTATTTTTCAAAGCTGAACCGATGGCCATAGTTTTGGTCCGCATCCGATCCACGTTTTTTGCTTGCGGATCGGATGCAGACCCATTAGTCTCTGTGGGGCCTCAAACGATGGGGACAGCACCCTGTGTGCTTTAGATACATCAGTATTATGCATGATATGTGTAGATACAGCAGATAATGTCATATATAGTGGGCTTAGATGCAGCAGTTAGTATTACACGTTATGGATTTAGATACAACAGTTAGCTTCACACATGATGGGCTTAGATACAGCAGTTAGTTTCACATATGATGGGCTTAGATACAGCAGTTAGTTTCACATATGATGGGCTTAGATGCAGCAGTTAGTATTACATGTTATGGACTTAGATACAGCAGTTAGCTTCACACATGATGGGCTTAGATACAGCAGTTAGTTTCACGTATGATGGGCTTAGATGCAGCAGTTAGTATTACACGTTATGGACTTAGATACAGCAGTTAGCTTCACATATGATGGGCTTAGATACAGCAGTTAATTTCACATATGATGGGCTTAGATGCAGCAGTTAGTTTCACATATGATGGGCTTAGATGCAGCAGTTAGTATCAGACATGATGGACTTAGATACAGCAGTTAGTTTCACATATGATGGGCTTAGATGCAGCAGTTAGTATTACACATTATGGACTTAGATACAGCAGTTAGCTTCACACATGATGGGCTTAGATACAGCAGTTAATTTCACATATGATGGGCTTAGATGCAGCAGTTAGTATCAGACATGATGGACTTAGATACAGCAGTTAGTATCACATGTGATAGGCTTAGATACAGCAGTTGGTCTCAGACATGATACACTTAGATACATTGGTTAGTTTCACACCTGATATGCTTAGATACAGCAGTTAGTCTCAGACATGATACACTTAGATTTCACACCTGATGAGCTTAGATACAGCAGTTAGTCACAGACATGATACACTTAGATACATCGGTTAGTTTCACACATGATGGACTTGGATACAGCAGTTAGTCTCAGAAATGATACGCTTAGATACATCGGTTGGTCTCAGACATGATACACTTAGATACATTGGTTAGTTTCACACATGATGGACTTAGATACAACAGTTGGCATCACACATGAGATGCTTAGATACTCTATCCAGTCCAGAACAGCTGTAATAAAGTGATATTGTCCTATCCTTCATTCTGGTTCTGAGGATGTAGCCGGGAAGACCCAGAGTATAAAGGGTGCTGGGTCCATTCTCCCCTCTCCGGTGGGTGCAGCAGTTATCAGGGTGGGGGAGGGGAGGCCGGGATCTGTCTGTAGGAGCTAATTGTATATGTAATAATGGGATGGGGGTGGGGAGTATGGACAAAGGCACTGCCAGCTTTCAGAATAGAGGACTTATGTCCCCATGCGGTGATGCTCTCTACCACCATATTGTCATTGGGCCCATTGTCTGCCCTGGGAGGAAGGAGGGGTCTATAGGGGTCTTCAGCTGTCAGGGTCCTGTCCTGTAATATCTATATTTATAGCTATTATTTCATAGACTGGGGGGGTTATATGACTGGATTCACACATGCAGGTTTTCTGGATAAAGTACCCTCAGGACACTTTCACACAAACTATATGGATTGTGTCCGGATCTGTTCAGGAAAAAACTGATGGTTCTGCATGCGCAGCCGCCCTCCATTCATTTTCTATGGGGCCGTCGAAATTAGCCAAGTGCTGGCTCAGCTATTTCCATCCTTTCACTTCTATAGGGAGAATGGAGTCCTCCAGCCACCACCTTGCGGGACTCCGTTCCCGATATAGGTGTGGGTCCCAGCGGTGGGACATTGGGGGGGGGATATCCTAGCGATATGCCTCTATTGTCTGAGATGATATTGTCAGGGTGATAACATTGTAACCATTCGTGGTTATCATTATATGTTCCTATATTTATTTATACAGACGCCTCCATATTTTACACACGTTTTTTTTTTAAGCTCCAAAACACTAACGATATTAAAAACAACATAGAAAATTGTTGTCAATTATGGACGAGCATGTCCTTTATCTGGTTGAAAGGATCTGTAGGAGTATCTATAAGATAATAGACTACTATATGTGCAATGGATAAAATGGGTGGTGAATCCGGTAAATAAGTTTGAGTAATGTATATAAAAAATATATATTTTTAATTATTGGTATTAAACAGGAAAAATTAAAAAAAAAAATATGTCGAAAAATTATAAAAGAGGAGAATTATATAAAAAAAGGAAAAAAATATTAAAAACAAATGTCATTGGCCCCAAAAATGCAACTCAAGGCTAAAAAAATGCTCCTGTTTGTCCTATGTTTATTTTAAAGTCGGACCAAAATAGTACACACTGCAGTCCGGTGGTCCGGGAGGAATAATGAACATGTGACTTGGCCCATTGACTTTAATGTGTCAGCGTTCAGTCCGGGTGTTGTCCATTCTACACTCAGATAGTCACAGACATCTGAATGAGGATTTAAAGGGACTCTGTCACCAGGATAATCGCTATTGAAGTCAGGGGGTGCAGAGGTAGCAGTAGCTACCGGGCCAAGGAACCTGAGGGGGCCCAAAGACCCTTGTGCCGCATAAGACACAGAAAGCACTAAGGGAAGGGGGACCCGAGCTGAACTCTTGCACCAGGGCCGATGAGTCTTTAGCTACGCCTCTGATTGAAGTAAAGCCATGGCCTAATAGCACTTAATACCTTATTTCCAGATGTGCCTTTGTTTCAGCAATAGATGTTTTCTATCTTCTGAAAATCCAGTTTATTTGGTATGCAAATGAGCCAGTAAGGTGCCCAGAGGGACGTCACTCTTGCAGGAAGGAGCCCAGGCATGACTCCTGCTAGTGCCCAAGACCGCCATCATGCTGGGAGCAGGGAAAAGGGGGCGGGGTTATAACTTGAATGTGATGTAGGAGGGGTGGGTGGGCTCCTTCCTACAAGAGTGACGCCCCTCCGGGCACCTTACTGGCTCATTTGCAGTGCTATTAGGCTATTAGGCCATGGCTTTACTTCAATAGCAACTATGCTGGTGACAGATTTCTTTTAAAGGGTTTCTGTCACCAGTTTTTTCGGTATGAATCAGGCTGACATTAGAGATGTGCTAATGTCATCTGATTCCAAATATATATCTGTTTTATTTACTGGTGCCCCCATTTTTATATAAAATGAACTTTTATTTTATGCTAATAAGGCTCCTAGGTGCAAGGGGCGTTACCTCTGCTCCTAGAGGCTCTGTTGATTGACAGGACCAGACAGAGAAGAAACACTGCATTCACCATACCTTTTAAGGACCTTCAATGATGTCATGACCATGTGATCAGTCACATGGTTTCGGAGGAGACAGGCTGACTGATCACATGGTCATGACATCATTGAAGGTCCTTAAAAGGTATGGTGAATGCAGTGTTTGGTCCTGTCAATCAACAGAGCCTCTAGGAGCAGAGGTAACGCCCCTTGCACCTAGGAGCCTTATTAGCATAAAATAAAAGTTCATTTTATATAAAAATGGGGGCACCAGTAAATAAAACAGATATATATTTGGAATCAGGTGACATTAGCACATCTCTAATGTCAGCCTGATTCATACCGAAAAAACTGGTGACAGAAACCCTTTAAAGGGGCTGTCCAGGATTTTACTGTCTACCAGCACCGATCAGCTGTAGACGTATCAGAAAGTCGGTGGTGGAACTACAGAGCTCCTACTGCAATGAACCAGGGGCTACTGCAAAACAGCTGATCCCCACTGATCAGACACCTATGGCCTATTCATATTGTGGATAGGCCTCCAATTGTGAAATCCTAGACGACCCCTTTAAGAGGCACTGCTTCTAGGTGAGAATAGCTCCATATACATATGGCATCTGACAGACTGCAGTACTGCTGCAGTGTGCACGAGTCCGAATTTCCAGAGGATCGCCTTCACTCAGCTGTGTGAATGACAACAGTGAACGCTTCCATCCACTGACATGAAGCAGAGACCTTAATGACGTCCCTGTAACGATGTGTAATCCTTGGTTCATATATGTACGCAGCCCCCGGAACGATACATCCTGGGAGTATTTACTTTGGTTTGCTTTGTGCATTTTTGGTCGGCTGCATCAGATTTTGTGAGGAGTTTTCCTCTGGGAGTTCCCTGTATAATGCAGCCATTGTGCATTGTATGAATGACACGTATAACGATAAAGGTGGAGGCCGCAGCATCGACCACGAGAAACCTGCCCTAGTATACTTCATCTGTATAGGGGTCCAGGATAGGACAGACTGTGGCATACAGGGCTGCAGGGGAGCGGGGTGTTTTTGCTCCAAAAACACACAAAAGGCAGCATTTAAAAAAACAAAAACAAAAAAAATATATATCATTAATGATCCTGAACAGCTGGAGACAACAAAATGTGACAACTGATCTTAAGAAGCAGAATTGTGCTCAGAAAAGTTGTCACTTCTCTTCTCCTGCTGCAGGGGGCGATAATGCGCTCAGGAAAATGTTCCTCCCAGGGATACGAGACTCAGATCAAGTTTGACTGGACAGGCCCTTTAACAGCAGATTTCAGGGTGCCATGTCTCACCTGTGGCTGTTCTGCGGGGGCCGATGAGAGGGCCTGGGGGGCTCGGCATTGACGCTGTTGCACTGGCGTTGCTTTTGATGGTGCTGGCCCGTTGGCTGGTTGGTGCTGTTGTCCGAGAGACTCTGTTCGATGGCCATCTGTATGAGTTCTTCTTCACTCAGGCTGCTGTACAGGCTGTATTCCTCTGAGCCTAAAGTGCGCTGGGGGGGCCCCGAAGTGGAAACCTCTGTCGCCATGTCTGAAACTAAAGGGGGAGAGAGACAGGAAAAAAACTTGAAGACTTTCACAAAATACACAGATGCAGGGGGTTAAAGGGGTTATCCCAAGAATTTAAGACTCTTTTTTTTTACTCACATATCTGGAGGACTTTCTTCCCTTTCTGTGGATGGGCAGCAACTCATCAAGCTCCTGCATCTCCCAGGATGCATTGCTCTTATTAACCCGTTTCTCCCCTGCATAGAAAATAGTCCCTCACATATAACCCCAGAAATACATATGGTATGTCATGGCCCAAGCCCCCTACCCCACTGCCACATCTCCTCGCTCCCCTCATTTCCCCTCCCTACTGTCTACACATTTCTATGAAGTTAGAATTAAGAACGAACGCACACTTCACTATGAGATCACTAGGCCAGCACGGAAAGCAAGGAAGCTACTGAGCATTTCAGTCCACCTCTGAATGCAGGAGAAGGTGGACCAGAAGGAGAAACAGCAGGGGGCGCCACCAGAGAGAAAAATGTAATGTACATTCTATTGCACGTATATTGCAATAATACTTCATTTGCCATGCTCTTTTTATTGCATAGTAAGACCTTTTGTGGGGGTAACCCCGTTAGGGCTCATGCACACGACCGTTTTTATTTGCGGTCTGCAAAAAATGGATCCGCAAAAAATACGGATGATGTCCGTGTGCATTCTGTATTTTGTGGAACGGAACAGCTGGCCCCTAATAGAAGAGACCTATCCTTGTCCGTAATGCGGACAATAATAGGAGCCTTATTTTTTTGGCGAAACGGACATATGGTCATACGGAAACAGAATGCACACGAAGTAACTTCTGTTTTTTTTTTTTGTGGACCCATTAGTTAGGGCTCATGCACACGAAAGTCTTTTCCGTGTCTGTTCTGTATTTTTTGGGGACCGTATGCAGAACCATTCATTTCAATGAGTCCGCAAATAAAAACGGAAGTTACTCCGTGCGCATTCCGTTTCCTCCAAAGAATAGAACATTTCCTATTATTGTCCGCATTACGGACAATGATAGGACTCTTCTATTAGGGGCCAGCTGTTCCGTTCCGCAAAATACATATGGTTGTGTGCATGAGGCTTCATATAGTGGGAGCAGCAGGAGCTCACAGCAACACAGTGTATTTCAGGAGAGCAGTATGCTGATCTCGTAATGGGAAGCGACCTGCTCACTCATGCGGTGATGTTAGTGAGGACAGGGCTGCGTATGATGATGATAGGAGTAGTTATAATAATAATAATTAGTGTCCCCGGCAATCAGCGGTGAGTGGGTGAGAGGCGATTCTCCGTCTCATCTTACTATTACTGTTGACTGGTAGCACACAGCGCAGAGGACATCAGACGACGAGAATCAAACTTTCCATACAGTCAGAGAAATGTGAGGAATTATAATACTATAAAGACCGATATTACAAGCCCCCGCCCCGGAGAACTGATCTCCTAAGTGATATCACATGGCAGAAGGCAACTCATTGCTGCCATTGTCAGATCCACTGTCATGATGTGTAGTGCCAGGCGTGGCCCCTAGGGGGTGCTAGCATTTAGACTAGGTAGACCGGCTGTTGGCAGACTGGAAACTATCAGGTGGAACTATCCATGGGGACCCTCTTACAAAGCAGGGGTGCACCACCAATGAGGCCAGGCCTCAGGCAACACCAGGTAGGGGCAAGAGAGGGGCCAAAGGGCCATGGGCTGAAGGGAAGAAGTTAGGTTAAGAAATTGGCATTTGGAGGGCGCCATTTCAGTTTTCGCCTCAGGCAGCTGAAAGGCTAGGTGCACCCCTGTTGCAGGGTACTGCATAGTGGACCATTATGGTTGTAACAGGACAATGAGAGCGCTGGGTCAGCTCTGCTATATCACTCCACGGCGAATGCCACTTTGCATGTGCCAGTTCCAGCCATTTATTATCAGACTAGCCCTGGCACAGTAATCTGCAGCGCTTCTCATAGGTCAGATCATTTTATATCCAAGCATCATGACTCTTAGTCTAGCAGCACATGGCTCTTTCCAAATAAACAGCCCCCCCGCCACCCATCCCATCTGTTTCACCGGACGCCCCAATCAATCATGGGTCAGGCTATCACGCGGAAGAAACACTGGTCAAATATCAGCACCGGCGCAATGTAAACATCATCTGGTCCACACCGCATTGTGCCCATGTGTACCCACATACAACATGACGCTGGCGTTTGTTTACGTCTGCTCCTAATATAATCATGCATCCCCCATAAATGAGAAAATGGGGTTCTCTCTCCTCCCAAGACCATGTGTCTGTAAGGGCTGTCATCCAGTATTTGTAGACTGGCCTGTAAATTTTAGTTCTGTCATTCCAGTTTTATGTTCATGAACCAGGAAGCTCAGGATGAATACAGCTATAGGGCCTGCCTTAAAGGGGGTATTCTCATCTTGTACAATGGGGGCATATCGCTCGGATATGCCCCCATTGTCTTATAGGTGCATTTCCATGGTTACGACCACCCTGCAGTCCAGCATTGGTGGTCGTAGTTTGCACACTATAGAAAAAAGCAATGGCCGGGACCATGGGAGCGCTCATAGGCCAGCGGTTTTACCTATAGTGTGCAAACCCGACCACCGATGCTGGATTGCAGGGTGACCGTAACCATGGAAACGAGCAGTGTATAATGTGATGGAAAAATGAATCCAGCCAGAAAAGGAGGCAATATGGAGAATCACAATACATTAGTAAGTGCCTTGTAGTAACTTTCTCTACATGATAAATGCCATTTGCAGAAGTGAGACATCCCCTTTAATATCTGTATTATTAATTTCTGTACAGAGCGTAAAATAAATACATTATTATTATTATTATTCATTAATTAAGGAAATAAATCGGAATTGACAGAATGTTACCAAAAATAAATGACTATTGTAGGATCAACAGCTACAGATTGCCACAAGTAACTAAACTAAAAGTGACTTTATCAAGCACAATCTATCAGCATTCATTACTCTTGCTCTGGTTGCTATGGGTTACAGCATTGTTACATTGTATCAGTAAATGACCACATTGTTGTCATGTAATCCCTGGTACAATGACATATGTTACAATCTTCCAATATTCACACATGCATTACCTTAATCTGCAGAAATTACACAAGTAGGACCCTGATTCTGGGGTTCACAAACTTCTCATGTAGTGCACCCCTCCAGATCCCTCTGCTGCAGGTCTTCTGTGTGACTCCCAGGAACCTGTGTCTAGAAGCTTCAATGTATTTCTGGAGCAGCACATGATCAGAAGTGACAAGCCAAAGAGTTAGTCAGCCCTGTATCTCAGATTTCCAGAGTGGTGATTACAGGACACTTCTCCCCCTGTTACATCAGTCTGCAGAGCGGAGCCCCTGGGCATGGAGACCCGCAGACTGGCACACCAGTCAGACCTGCAATTGCATCACTGTTTATCTGCCCTGAGAAGGAGCCCATATATGGAGAAGTTACTGGGAAAGTAGAAGTAATAAGTCTGTGTATTCCCCAAATACAGAGACCTGGGGGAAGATGTCATCAACTGAGCGAACGTCACCGCCACATCTAATAACAGGAATCACCGCAAGGGAAAAACTGCTACACAATATTATAGAAGGAAATTACAAAGAGACTCCCCCCATGTAATAATCTCAGTACAGGAACATAATCATAAGAGGCTCTGTCCTGTTCATAGACGACAGCATTATAGTAGTTATATTCCTGTACATAGGAGCAGTATTATAGAAGTTATATTCTTGTACATAGGAGCAGTATTATAGTAGTTATATTCTTATACATAGGAGCAGTATTATAGTAGTTATATTCTTGTACATAGGAGCAGTATTATAGTAGTTATATTCTTATACATAGGAGCAGTATTATAGTAGTTATATTCTTGTACATAGGAGCAGTATTATAGTAGTTATATTCTTGTACATAGGAGCAGTATTATAGTAGTTATATTCTTGTACATAGGAGGTAGTATTATAGTAGTTATATTCCTGTACATAGGAGCAGTATTATAGTAGTTATATTCCTGTACATAGGAGCAGTATTACAGTAGTTATATTCTTGTACATAGGAGGCAGTATTATAGTAGTTATATTCTTTTACATAGGAGCAGTATTATAGTAGTTATATTGTTGTACATAGGAGGCAGTATTATAGTAGTTATATTGTTGTACATAGGAGCAGTATTATAGTAGTTATATTCTTGCACATAGCAGTATTATAGTAGTTATATTCTTGTATATAGGAGCAGTATTATAGAAGTCATATTCTTGTACATAGGAGCAGTATTATAGTAGTTATATTCTTGTATATAGGAAGCAGTATTATAGAAGTCATATTCTTGTACATAGGAGCAGTATTATAGTAATTATATTCTTGTACATAGGAGGCAGTATTATAGTAGTTATATTCTTGTACATAGGAGCAGTATTATAGTAGTTATATTCTTGTACATAGGAGCAGTATTATAGTAGTTATATTCTTATACATAGGAGCAGTATTATAGTAGTTATATTCTTGTACATAGGAGCAGTATTATAGTAGTTATATTCCTGTACATAGGAGCAGTATTATAGTAGTTATATTCTTGTACATAGGAGCAGTATTATAGTAGTTATATTCCCTTACATAGAGCAGTATGTATAGTAGTTATATTCTTGTACATAGGAGCAGTATTATAGTAGTTATATTCTTGCACATAGAGCAGTATTATAGTAGTTATATTCTTGTACATAGGAGGCAGTATTATAGTAGTTATATTCTTGCACATAGGAAGCAGTATTATAGTAGTTATATTCTTGTACATAGAAGCAGTATTATAGTAGTTATATTCTTGTACATAGGAGCATTTATAGTATTATATTCTTGTACATAGGAGGCAGTATTTATAGTAGTTATATTCTTGTACATAGGAGCAGTATTATAGTAGTTATATTCTTGTACATAGGAGGTAGTATTATAGTAGTTATATTCTTGTACATAGGAGCAGTATTATAGTAGTTATATTCTTGTACATAGGAGCAGTAGTATTAGTAGTTATATTCTTGTACATAGGAGGCAGTATTATAGTAGTTATATTCTTGTACATAGGAGCAGTATTATAGTAGTTATATTCTTGCACATAGCAGTATTATAGTAGTTTATATTCTTGTATATAGGAGCAGTATTATAGAAGTCATATTCTTGTACATAGGAGCAGTATTATAGTAGTAATATCTTGTATATAGGAAGCAGTATTATAGTAGTTATATTCTTGTACGTAGGAGCAGTATTATAGTAGTTATATTCTTGTACATAGGAGTAGTATTATAGTAGTTATATTCTTGTACATAGGAGCAGTTTTATTATAGTAGTTATATGGTGTTCTTGTACATAGGAGGCAGTATTATAGTAGTTTATATTCTTGTACATAGGAGCAGTATTATATAGTAGTTATATTCTTGTACATAGGAGCAGTATTATAGTAGTTATATTCTTGTACATAGGAGAGCAGTATTATAGTAGTTTATATTCTTGTACATAGGAGGTAGTATTATAGTAGTTATATTCTTGTACATAGGAGGTAGTATTATAGTAGTTATATTCTGTACATAGGAGCAGTATTATAGTAGTTATATTCTTGTACATAGGAGCAGTATTATAGTAGTTATATTCTTGTACATAGGAGCAGTATTTATAGTAGTTATATTCTATGTACATAGGAGCAGTATTATAGTAGTTATATTCTTGTGTACATAGGAGCAGTATTATAGTAGTTATATTCTTGTACATAGGAGCAGTATTATAGTAGTTATATTCTTGTTTACATAGGAGCAGTATTATAGTAGTTATATTCTTGTACATAGGAGGTATATTATAGTAGTTATATTCTTGTACATAGGAGCAGTATTATAGTAGTTATATTCTTGTACATAGGAGCAGTATTATAGTAGTTATATTCTTGTACATAGGAGGTAGTATTATAGTAGTTATATTCTTGTACATAGGAGGCAGTATTATAGTAGTTATATTCTTGTACATAGGAGCAGTATTATAGTAGTTATATTCTTGTACATAGGAGGTAGTATTATAGTAGTTTATATTCTTGTACATAGGAGGTAGTATTATAGTAGTTATATTCTTGTACATAGGAGGTAGTATTATAGTAGTTATATTCTTGTACATAGGAGGTAGTATTATAGTAGTTATATTCTTGTACATAGGAGGTAGTATTATAGTAGTTATATTCTTGTACATAGGAGGTATTATAGTAGTTATAGTATTATAGTAGTTATATTCTTGTACATAGGAGGTAGTATTATAGTAGTTATATTCTTGTACATAGGAGGTAGTATTATAGTAGTTATATTCTTGTACATAGGGTAGTATTATAGTAGTTATATTCTTTGTACATAGGAGCAGTATTATAGTAGTTATATTCTTGTACATAGAGGTAGTATTATAGTAGGTTACATATGTTATATGTATATGTATTCTTGTACATAGGAGCAGTATGTATTATAGTAGTTATATGTTTGTACATAGAAGCAGTATTATAGTAGTTATAGTAGTATATTTGTACGTAAGGAGCACTCTATTTTATGATACTGATGATGATATTCAGAAATGTTACAAGTTAATTAAAATTTGGGTCTATTACTTTGTGTGAATATACCTTTGGCTCTGAAAGTCATTCATACTAGTTGATTGCCTACTGTTGGGAACCATTCCTCTGAGCGGCAGCTCATGCCTGCGCATCCCCTGACATTAAAGCAAGAGCAATGCGAACAAATAGCTGTAGACATTGTCTAACGCAATGAGAAGTAGATCCCAGTATTGGGGGTGATGCCTGTGTAAGTTTCCACTGTTGTGTCCACTATGGTCTGGTGACCGAGGTACACAATGTCAGATTTACAGCAGGGGAGGTGTACACAAGCCGCGAGGCTCTGCTCCACAGATATGACATTTCAGATGCCTCCATGTGAGCAGCAGCATCTAAGTTTAGCAAGAGGGAATGTCAGATGTCACATAGCCCCCTTTATGTGTGTGATAAAAGTTATATCAGCCAGAAGCCTTCACCCTGCTAAATATAAGCCCCTCCATTGTCTTGTATCTGACCTTTCCTGTCATTGATGACCAACACATGAGGAAACAATAATCACAGTAACAACATCAGACAAAATATCCACATCTGAACCCAATGTTATCAAAATAAAACTGGAGTCACAGTGTAAACACAAGACCTTATCAGCATGGATCCTGAATAACACCCTGGATTATACTCCAGAGCTGCACTCATTATTCTGCAGGCTTCAGACTGGAAAACTCCCAGCATTCCCTGCTCATTCAGTGACTGCACAGATCTTGTTCTAGTGATTGGCATTCTGGGAAGTGTTTACAACATGTATTCTGCAGTCATCTCATGGACGTTTTGAGGAGGTTTCCTAAAATTACCCAGAAGAATGCAGCTCTGGAGTATAATACAGTAAGTAACTCAGGACCAGTACAGGATAAGTAATATATGTACACAGTGACTGCACCAGCAGAAAGTGAGTATAATACAGGATGTAACTCAGGATCAGTACAGGATAAGTAATGTATGTACACAGTGACTGCACCAGCAGAATAGTGAGTGCAGCTCTGGAGTATAATACAGGATGTAACTCAGGATCAGTACAGGATAAGTAATGTATGTGCACAGTGACTGCACCAGCAGAATAGTGAGTGCAGCTCTGGGGTATAATACAGGATGTAACTCAGGATCAGTACAGGGATAAGTAATGTATGTACACAGTGACTGCACCAGCAGAATAGTGAGTGCAGCTCTGGAGTATAATACAGGATGTAACTCAGGACCAGTACAGGATAAGTAATGTAATGTACACAATGACTCCACCAGCGAATAGTGAGTTGCAGCTCTGGAGTATAATTACAGGATGTAACTCAGGAAACAGTGCAGGATAAGTAATGTATGTACACAGTGACTGCACCAGCAGAATAGTGAGTGCAGCTCTGGAGTATAATACAGGATGTAACTCAGGACCAGTACAGGATAAGTAATGTAATGTACACAATGACTCCACCAGCAGAATAGTGAGTGCAGCTCTGGAGTATAATACAGGATGTAACTCAGGGTCAGTACAGGATAAGTAATGTAATGTACACAGTGACTCCAACAGCAGAATAGTGAGTGCAGAATTGGTCATGTGATTTAATTCCTATGGTTTTCTTTGGTATTCCCTGAACAAAAAAAAAAATCCATGAACACTTTGCCTCTTTAATAATTCATCAGTGTTGTCAGTGACTTGAGCTGGTGTAGATTCAGTTACGTGACTAAGCTACAACTTCACGGAAGTCACATTGTTATTAATTGGAAAGCCTTATGCACATGAACGTCCACAAACTGTGGATCCGCAAAACATGGATACCGGCCTTGTGCGTTCTGAATTTTGCTGAAAAGAATGTCCGGCCCATAATAGAACAGTTCTATTTTTGTCTGTAATGTGGAGAAGAATAGGACGTGTTCTATATTTTTGCGGATGCCTCGGAATGGACATACGGATTCGGACAGTACACACTGTGTGCGCTCATCTTTTGCAGCCCCATGTCCGTATCTGACCCCCAAAATATGCAGATCGGATGCAGGCCAAAAATATGTTCGTTTGCATGAGCCCTAAAGGTGATGTTTCCATGTTGAAGATCAGTTGAAGGAATAACCAAAGTTGTGGCGGCTGTCACATGGATTTCTGCAACACCCACTGAACTGAATGGGACAGTCACAATTAATCCGACACTGTAGGATTTTTGGTCAGAAGTTGCAATTCTCACTCGACTTTGCTATCATAGACTACAATGTAAGTTGCGCGTGTCTGCCGCTTGCACCTTTGTTGGGACCTGCTCCTATTTCCAGAATGGGCTTCGGAAGTGAACGGAACGCAGCCAACGAATGTGCAGCCATCCTCTACTGATTTCTATGGGCATTCAGAAAATAACCAAGAGCAGTCTCGGCTATATCTAGCAATCACGTAGCGGTGAATGGAGCATGTGTAGCGCCCTCGGTATTCACTGCTATGGGACTTGCTAAATTAGCAGAGCTATTTTCGGAGCTCCCATAGTAATGAATTGAGATCACGGTGCGCATGCTCTCCTTCACTTTGGGGGCCCCATTGTAGAGATAGGAACTCTGGGACCCACATCTGTCACCTGTCACATCTGACATTGAAGGCATCTACTATAGCTAGGAGCTATAGCTATATATCTTAATATTGCACCTGTCCATTTAAAAATTAATTAAAATTGAATTTTCCCATAAATCTGTGTAATATTGCCCCTGCAGACAGATGGGTCCATAACTCTGTGTGTACAAGACTCCTGGTTACCAGAGAAGTTGTAATTAACCCTCCCAGGTAAGTAAACAGTCCCCTGCTCCTGTAACCAGGGCTCTACAGTCCCTGGATGTGGGAGAGACTGAGGGCGGGGCCTGTGTGATTGATAGGCGGTTGCTATGGAGATAGAACGCTGACCCAGATCTGCATTCCGCTGGAGGATACAATGTAACTTGTGATCTTCCTGCAACTTGTCTCCTCTGTGTTTTCCCTCAGAAAGCTCACAATGACTAACTGGGAGCAGCTACTACCCCCTGGGGATCCCCCAAAATATGAGCTCAACCTGAAGGTTGGGAAGAGGAATGTGTTTGTCACTCAGCTGGAGGAGGGCAGGTGAGATTAACCCTTAAGATGCTGGAAATGTGGCCTGACTGCACTTTACACAGGCATCTACCCGGAATATGACCAGAACAGAAAAGAGCATCTCCTGTGTATAATTATATATGTACAGCTGGTATAAGTTATACATCTTCTTGTATATAGTGATATGGAGCATGCTGGTATAACCTGGGTATCTCCTGTATATAATTATATATGTACAGCTGGTATAAGTTATACATCTTCTTGTATATAGTGATATGGAGCATGCTGGTATAACCTGGGTATCTCCTGTATATAATTATATATGTACAGCTGGTATAAGTTATATATCTTCTTGTATATAGTGATATGGAGCATGCTGGATAAACCTGGGTATCTCCTGTATATAAATTATATATGTACAGCTGGTATAAGTTATACATCTTCTTGTATATAGTGATATGGAGCATGCTGGTATAACCTGGGTATCTCCTGTATATAATTATATATGTACAGCTGGTATAAGTTATACATCTTCTTGTATATAGTGATATGGACCATGCTGGTATAACCTGGGTATCTCCTGTATATAATTATATATGTACAGCTGGTATAAGTTATACATCTTCTTGTATACAGTGATATGAAGCATGCTGGTATAACCTGGGTATCTCCTGTATATAATTATATATGTACAGCTGGTATAAGTTATACATCTTGTATATACTGCTATCGTCCACACTGGTATAACCTGGGTATCTTCTGTCTGTAGTGATGTTACCTCTGTCTGTGTCAGTCTGACCTTGCTGTGTAGGATCAGAGTACATCTCCAGCAGTTGTATGGTTTGGAGCTTCGGGCCGGGTACAGTGATATCTTAGGCTAGACGGGTACAAAAAACACT
The DNA here is from genome assembly GCA_900303285.1 of Rhinella marina. Taxonomy (NCBI): domain Eukaryota; kingdom Metazoa; phylum Chordata; class Amphibia; order Anura; family Bufonidae; genus Rhinella; species Rhinella marina. The sequence continues at coordinate 241,236 of ONZH01013158.1, read as the reverse complement.
GAGCTGTTTTCATGGCCTGAGTTCAGCTGGCATTGTGCCCTGTCAGTGTAAAGAAAAGAGACTTGAAACTTCCCAGTGTGAGATCTCTGTGGGGAGCAGACAGTAAATTCACTTTACGATGAAGCCTTAAATTTGTTTTTTAGGGATGACGAAGACGAAGAAGTCACTCAGATCCCGGTTATCAAGGAGGTGCGTTGGAGGTTTGGTTGCTGTAATCCTACATATATGTTACATTTCTGGGATTGTATGATTTGTGAAACTCCCTCCCTCATTAGACCACCTGATCACTGGATCCTGCTGCAGGGAGCCCCCTCCCTATGATTAGCTGTGTACTGCTGGGATCTATCATAAAGGGAGAGACCCTTGAAATCAACAAATGTTTAACATGTGGTTATTTCAATATAAGTCCTGTGCTCCTGTATTCCAAGATCTGAGCTGCCAATGTATTTAGCTATTAGAAGGGGTGCTGAGCAGAGGTCACCCCTCTCTTATCTATACACACCCTAATATGAAAGGAATAGTGCTTGTTCCAAAAATTATATTTATAAAATTGGGCTACAGACTTTACATTTGTGGGTGGTTAGAACCCTGTTCTGACCTAGTTCATTGTTACAGTAGTATCTATTTTAGACAATCCCCCAAGCTGAGGATTGAAACAAACATTGAAACAAACTATCAAGAGCAGAGAGATTGGTGCAGATTGGATACAATGGGCAGTCGGTATGGACCAGCTAACTGGTTTGGCTTTGGGCAATCACTAAGGCCCCTTTCACACGAGCAAGTTTTCCGCGTGGGTGTGATGCGTGACGTGAACGCATAGCACTTGCACTGAATCCTGACCCATTCATTTCAATGGGTCTGTGTACATGAGCGCTTTTTTTCATGCATCATTTCTCCGTTGCGTGAAAAACGCAGCATGTTCTATATTCTACGTTATTCACGCAGTCCTGGCTCCATAGAAGTAAATGGGGCTTGCTTTTCACTGATGGTTGCTAAGAGATGTTGTTTGTAAACCTTCAGTTTTTTATCACGAGCGTGAAAAACGCATCAAAACTCATCGCACCCGCGCGGAAAAAACTGAACAACTGAACGAAATTGCTTGCAAAATGGTGCGAATTTTCCTGAACGCATCCGGACCTAATCCGTCACGCTCATGTGCCTAAGGCCCCTTTCACACGAGCATGACGGATTAGGTCAGGACGCATTCAGGAAAACTCGCACCATTTTGCAAGCAAGTTCAGTCAGTTTTGTCTGAGATTTCGTTCAGTTTTTTCCGCACGGGTGCAATGTGTTTTGATGCGTGTTTCACATGCGTGATAAAAAACTGAAGGTTTACAAACAACATCTTTTAGTAACCATCAGTGAAAAACGCATTGTAGCCGCACTTGCTTCAGGATGCAATGCGTTTTTCATTGAAGCCCCATTCACTTCTATGGAGCCAGGGCTGCTTGAAAAACACAGAATATAGAGCATGCTGCGTTTTTCACGCAACGCAGAACTGATGCGTAAAAAAAAAAAAAAACGCTCATGTACACAGACCCATTGAAATGAATGGGTCAGGATTCAGTGCGGGTGCTTTGTGTTCACGTCACACATCGCACCCGCGTGGAAAACTCGCTCGTGTGAAAGGGGCTTAAGGAAGTTGTCCTGGCAATCTCCTGGTTTTCACCCTTTTCCTATACAGGGATCTGATCTTCACTGCAGGGACCCAACAGGCCAATAGTCCCAGTGTAGTTGGCAGCTAACCCGCTGGAATCAGAAACACTGGTGCAGGAATCCTGCAATACTCATGTATATAGGTAAAACAGGCTAAGGTCAGGGCAGGCAGCAGAGTATCAGAATCAATTAGCAGGCAGAGGTTCAGTACATGGGCAGACAGTCAGAAAAGCACATTTTTACTGGTTAAACTAGCAAGCTAGGAACCTAAAGCTCAGGCACTCTCCCCCTGTGCAATGTGCCTTAAATATCCAGGGACAGCAAGCCATAGGCTGGGGAAGAATTAGGATGTGAGGATTAGGATGTAAGAAGCAAAGATCGGGCATGTGTGCTCTATAGAACAAGACCAACACAGGGAAGCACAGGCTACAGCCTGCTGAAGATACGCTAGGAATACCACCAGCGCAAGCATGGGAGTACAAGCAGAGGCCAGCAGAGTCAATAGCGCGATGCCCGTGCCTTCAGGGAAGAGTGGGACAACGGTGAGTACGGGATGCTAGCGCAACAATACCTTTGTAACAGACCAGCAGTTACAATGTTACCATTCACTTAAAACAAACAGAGCTTTAAAATGGTGAATTGAAACAAAAAGTTGCAGAAATCATTTTGTTAAAACGTTCCTATTCACTGGTCTATCTCCAGGCTGCTGGTAAGATACTGGACACCAGTAAGAACACTTTACAGAAGACACTGGTTTTGAAAAAAGAGGTGGAGTATGACCGTGTCAGCCAAGAGCTGGTTCATAAACGAGAGGAGTACAGTGAACGCATACGCTTGCTCGAAGAGCGGAAGGAAGAGTTTGCACAGAGACAGAAGGAGGTGAGAAGGACTGAGGGGGCTCCGGGAACGATATCACAGGAGATCTCCTCCTCAAATATTGATATTTTGTCTCTATTGTTCGTAGTACTCCGAGAAAGCAGTGAAGTTTGAGAAGTTCCTGACGGACAGCGATGCCAAGAGAAGACGAGCCATATCTAAATACCAGACAGAGTCACGGCAGAACGATCTACGGCAGATTGAGATCTTGGACCTGACAACACAGCTAGAAGATCAGAGGAAGAGGTAGATGGTTGGGGCAGTGTCGTCTTCACCACCTTGGGCTTCACAGACCTATAAACCCCCATCCTTGAACTAGTGTAAAGTTCATGGGACTTGTCTGCGCTCTATCTGCAGCTCACATTCCAGTAGTCCCAGCTATTCTCCTTAGGTCAGATTGGAGTTGTAGTACTGTGCCTGCGTCATGGTGGAGAGAATTCCAACATCATTGAACATTTGACTTATTTACCGACTATCGTTCCTTTCACAGACAGAAGAAGCTGCATGAAAAGAGGAAGATGCACAAAATTTATGAGGATTTCTTATTGAAGATGGTGGAGAAGGTCCCGGATAGTAAGTAGAGGTGGTCTTCTCTAATGGGGAGAATACCAGTCGCCAGAGGTCAGACTGGTTTGTTGCCCAATGTGTCCATCCACTGAGTGGTCTTCAGAATGTATATCACCCAGTGCATTGAGTGGTCTACCCAATAGATACCAGTCCATACACCATACATACAGTATCAACCACTGGGTAACCTGGCTAATATTGTCTAGTCCCCCCTTGTGATCCAACCCATTGAGGTATGGACTCCATAAGATCTCTGAATGTGTCCTGTGAAATCTGGTACCCAGTGTTTAGAAGCAGATACTTGAAAGGCCATGGACACCTCTGGGCCCTTTTTTTTTTATTGCATTTTAGTCATTTTGGGTTACAAATTATTTTTAAAAATGTTCAGTCATTTCTGAGATACAAGGGTTAAAAATCAGTCCGTTTGCAACGTGTCACTTTGTGTTTTCTTTGAATCCCATCATCTGACAGTTCATGTGTACCTCTTATCTCTGGTCTCCTGACCTCATAAACACTTATTATAGCTCAATTCTTATCAATCTGATTGGAATAAAGCTTAAATAAGTGTTTATGAGGTCAGAAGATCAAAGATAAGAGTTACACATGAGCTGTCAGATGACGAGATTCAAACACATCAACTTCAAGAACTGACTGTTCTCTTACTTCTTAATATATCCCACCCCTTGACAGGAGCCATTGTCACCATGGTTTTAACGTTGTGGTGGGTGTATGTATGTAGACACCAGTCCAATGTATGTCAACCATAGTGACTTGTGTACGGCATACCAGCTGTCCCCACCTGCTTCTCATTCGTCTTATAGATTATCTAGAATACGGTGTTGATTCTCCGGTGAAGGCCATTATCAGACGCTACGAGACCCTCGCTCTGACCAACGAGAACTTAGTGAACAATCTGACGGGTCTAGCGGATGAACAGGAGAGTTCACAGCTCAGGCTGGAAGCTCTGAAGAGGCAACACGACACCATGAAGCTGGTAAGTGAATTTCTGCACCCTTGTGTATCCATTACCAAAGAAAATTTAGAAAACCACGTGTGGATCCACAGGAAATCCTAAGACACCCTCTTAACATACGAATGCATTGGACTGCATTATGACATCACAGTGCATTAGTTATGACATAATTGGACACTATTATGATATCATAGGAAACCATTATGACATCACATTGCAAACATTGCCATCAGGATTCCATTATGACATCACAATGTTTTAATAAAACACCATTATGACATCATAGGACAGCAGTATGACGTGACAATGCATTAGTTATGACACAACACACCATTATGACGTCACAATGCATTAGTTATGACAGAAGACACCATTATGACATCACATTGCAATAATTGCCATCAGGATTCCATTATGACATCACAATGCTTTATTTTTTATATCAAGACACTGTTATGACATCATAGTACTGCATTATGACATCACAATGCATTATTTATGACATACTAAAACCCTATTGTGACATCACATTGCAATAATTATGACATCCTAACCCTATTGTGACATCACAATGAATTGTTGTGACATGACTTCATAATCAATGTGACATCATAGGACACCATTATGACATCATAGAAGAGCATTATGACAACACAATGCATTTGTTATGACATAAGACACCATTATAAAATCACATTGCAATAAATGACATCAGGAATCCATTATGACATCACAATGCTTTATTTTTTATATCAAGACACTGTTATTTTGATAAAAATGACATTGTGACATCATAACATGTTATGAAGTTGTAGGATCATTTTCTAACATTACAATACATTCCTTATGACATCCTAGGCCAAATGGGCACAAATTCTATAAAATGAGGCGACCCACTTCTTTACATCCCTAATGAGGTCTTCCGGGAATAATTAACCATTAACTGAAGGTCCCTAGCCTGCCATTTATACTTCTTACCTCCCCGACGCTCCAGTCCTGTGTGCCGGCTCCCATTCCTCCATCATCCAGTCCCCCCCCCCCCTTTGTCTTCTTTTGGCTGTGGAATGTAAATGGTAACTTGTGTCGGTGAAGCCGATAACTGTCTTTAGTGGTGACATGTTGCTTGGGAACACCTCACCACTGAAGCCAGTCATTGGCTGCAGTGGCGCAGGTAACCACATGTCTGTCCCCGCCTGGATGAAAACAAGCCAGGGGCCGGATAATTGAGGAAAGGGGGCTAGCAAACAGGAGCGGAGCGGCAGGTAAGTGTGAATCATTCAATAGATGATACGGGCTAGAATCCTTCAGGTAATTATTCCCCAAAAACTCTTTAACCCCTTTAAGAGGTCATAAATTAGATTGCAAGCTTAGCAGACAAGCACCTGGCGAGGCACACAGGATGTTGTTAGTTTCGTGTTGCCCTCCTGAATGCGATCTCCTCGGAAGCGACGCACCTTTTATGGTGGAGTTCTTCCAAGAGAGTTGAGCAATCTCCGGTTGTGTACAAGCAGCGACATAATTAAAGGATTACCTGCCGCCCGCTCAGATTCAGCCGCACGCTGCACAATGGATGAATTATGAAACAGTTACTATGGCGGGCTGTCAAAGTGTCAGAGATAATCCGCACCACTGACCTGATGCAACGGTGCGGGGAGCCGCCTTGTCAGTGCTGCCAACGAATGTCCCCATAGACGCACAGGATGCCTGTACCCCTCATAGATGCACAGAATGGCGGTATCCCCATAGATGCACAGGATGGCGGTATCCCCCATAGATGCACAGGATGGCGGTATCCCCATAGATGCACAGGATGCAAGTACCCCCACAGATGCACAGGATGGCGGTATCCCCCACAGATGCACAGGATGGCGGTATCCCCCACAGATGCACAGGATGGCGGTATCCCCCACAGATGCACAGGATGGCGGTATCCCCCACAGATGCACAGGATGGCGGGTATCCCCCACAGATGCACAGGATGGCGGTATCCCCCACAGATGCACAGATGGCGGTATCCCCCACAGATGCACAGATGGCGTATCCCCCACAGATGCACAGGATGGCGGTATCCCCCACAGATGCACAGGATGGCGGTATCCCCCACAGATGCACAGGATGGCGGTATCCCCCACAGATGCACAGGATGGCGGTATCCCCCACAGATGCACAGGATGGCGGTATCCCCACAGTGCACAGGATGGCGGTATCCCCCACAGGATGGCGGTTCCCCCACAGATGACAGGATGGCGGTATCCCCCACAGATGCACAGGATGGCGGTATCCCCACAGATGCAAGGATGGCGGTATCCCCCACAGATGCACAGGATGGCGGTATCCCCCACAGATGCACAGGATGGCGGTATCCCCCACAGATGCACAGGATGGCGGTATCCCCCACAGATGCACAGGATGGCGGTATCCCCCACAGATGCACAGGATGGCGGTATCCCCCACAGATGCACAGGATGGCGGTATCCCCCACAGATGCACAGGATGGCGGTATCCCCCACAGAATGCACAGGATGGCGGTATCCCCCACAGATGCACAGGATGGCGTATCCCCCACAGATGCACAGGATGGCGGTATCCCCACAGATGCACAGGATGGCGGTATCCCCCACAGATGCACAGGATGGCGGTATCCCCCACAGATGCACAGGATGGCGGTATCCCCACAGATGCACAGGATGGCGGTATCCCCCACAGATGCACAGGATGGCGGTATCCCCATAGATGCACAGGATGCCTGTATTCCCCATAGATGCACAGGATGCGAGTACCCCCATAGATGCACAGGATGGCGGTATCCCCATAGATGCACAGGATGCCTGTATCCCCCATAGATGCACAGGATGCCAATACTCGCACAGATGCACAGGATGCGAGTACCCCGATAGATGCACAGGAAGGTGGTATCCCCATAGATGCACAGGATGCCTGTATCCCCCATAGATGCACAGGATGCCAATACTCGCACAGATGCACAGGATGCGAGTACCCCCATAGATGCACAGGAAGGTGGTATCCCCCATAGATGCACAGGAAGGTGGTATCCCCCATAGATGCACAGGAAGGTGGTATCCCCCATAGATGCACAGGAGGTGGTATCCCCCATAGATGCACAGGAAGGTGGTATCCCCATAGATGCACAGGAAGGTGGTATCCCCCATAGATGCACAGGAAGGTGGTATCCCCCATAGATGCACAGGAAGGTGGTATCCCCCATAGATGCACAGATGCAGGAAGGTGGTATCCCCCATAGATGCACAGGAAGGTGGTATCCCCCATAGATGCACAGGAAGGTGGTATCCCCCATAGATGCACAGGAGGTGGTATCCCCACAGACGCATCGGATGCCGGTATCCCCCTGAGATGCACAGGATGCCGGTGTCCCCCCCCCCCCTGAGATGCACAGGATGCCGGTGTCCCCCCCCCCTGAGATGCACAGGATGCCGGTGTCCCCCCCCTGAGATGCACAGGATGCCGGTGTCCCCCCCCCTGAGATGCACAGGATGCCGGTGTCCCCCCCCTGAGATGCACAGGATGCCGGTGTCCCCCCCCTGAGATGCACAGGATGCCGGTATCCCCCTGAGATGCACAGGATGCCGGTATCCCCCTGAGATGCACAGGATGCCGGTATCCCCACAGATGCACAGGATGGCGGTATCCCCCACAGATGCACAGGATGGCGGTATCCCCCACAGATGCACAGGATGGCGGTATCCCCCACAGATGCACAGGATGGCGGTATCCCCACAGATGCACAGGATGGCGGTATCCCCACAGATGCACAGGATGGCGGTATCCCCCATAGATGCACAGGATGCGAGTACCCCCATAGATTGCACAGGATGGCGGTATCCCCATAGATGCACAGGATGCCTGTATTCCCCATAGATGCACAGGATGCGAGTACCCCCATAGATGCACAGGATGGCGGTATCCCATAGATGCACAGGATGCCTGTATCCCCCATAGATGCACAGGATGCCAATACTCGCACAGATGCACAGGATGCGAGTACCCCGATAGATGCACAGGAAGGTGGTATCCCCATAGATGCACAGGATGCCGTACCCCCATAGATGCACAGGATGCCGGTACCCCCATAGATGCACAGGAAGGTGGTATCCCCCATAGATGCACAGGAAGGTGGTATCCCCCATAGATGCACAGGAAGGTGGTATCCCCCATAGATGCACAGGAAGGTGGTATCCCCATAGATGCACAGGAAGGTGGTATCCCCCATAGATGCACAGGAAGGTGGTATCCCCCATAGATGCACAGGAAGGTGGTATCCCCCATAGATGCACAGGAAGGTGGTATCCCCCATAGATGCACAGGAAGGTGGTATCCCCCATAGATGCACAGGAAGGTGGTATCCCCCATAGATGCACAGGAAGGTGGTATCCCAAGCACAGAAGGGATCCCATAGATGCACAGGAAGGTGGTATCCCCCATAGATGCACAGGAAGGTGGTATCCCCCATAGATGCACAGGAAGGTGGTATCCCCACAGACGCATCGGATGCCGGTATCCCCCTGAGATGCACAGGATGCCGGTGTCCCCCCCTGAGATGCACAGGATGCCGGTGTCCCCCCCTGAGATGCACAGGATGCCGGTGTCCCCCCCTGAGATGCACAGGATGCGGCATGGGGGAGTCCGATGTTCTTCGTAAGGGAAGATCTGGTAGAGGGTGGTATTGCACTTTAATTTTACTCCCATATGCTTTAATTATCTCATTGAACTACAATTCCCATCATGCATGGTGTCATCTCACGTGTCTCTGTGTCCCCTAGACAATGACCAGTGAACTGTCTCAGCTGCAGCTGAAATATGACCGTCTCCTGGAGAGGAACAAACAGCTGGAAATGACCTTTAACTTGGAGAAGAGTCAGTTCCGGAATCAGGTGAGAGCGGACTGAGCTGCGTGGAGCATGGGGGTTGTAGTTGGAACTGCAGAGCTGCAATGTAAAGCATGGGGGACCAGTCCAACACGAAATTGAAATGAGAGCTCTTGTCACACATCATAGTTGTGTCAGAATGGAGGAAAGCTGCAGTATAAAGCATGGGAATTGAGTAATTGTACTGATCTTGCGTTACATTATTTATTATTTAAAGTCACATCCAGAGCTGCAGTCACAGTTTTACTGGTTGTCTATTCGCTCTCATGGTGCAGCATCTCCCTGCTGCCCCCTGGTGGTTTAGTGTCTGTCCGGCAGCCTGTGCACCGTGGGTAGAGGTAGAGTGCACCTCTGTGGTAGGTCGGGTCACTGCTTTAGTTCACCCTGATCTCCTCGGTCTCTGCAGAGTGTGGACATCGGCAGCTTACTGCTGGCTGTGATAAATCTGGCCGATCAGTGTCACATGAAGCATTATGGGCCGCTGGCCGAAGTGGAACTCACCCAAAAACTGGATATGATCAAGGTAAATGTCGTGTCTCATAATCAAATGAATATGAGCGTAACTACCAGGGTAGCAGCTGCTGTGGGGCCCCGATAACTAAGGGGCCCGTCTCCATCAGACAATGTACAGTTAGTGATGTATATGGACAGTGGAGGAGCGCGTTACTTTCTGCATTATTTCTGTCCTGTGACATCACTGATTTATCACCATGTGTATTATCTATTGTGACATCACTGTGAGCCTTATAGCTGCCCTGTGACATCATTGTGCACATTATCCCCCCATTGTGACATCACTGTGTGCATTCTCCCTGCACATTAAGAAAACCAACATCATCATAAGCCTCTCATAATTATGCTACTGAAGGTGATCACGGTGGTGAGCGGCCCCATTCCTAGATTTGCTGTGGTCGTAGCTGATTTAACTATTATTGATTGATCGGTTCAGTGAGGGACTGGTTGGCTGACTGGTTCAGTGACCCATGGGTCCTTGTTATGTTCCTGCCAGGAGGGGTCAGGAAGAAAAGGACTTAATGGGAAAACAAGACTAAATAGGAAGACGACCACAGGCGCCTCCCGGGAAATCTGCAAAAATCTTTCAATTCGTCCTTCATATTTAAAGGGGTTGTCCAGGTTCAGAGCTGAACCCGGCCATATCCCCATCTACACTCCTCCAGCTCATGCTCCGATGCTCTCCCTTGCCCAGCAGTGTTCCCAGTGACATCACCGGCTTTTACAGGCTAGGGCAGCGGTAAAGCCCGCCCATCAGTTCCAGTGACATCACCGGCTTTTACAGGCTACGGCAGCGGTAAAGCCCGCCCATCAGTGCTGGTGATGTCACCAGGCTCACTGCAAGGCGGAAGCCTCCACCTAGCAGTCCCCATGGAGAGCCCGGTACGTCACTGCCTTTGTCCTGCACAAAATGTTCCTGTGCTGATATCAGGGGGTGGGGGGGATGCGGAGGGGTGAAGATGGGGATATGTCTGGGTTCAGCTCCTTTAATCTGTCAATCATTCAGCCAGTCTTTCACTAAGTCAATCAACAAATCAATGTTGGGAAGTTCTACAGTCATCGTCCGCACCACAGCCAGTGCACCCGGAAACTGCTACCAGCCTTCCAAATCCACTCCAGGTCGTTTGAGACTAAGGCTGCCCCTTGGTTTTTCATTGGAGCCCACTGCAAGGCAGGATGGACTTGGCTGCTCCGATGCTCTCCTTTGCCCTGTACTGAATCGTGCAGGGAAAAGGCATTTTGCAAGTTCCAGTGATGAACCGGGCTCTGCCAGGCGGAGCAGTGAGCCTGGTGACGTCATTGGCACTGATGGGCGGGCTCCAATTTTGTTGTCCGGCAGTCTGCCTGGGTGAAATCCTGGGTATGTCCGGGTTCAGCGCTGACCTAACTAACCAACCTACTAATGGATCAATTAGTAATCCTTTTCTGTCTCTCGTCAGGAATATATTTTGGAAAAAATGCAAATAGAAAAATTGGCAAAATCTCCACCTGAGGATCTGCAGCTTCTGTCTGTTACGGAGGAGCGCGGCGCAAAACTGAAGAAGAAGACGACGACAAGCAGCAAGGAACCTCAGAAAAAGATGCTGGACGGCAACAAACGGAGAACGTCCAACACCGGATCAAACGCGTGACCACGGAACAAGAGTGATAAGGGACGCCTGGACTGCGATCTAAGAGAATAGAATGGAGCCACGTACCAACCTGCACTTCAGGGGTTAAACCGCCTGCACATATATGTAGCCTCAACCCCAGCCGTGTATGTACAGATGTGTACTAACCCCCAATACAGCGGCATCCATGGAAGTATAGTCCCCAAGTCACTAACCTGGAATCCCCGATGGTCCAGTCAATGAAGGTGTATGAGACAAGGACAATGGCAGCTCCGGGTACAAGGAGTCTCATCATCCATTGTCTTGCTGTGTTTATTGTAAATAAAATATAATACGTTTCTTAAAAAAAAAAAAAAATTCAATTAACTGTGTCATAATGGTAATGATACAGAAGAATTCTTTGAATCCGGCACCCTTTTAATCCAGGAGATGCAGTGAGGAACGGAGGCACAGATCGGAAGCCCACGGAGGCACTGCAGAGTGCCTCCATGGGGTTTCTGTCTGTGCCTCTGCACCACAAAAAAGTAGTGCATGCAGTACTTTTTTCCAGTGCGGACCATCGGATGCACATCGCGGACCCCATTCACATGAACGGGTCCAGTCCGTAGACGACAGCCACATAGTCAGTGCCTGTGCATTGCAGACCGCGATTTGTGGTCCGGCACACGGTCGTGTGCATGAGGTCTTATTATACTGCGTGTCAGTATTTGCAGATCCTTGCACCCAGTCTAAGGCCCCATTCACACGACCGTATATTTGCAGGCCCGCATTACTGCGGACCCGCAAATATACAAGGGGCCGCCCGCACACGCCGTGCTGCCCCATTGAAAATGCCTATACTTGTCCGTGCGCACGGACAAGTATAGGACATGCTTCAAAAGGCTCCCGGCCCCATAGAGGTGATTGGGGCCGCAGCTATTCCCGCATTTTTGCGGATAGATACTGCTCCATTCATACGGTCGTGTGAATGGGGCCTAAGTATATTGTACCAGTGAGGACACTGTGCCCTCTGGTGGACACCTTTAGCACTGCACATTTACTCAAACATTGGAAACACTTGGAGAATTTATTATCCGTCTTGCACCTGTGTAATAAAAAAAAAACTTGCAAAATGTGCCACTCTCCAAAAATGTGGGTGACCCTAGAAGTGGGGCCGTACTCAACAGATTTACTAGAATCTACACCAGAAACTTGTGTAAATTATACCCAAATGTACACCAGCTCAAAGTTGGTATAAAGCTACTTTTCTGGAGCACAGGCCTGTCTGGAGATGCGCCAGATTTATCAGAAGCCTCATAATAAATTTGACGAATCCTACCCCAGATTTCCTATTACAAGAACTTATTCCCTATCCCCAGTGCAGGGATAGGGAATAAGTTCCTTAGGTCCTTAGGGCCCCTGCCATTCACAAGAAAAGGGGCCCATGTTCCCCAGTGGTAGAACCCCTACTGATCAGACACTTTTCTCCTATCCTCTTGTAATAGGACAACCCCTTTAAATCTGCCATAGGGAACGTCAGTATGAATAAATTCCCTTCATGTATTGCCTATGGGTGACTAGTATTATAGCAGGGGTCAGCAACCTCTGGTGCTCCATCTGTTCTGAAACTACAACTCCCAGCATGTTCTGTTCACTTTTCTGGGCCAAGCCAGTGTGCATGCTGGGAGTTGTAGTTTCAAAGCAGTTGATGTGCCAATGGTTGCTGACAGCTGTACTAGAGTGAAAGCAGCTCTTACCTAGCAGTGATATGATGGTTTTAATATTAAGATTTTATGTTTTATAAAACCTGCAGCCTCCAGCTCTTCAATTACAGGGATGGTATACAGCAGGGATGCCCAACCTGCGGCCCTCCAGCTGTTGCAAAATTACAATTCCCAGCATGCCTGGACAGCATACAACTATTAGGGCATGCTGGGAGTTGTAGTTTTGCAACAGCTGGAGGGCTGCAGGTTGAGCATCCCTGGTATACAGTGTACATACAATTATGTATCAAGTATCTGCTTTGCTTGTTACTTTGTTACATCTGGGTGTTTGTTATGTAAATAAAGCTAAAAAATGTAAACAAAAACACTCAAACTTTTCTAGTAGACTTTGGGAGAGGTGCACTTATCAAAATGTGGCAGAATTCAGGCACAATCAGGGGTGCAGCATCAATGAGGCCAGGTGAGGCGATCGGCTCAGGCAGCACCAGGTAGGGGCAGGAGGGGGGCAGCAGAAGGGCCAAGGGCTGAAGGGAAGGGGTTAGGTTAAGAAATTTGCACTGGGAAAGGAAGGGCACCGTTTCCGTTTTCACCTCAGGCGGCAGAAAGGCTAGGTGCACCCCTGGGCACAATTGGTGGCAAAAAGCTGGCGTACATGTTCTGCACCACATTTATAAAGTGGTGTGGTCTGCTGTAAAGAGGCCACGTCTCAACATGTGACCAGGGGTGCAAATTTCAGATGTGAAGTGTTTCGCTCAAGGTAGTCTACGCTGGATACAACTATAACAAACTATGAGCCATGAAACCTATCAGGCCTGAATGCCCCTTGTCTATAAGAAAGTTGCAATTATCTTATGAGATGGAAAAGTGAACTTTGCATAAGGGCTCATGCATACGGCCATTGCCCAGCCGTGCCCATATTGCGGCCCGCAAACAGAGGGTCCGAGACGTACGGGCACCAGCTGTGTGCACAACCTATCACGGATGTGGACCATTCACTTGAATAGGTTCGCAATCCAGGAGATGCGGTGCAGACCAGAGACACGGATCGGAAGCCCACGGAAGCCAATGGAGTGCTTCCGTGGGTTTACAGTCCGTTCCTCCGCACTGCAAAAAAACACGGGATGCACTACTTTTTTGCGGTCCTGACTGTCAGATGGGGATCGCAGACCCCATTCATGTGCCGACCGCAATTTGTGGGCCGTAGCACGGACCCGCCTGGCGTACGTTTGTGTGCATGAGCCCTAAAACCAGAAGACCCTTTTATCTCCAGCTCCATAACTCACTGACTGCCCTGATAGCTTGTTTGGGTGCATGCTGGGTGTTGTAGTTTCCAAACAGCCGCCTTATAAATGGTATGAGCGGACTGGGGAGAGATCATTTATGGCAGAGGTCTGGATGATAAACTGTAGGTGGCCGCAGTAACACTTCTCACATATCTCAGTATATTGTGGGCGGTTCTTTCCTGCAGTGTGGACTTAGGACCTGATGACATCACATACAGTGGGCGGGATATAGGGAGGCGGGTAATATGTTTGGGGCGGTGTTACAGAAGCCATTGCAGGAAGAGGGAGCACAGCAGACATGGTTGGTGCAGGCTGGGGCCTCTTACTCATTACCCATAGAATCTGATACATTATACTGGTTGTCTGTGCAGCATTTGTTAACTACAAATCCCAGCATGTCATTATAGACTCGAGCTGTATGCTGGGAGTAGTAGTTTCAGGTATCTGCTGGGGGCAGTAGTCATGCTGGTTGTGGCTGCAGAGGGGGTGGGTAAGGATTAGTGTTACATTCTGTCGTTACAATGTTTCCATTTGTGTCACTTTTATGGTTTCAACAAAAATCTATTAAAGAAGTTTCTGCTGTGGTTACAAATATGTATGAGAGGCCGGGGTCACATGGGGCGTCTCTGGTGTCTTGGGGCTGCAGTCAAGTGGGTACAGTTTTCCTATCCTGCCTATGTGACATACTGGTATATTATATCACTAGGGCACACCAACACTTGCTGATCATAAGGGGTTCAACCACTGGGTCCCTAAAAATCCCTAATATAATGTGAATACATTGTAGCTGTACCCAGGGGCGGTCTTGGCATTTCTGGGGCCCTAAGCGAAGTTATGTCCGGGGGCCCCCACCCCCCCAATGACGCGTCACGCCCCTGATGACACGCCCTCTGATGACACCCCCCCCAATGGCACGCCCCCCCACACATCAAAGACTGGGACTAGAGCATGCTCGGGTGGAATTTGCGTGCGCTTTTTCAAATCTGCACGCTAATTCATATGCATATTTTAGTATGTACACTAATGTGTATGCATTTTATAAATTAGTACGCATTAGCGTACTAATTTATAAAATGAGTACGCATTCGGACAAATGCAGTACGTGACAGCTGGGCGGTCGGTCTTGGACACCAGCACAAGAGCGGAGCGTGGAGGCCCCCTTGGACGTCGGGGGCCCTATGCAAATGCATAGGATGTGTGGTGCCCAAGACCGCCCCTGGCTGTACCACTTGCTTGAAATTCACTAACTTTTTGCTCCATAGAGTGTTCTGACCAAACGCCTAGATCGCCCTCTGGTGGTGAAAATTTAAAAATACAAGCAAGTATGCAGCCCCAAAAAGAGAAGCTGTCACCTTCTGACATGTTTGATTTAGTAACTACTTGCATTCCCCAAGTAATAAAAGTTCTGGGGCATCTTTTCATATAACTGTATGCTGTGCCATTCCTCTATTATTCCTACTAGAAGCTTATGAATGAATTGCCAGCAGTCTGTAGTAAAGATCCATCTGGGTGTCACCAGTTGGGGGTACGCCCCTGCAAAATCTGACACAGGCCGTACTGATTGGATAATATCATGCTGGGCATGATATTATCCCCCCACCAGACGAACCTTTATTGCTAACGCTGGCAATTCATTTGCACACCTCTAGTAGGAATAATAGAGGAATGGCACAACATAGAATCATAAAAATAGATGCTCCAGAATGATTACATGGGGAATGCAAGTAGTTACTAAATCAGCCATGTGAGGAGAAGGGACGGGTCCCTTTTTTAAAGGGGTATTCCCATCTTAAACAATGGGGGCATATCACTAGGATATGCCCCCATTGTCTGATAGGTTCGGGTCCCACTGCTGGATATACCCCCAGCGATATGCCCCCATTGTCTAAGATGGGAATAACCCTTTAACTGCCCAGTTTGTGTACTCCAAAGAGGGCACCCCTCTCAATCTGTGGTACCAGGTCTGTGATGGCTAACCTCCGGCACTCCAGCTGTGGTAAAACTACGACTCCCAAGATGCCCCCTTGCTGGCTGTTCTCAGAACTCCATAGAAATGAATGGAGCATGCTGGGAGTTGTAGTTTCACCACAGCTGGAGTGCCGGAGGTTAGCCATTACTGCTAAATATTTTCAGTGTTGTACCAATATTCATTGTATAATCCAATACTGCACAGCTCTAGGCTTTGTGTTCATGACCATTTTCAAGAGCTCTGCTTGCTGTCAGTGATTGCATGCATGCTTGCTTACACCCAGAGGCTGAGAACCTGCACCTCTGCCTCCTCCAAAGGATATCACCAGCCTGGAAAGCTGATATTCTGATTCTCACAAGCCGTGGACTCCTATGAATTGGTGTCAGAGAAGTACGATATCGCTCTGTTTATAGAAGAACACAGCAGTGCGCCGGCGTATCAGCAGAAGCTAAAGGTAGGATACGTTTTTACACATTTTGTAATGACGCTGGTTGGGACACTTTCTAAGGGCTCATGCACACAACCACATGTATTTTGCGGAACAGAACAGCTGGCCCCTAATAGAACAGTCCTATCCTTGTCAGTAATGCAGACAATAATAGGACATGTTCAGAAATAGAAATACGGACATACGGAAACGGAATGCACACAGTAACTTCTGTTTTTTGCGGACCCATTGAAATGAATGATTCTACATACGGTCCGCAAAAAGAACAGAATAGACACTGAAAGAAAATACGTCCGTGTGCATGAGCCCTAAAGTACTAATCCAATCTATAGGTGTCAGGGCATGCTGGGAGTTGTAGTCCCATGGAGTTCAGTCTTTGATGTCCTGCTCTCTTCTCAGGGTCTGCAGGGTCGCTATTGCGCTGTTCGGAGGTCATGTGCTGACGGCAGCTGCTTTTATAGGGGTCTGGGCTTTGCCTTCCTGGAGTCTTTGGTTGGTGAACCTCAGGAGCTGCTCCGGTGAGTGGACGGCGGACGCTGGGCGACCACACGGATATTTCTATAGTCTACGGACACTCTGCTCTTTTCTCTCTCAATCAGGTTTAGAGAATGTGTGACGCAGAGCAGACACCAGCTCCTCGCTGCAGGAGTCCCTGAACACGTATTTAGCCGTCCCTACGACACAGTAAGTCTGACCTCCGAGTAATGTAGCACTGACCCATACGTAGAAACCTTAAAGGGGTCGTCCCAACAATAAATGTTATTTTAATATAATTGTTTTTTTTACTTTCTGTTACAAAAATGCTCCAGCTGTGAGAGATTTTTCTTGGCTTCACTACAATAGCACTGTATAGTAATGTGCACGTCCACTTAGTGAGGTGGTCGCACATGCTCAGTTCCTTCCTTCAGCTGCTACCAGCCTGCTGTAATTTTAAAAGCTGTGGAAAGAGTTTTAGCAGGAAGGACACATCCCCTGGGCAGTGATAGGGAGAGAGCAGCAGCAGCAGGAAGGACACATCCCTTGAGCTGTGGTGGGGGGAGAGTGAGAGAACCGCAGTAGGAAGGACACACTCCTTGAGCTGTGATTGGGGGGGGGGGATTGCAGCAGGAAGGACACATCCCCTGGGCAGTGGTTGAGAGCTGTGGCAGAAAAGACACATCCCCTTTGCTGTGATAGGGAGAGAGCAGCAGCAGGAAGGACACATCCCTTGAGCTGTGATGGGGAAGTGGGGGGAGAATGAGAGAACCGCAGTAGGAAGGACACATCCTCTGAGCTGGGATGGGGAGAGAGCTGCAACTGAAATGACACGTCTCGAATTGTAATGGGGAGAGAGATGCAGCAGAAAGGACACAGAACCTGAACTGTGATGAGGACAGAGCTAGAACAGAAAGGACACAACCCCTAAGCTGTGATAGGGGGAGAGCTACAGCAGAAGGGACACACCCCTGAGCTGCCAGCCTGAAGATAATCCAGCAGAGCAGTGAATGTGGAGATCTCTGGATCCATGTGAGGTACAGGGCTGGTTCTAGCTTTGTTAGAAAGAGATTGTCATGTACTGTATGATGTCTGATTTTCATTTTTTTTTGCATTAATAATGGAATAAACCACTTTTAAGGCCATCATAGCCATTGTCCAAATACATCTAAAACGAGGCAATTTTGCACTAATTGTAATCTGTAGTATATTTCTGCAGTCACACTTCCTCCCACGTGTCCCCCATTTATGCTTTATGTATTGTACTCAGTTTGACTGCAGGATCAGACCACACAGAGTATTTGTTGTCTGTTACCATGGAAACAGTGTGTATAGGGGCTGTAGAGACAAAACAGTAAGACATTTTTAATTAAGACCTGTTGCAAAATTGATACACTGAGAAAATGATAAAAAGCTGGTTGTGAAAATGCACATGTGAGTGTAGGACACTGTAATATATGTTATCAGGGGGAAGTGATTTCTCCTCCTTCACCATGTAGTTTTCTATACCTGCTGCCTCTCTGTTCACACACCTGCTCACAAAATAAAGGTCTGTTGTGGAACAGTAAATAGAAGGGAGGGAGGTGAGGGGGATGCAACTGCAGCTTCACTCTGTGACTGCATGCTGTGAGAGGGGAGGAGGAGCATCTGACTCAGACATCACACCAGGAAGTTTCGCCAACTCTGCATGAATGAACATAGAAGCTCCAGTCTTGTGAAAGCAAGCAGAGGTCCTGAAAGCGATGGGGAATTGAAACATAAAATATATTTGCTGAACTTTATATTACAGGCTTGTTGAGAAATATTCCTGGCTCTGAAGTATCTCAGTTTCTCAGTCTTGTAGATGTAGCAGAGAGCGACGCGTTGGAGTGTAACCTCCTGAGAGCGTTCAACCATCCGGAAGTCTCTGACAACGCCGTCCAGTATCTGAGACTCATCACTTCAGCCTTCCTCCGGAGCAGGGGTGATTTCTACCAGCCGTTCATTGAGGAGGAAAAGTGCATCGAGGAATACTGTGCTCAGGTCACCAAATATAATATACACTATGGGAATGGAGGGGGTGGTGACAACCACACATGTATATCAGTCACATATGATGTAATGTCTCTGGAGGTTATATCAGTACTGGAGCGTTATAAGAGGAGAGGCTGATATCAGTCACATATGATGTAATAGCTCTGGAGGTTATATCAGTACTGGAGCGTTATAAGAGGAGCGGCTGATATCAGTCACATATGATGTAATGTCTCTGGAGGTTATATCAGTACTGGAGCGTTATAAGAGGAGCGGCTGATATCAGTCACATATGATGTAATGTCTGGAGGTTATATCAGTACTGGAGCGTTCTAAGAGGAGCGGCTGATATCAGTCACATATGATGTAATGTCTCTGGGGGTTATATCAGTACTGGAGCGTTATAAGAGGAGCGGCTGATATCAGTCACATATGATGTAATGTCTCTGGAGGTTATATCAGTACTGGAGCGTTATAAGAGGAGCGGCTGATATCAGTCACATATGATGTAATGTCTCTGGAGGTTATATCAGTGCTGGAGCATTATAAGAGGAGCGGCTGATATCAGTCACATAGGATGTAATGTCTCTGGAGGTTATATCAGTACTGGAGCGTTATAAGAGGAGCGGCTGATATCAGTCACATATGATGTAATGTCTGGAGGTTATATCAGTACTGGAGCGTTATAAGAGGAGCGGCTGATATCAGTCACATATGATGTAATGTCTGGAGGTTATATCAGTACTGGAGCGTTCTAAGAGGAGCGGCTGATATCAGTCACATATGATGTAATGTCTCTGGAGGTTATATCAGTACTGGAGCGTTATAAGAGGAGCACCTGATATCAGTCACATATGATGTAATATCTCTGGAGGTTATATCAGTACTGGAGCGTTATAAGAGGAGCGGCTGATATCAGTCACATATGATGTAATGTCTCTGGAGGTTATATCAGTACTGGAGCGTTATAAGAGGAGCGGCTGATATCAGTCACATATGATGTAATGTCTCTGGAGGTTATATCAGTACTGGAGCGTTATAAGAGGAGCGGCTGATATCAGTCACATATGATGTAATGTCTCTGGAGGTTATATCAGTACTGGAGCGTTATAAGAGGAGCGGCTGATATCAGTCTCATATGATGTAATGTCTCTGGAGGTTATATCACCACTGGAGCGTTATAAGAGGAGCGGCTGATATCAGTCACATATGATGTAATGTCTCTGGAGGCTATATCAGTGCTGGAGCGTTAAGAGGATGCTTTGTGATGGCTTTAGAGAAATATATACCAGAAACCAGTTTAAACTATAGCACAAATCTACACCGCCTCCTATATCCTCCATGGGTGGTGTTTATTCATAAAGTTTAATCACCTGGTGGCCCCTAGTGAACAATCTCTGGCTCTGTGGCCCTAACGCTCTCTACCTTTTGTTCCTTCCAGAACGTGGAACCCATGTCAGCGGTGTGCGACCACATCCAGATCACCGCCGTGACCCAGGCGCTGGCTATACCGCTACTGGTGGAATATGTGGACTCCATGCCCAGCGCAGTAAACCAGCACATCGTCCCAGAGGGATCCAGCCCACGTGTCTACATGCTCTACAAACAGGACCATTATACCCTGTTATATAAGCAGGGCGATATGTGACCCCCAACATCCAGGCACATACAAGACGATGCGAAGACTGATGAACACTATGCAACAAGCATCTCTCCAGTTAGTGGAAGGACTTTACATGGAAAGAAAATATACAAAAACTGATGCAAAATGTGTCCGATGTTCTCGAGTCCATCTTCTTGCAGGAGGAAGAATCCACTTCTATGTAAACAGCACCACCTACTGGTCACACCCTGCAGGTGCCGCTGGTCTCTACACAGCATCAGGCCTTGAGCTTCTTCCTTTTGTTCTTGTGCTCGGCGAGGGTGTGCAGGGCACTCTCGGCTTTGCTGAGGGGCAGGCTGGGCAGGGGCAGCTGGCCGCCCTGGGTCGGGTATTTTGTTTTCATGATGTTTCTGAATATGGGCTGGGACAAGAGTCTCTTCAGCTGCTTCTTCATCATCTTCAAGGCTTTCTGTTTCTGCAGGTCTTCTTGTTCATCCTGCTTCCCTCCTAGAAATAAGGACAGCGTTACTTGCCAGTCAATATGATGCCTTAAAGTGCATCTGTCAGCAGTTTTGTACCTATGACACTGGCTGACCTGTTACATGTGCACTTGGCAGCTGAAGACATCTGTGTTGGTCCCATGTTCATATGTGTTCGCGTTGCTAAGAAAAATGATGTTTTATTATATGCAAATGAGCCTCTAGGAGCAACGGGGGCGTTACCATTACACCTAGAGGCTCTGCTCTCTCTGCAGGTGCATTGTCCTCTGCACTTTGATTGACAGGACCAGGCAGGGTGAACGTCATCACATCTGGACCTGTCAAAGTGCAGAGGATGCAGCAGTTACAGAAAGAGCAGAGCCTCTCGGTGTAATGGTAACGCCCCCGTTGCTCCTAGAGGCTCATTTGCATATAATAAAACATCCATTTTTCTCAGCAATGCGGGCACATATGAACATGGGACCAACACAGATGTCTTCAGCTGCCAAGTGCACATGGAACAGGTCAGCCAGTGTCATAGGTACAAAACTGCTGACAGATGCCCTTTCAGGGTTTAACTGATCCAGTTGTTCTACTAAATTCTTGTACTGAATAGCTCCAGCGCTAGAAGTGTTCAGTACATGATGCCAGCTGACGAGTCCCGGTTTGAGGACCTGGTTCATACCACCCAGTGGTGGTGGTGGAGGCTCCGGGTCCCTCATGACTATCAAGACTCAGGGCGCATTCACACGAATGTGGTTTGGGGCCACATTTTTTGCAGCTTGGATGTGGACCCATTCACTTCAATTGCTCCATTCCATGGCCCCGCAAAAATTATAGATCATGTTCTATTCTTGTCTGTTTTGCAGACAAGAATAGGCATTTCTATAATGGGACACCCATTCTGCAAATTACGGAAGGCACATGGGCAGCATCCATGCTGTGTACAGAACAGTTCTAGCACAAAAACCGCTTGGTCAATTAAGTCATTAAAGAGGTATTCCCATCTCACAAATGTAGTTTGTATAGTTAGATATAGCCATACCAGTATTATTACTAATAGAATGTATTTATAGAAAATGTACCGTTTAGAAGATTTTCCTATTTGTATTTCCATTGTCCCACACACATCAGTCAGGCCGTTGCCCCTGGTTACGACCACCGCGGCCGTGTAGTAGTGGTGACCGGCTTGCTCCTTTCAAACCCGCTCTGAGGTAACTGCTGTATTGTGAACGCACATTACATGATCATGCGGAGACACATCTTAGAGTACTTTCACATCTACGTTTTGTATACTACCAGTCCAAAGCGCAGCAGTCAGTATCCGTCCAAAACGTAGACTTTATAAACAGATCCTGCTCCATAGAGATGAATTGATCTTGGAACAGGATCCGATTCTCTGCGTTTTGGAAGCGCAGACAAAAATGCTACAACCCTAAGATGTGTCTCCGCATGTTCATGTAATGTGTGTTCACAATACAGCAGTTACCTCAGAGCTGACCACCACTACTACATGGCTGCGGTGGTCGTAACCAGGGGCAACGGCCTGACTGATGTGTGTGTGGGACAATGGATATACAAATAGGGAAATCTTCTAAACGGTACATTTTATATAAATACATTCTATTAGTAATAATACTGGTATGGCTATATCTAACTATACAAACTACATTTGTGAGATGGGAATACCCTTTTAACATTAAAATCCTGGAATATCCCTTTAACGGCCTATCCTGAGGACAGGTCATTGATATCAGATCAGCCCCCCCCCCGGGGTTCAGCTCAGAACCCAGACAACCCCTTTAATGCCAACATCTTGGGGCGCCTCTACCATGAGAACTTCTTGTCCCCTGAGATTGTGTTTTGCGATGTGCCAAAATATTGTCACAGAGCATGAAGGGGTTAAAGAGATTTAGTAAGAGGATTCATCACCGGCTTAGGCTGGTCTTATGATAGCCAACAGATAAATCCTTAATATCAAAGAATTCTGCTTCACGTATCTTGGTGTACACTTCATATAGTACATTCAGTACTCTCACTCTCAGCACCTACTAGGGTCAGACCCAAAGCTGCGCTTTCTACACCCACTAGTGTCAGACCCAAAGCTGCGCTTTCTACGCCTTCTAGTGTCAGACCCAAAGCCGTGCTTTAAACACTAGCACTTTATATACTACATTCACACCCAAAGCTGCTCTTTACATACAACAAGCACTTTGTATACTACATTCAGACCTAAAACTGCAATTTATATTACTATATTCACACCCAAAGCTTATGAAATGCATTATGGGATCCCCGTCTAGCCATAAAGTAATGTGTCTTAAAGAGAGTCCTAGGGGCAGGCAGCAGAACTGTGGGTGCAGCTCTGGGTGTGATTGTGTTTAAGGGATTACATGCTTCTTACCTATTAAGTCATCGTCGTCCAGCTCCAATTCGAGGGCCTCTGCCGCCTGCAGTATCCAGGAATTCTGCTGCTTTGCTTTGCTGTTGAAATACTCCATCTTCTCGATCTGTCTGGCGAAATTGACGCGTTCCTGGTGAGAGAAGAGAAGAGAAGAAGCATGTGTTCTAGATAATGACTGGTTACTTTTGAATGGACTTGTACCGGGTCTGGAGAATTGCAGATTACAGCCCAGTGGTGCAGGACATGGTGCTATGTCGCCCTCCAGTGGCCAGATGACATAACTCCTACCTTAATTCCATCCATGCATTTCGACACCACAGGGAATATCGGGAGATCATCGTTCTTTTCCAGGGTCCTGAAGATTTTCCTATAATTAATCATATCATCTGGTCCGACTAGAAGCAAAGTGAGGCCATCACTGGAGGCGCGAGCTGTCCTGCCGCTGCGGTGCACATACGTTTCTGATGTCCTGGGGACCTGAAAAAGGAAGTTATATTACACAGGGACTCAGGATGTATGCAGACAGTGACTCCACCAGCAGAATAGTGAGTGCAGCTCTGGAGTATAACACAGGATGTAACTCAGGATCAGTACAGGATAAGTAATGTATGTACACAGTGACTGTACCAGCAGAATAGTGAGTGCAGCTCTGGAGTATAATACAGGATGTAACTCAGGATCAGTACAGGATAAGTAATGTATGTACACAGTGACTCCACCAGCAGAATAGTGAGTGCAGCTCTGGAGTATAATACAGGATGTAACTGAGGATCAGTACAGGATAAGTAATGTATGTACACAGTGACTGTACCAGCAGAATAGTGAGTGCAGCTCTGGAGTATAATACAGGATGTAACTCAGGATAAGTAATGTATGTACACAGTGACTCCACCAGCAGAATAGTGAGTGCAGCTCTGGAGTATAATACAGGATGTAACTCAGGATCAGTACAGGATAAGTAATGTATGTACAGAGTGACTGCACCAGCAGAATAGTGAGTGCAGCTCTGGAGTATAACACAGGATGTAACTCAGGATCAGTACAGGATAAGTAATGTATGTACACAGTGACTGCACCAGCAGAATAGTGAGTGCAGCTCTGGAGTATAATACAGGATGTAACTCAGGATCAGTACAGGATAAGTAATGTATGTACACAGTGACTGCACCAGCAGAATAGTGAGTGCAGCTCTGGGGTATAATACAGGATGACTCCACTGTTTAATTAGATTCTTTTCAGATATAGTCTGTACAATGGTTCTCGGAGGTGATAGATGTGTTAAACATTTCAGAAACGTCTGTACCTGGTAATGCAGGACGTGCTGGATGTTGGGAATGTCCAGACCTCGGGCGGCGACGTCCGTAGTGAGGAGAACACAGCTGTAAGAAGAACAACTCCGATTATGGCTTCGGATCACTGAGGGACTCTCAATCTATCACCTCCCCCAAGATAAAGACTCTGAAACACTCTGTGCTGCTCGGGACCCTGCTCCTTCTACTCTGTGACCTCTCACAAGATCAGCAAAACTCCTCCGTGCTGTAGGAGAGCCTGCACCATCCAGTATGTAACAACCCACACAGATTAGTACACGCCTCTCCTGAAATCCTCTGTGCTGCTGGGATACCTACTCCTTCCTCTATGTAACCTTCAGAACCTCAACACAGTTAATTAAGATGAGAATTGTCACCTTTCCCTCTCGGCGAATCTCTCCAGATTTTTAAGCCGCTGCTTCTGGTGCATGTTGGCGTGGAGGGGCAGCGGGTTACACTCCAGGATGGTGAGGAGGGACGTCAGCCTCTTAATGCAGTCGATGCTGTTGGCAAACACCATAGTCCGGCCCGGGTACTGCAGCAAGAAGTAGTAGAGGTAGTAGTCCTTCTCATCACTGGTGCAGTGGATCCGGGTCTCAGTCAGCGTCTCCACTGTGGCCTGCTTCCTGGTCAGGTCGATCACCTTGGGCTTTCCCTTGAGGCCGATCTTGTGCATCAGACTCTCCAGCTTCCCCTCCTTGTCCATCTTCTTGAATTTCTTCTTCTGCAGCAGGCGGCTCGGGGCCTGGTGGATCAGGGTCAGGGTGGCCGAAAACACGAAGGTCTGCCGTTGGGGGTTGTAGTGCGAGTCACTTAACATCTCCAGCAGCTGCGCCAGCTCAGCGTAGTGACCCTTCTCCACCATCCTGTCCGCTTCATCGATGACCAGGCACCTGCAGCCGAAAGACAGTCTACATTATGCACTTCCCAAGCCTTCTGGGAGCCATATTGGTCTAAGCCCAGTGTTACCGGCAAGCCCTGGAAAAGCTGGGTGACAATCTGTACAGGAGATGTGATGCTACCCCAATATGGAAAGAGCCCAGGGAGCCTGTCATTATTATATAGTGATGTGGGCTAGAACCAGTCCCGCTGTCCACTGACAAATGTAAGGTTATGCACATAGGAAGGAATAATGCAAGTCACCCGTACATACTAAATGGTAAAACACTGGGTAACACTGACATGGAAAAGGACCTAGGAATTTTAGTGAACAGCAAACTAAGCTGCAGAAACCAGTGTCAGACAGCTGCTGCCAAGGCCAATAAGATAATGGGTTGCATCAAAAGAGGCATAGATGCCCATGATGAGAACATAGTCCTGCCACTTTACACATCACTAGTCAGACCACACATGGAGTACTGTGTACAGTTCTGGGCTCCTGTGAACAAGGCAGACATAGCAGAGCTGGAGAGGGTTCAGAGGAGGGCAACTAAAGTAATGGGTGGACTACAGGACCCAGAAAGATTATCAAAATTAGGGTTATTCACTTTAGAAAAAAGACGACTGAGGGGAGATCTAATAACTATGTATAAATATATCAGGGGTCAGTACAGAGATCTCTCCCATCATCTATTTATCCCCAGGACTGTGACTGTGACGAGGGGACATCCTCTGCGTCTGGAGGAAAGGTTTGTACACAAACATAGAAGAGGATTCTTTACGGTAAGAGCAGTGAGACTATGGAACTCTCTGCCTGAGGAGGTGGTGATGGTAAGTTCACTATAAGAGATCAGGAGAGGCCTGGATGTATTTCTGGAGGTAATAATATTACAGGTTATAGTTACTAGAGAGGGGTCATTGATCCAGGGAGTTATTCTGATGTCTGATTGGAGTCGGGAAGGAATTTTTTCCCCTAAAAGTGAGGAAAATTGGCTTCTACCTCACAGGGGTTTTTTGCCTTCCTCTGGATCAACTTGCAGGATAACAGACCGAACTGGATGGACGGAGGGCTTTTTATCAGCCTAATAAACTATGTTACCCCTCCCCCGTCACTCACCGAAGCTGGCGCAGGTTACACAGATGTGGGTGTCTCTCTTTAATCATCTCCCACAGACGCCCAGGCGTGGCGATGACAATCTCCGGCCTCCTGTTTAACACTCGCTCTTGCTTCTGGGGGGCCATCCCTCCGACCACTATGGCCGCTTTTATCCCTGGAAGAAGGAAGGAAGGAGCGACGTCATCACTTTATACAAAAAACGTTCCTCAACGCCTTTCTGCCAAGTCTACACGTGTCTCTTGTTCCCAGTATCGGGAAACGCTGGGTGACCACCGCTATGGCTCCTTTATCATTGCATGAGGAGGATACGAGGACCCCCGGAGAGCTGGGTGACAACCCCTGGGGGTGCCCATAGTCAGTTTGACCCGTTCCAGCTGCATACAATCTATGACCTTCTGCAGGCGCAAGAATATAAATTCACATCTCACCCGTAAATCTCGCCACGGCGTCAATGTGATGTTTGACCTGTACCGCCAGCTCCCTCGTCGGGGTCACCACCAGTCCAAGCAGTGGCCTTTTTGTGTCGCACTGGGGGGCAGCCTTAAAATTAATATCAACATTTTTCACGACCTTCACACAGCCCATGGTGGAATAATCATCATCATCCTCCTCCTCATCATCATCATCTTCAACCTCTTCGTCCGCCTCGCCCTCCTCCTTCATATCTGTATCCAGATCCTCAGCCATGTCCGTCTCCTTGTCCACCGCCTCCTCATCTCCGCCCTCCTTCTCCTCTTCCTCTGAACCTTTGTTTTCCTGCGCTTCCCTCCATTGCAGTATAGAGTGGATCATGGGGATGGCGAAGGCGAGAGTCTTGCCACTTCCTGAAGTGAAACATAAAACTCACGTAATCCACAGCGTCCAATGTATGACATACGTGTTCTGAGAAATGGAAGGGAAAAAAAAAAAAAAAAACACTCGGCTCCGGCTCTTAGCGTTCACTTCTGCCTTCTCCGGATATCCAGTGCTGCAGGTAAACATCTGGCACAGATAGCTTCACGTATGCCATTGTGGCCAATGACTAACGGTGACATGTCCCCCAAGCAACAAGTGACCCAGCGATGTACTGCTTTGGGGACGTCACCTCTGTGGTCAGTCGCTGGCTGCTACAGCATATGTGACCTTGTCGATGCCGATGTTTACCTGCTGCACTCGAAGTCAGGAGAAGACAAGGGTGGACGCCAGGAGCCGGCACAGAGTGATAGGGAACAGGTCAGTACGCCTCACCGTATAGGTCGCGCATGGTGGAGGAGGTTTAAAAATTGGTAAGTTGCTGGACAACCCATTTAAAGGGGTTTTCCACTTTTTACTATTGATGACCTACTTTCAGGATAGATCATCAATATCAGATCGGCGGGGGGCAGACACCCAACACCTCCACCGATTAGCTGTTTGAAGAGAAGGCAGCCCTCGTATGAGCGCTGCCTTCACAAGCATGGCGTCCCCATTTACTTCTATGGGACGGCGCTGTAGTATTCACTTGAACAGGCGGATCCGTCCCATAGAAGTGAATGGGGACTCCATATTTGCAATTACACTGCTTACCGCTGCAATCGCACGATGTCGCTGCCTTCTCTTCAAACAGCTGACCCGGCACCTGGCACCCCTGCCGATCTAGATGGTCAATGGTAAAAAGCAGAGAACCCCTTTAACCACTGAACTGTTCTGCCTGAGTCCAGCTCCGGCAGTGTGAAAAGTAGCTAACTGGAGGGGGGAGGGCTGCTTTAGATGGTGATATCTCCTGAAAGGTAGCATCTAGAAACATGAAACTGGTCTTGTCTGAAAGGTGACAGTCCAGGCTTTCATACACGAGATCTAAAATAGCTGCTAAAGTACAAGCAACAAAGGAGAAATCACTGTTGGAAATCAAGTCAGGAATAATCGTGGGTAAAACCTCTTTTTACTTTCACTTTCAGCTCCATTCACAGCATCCCGATTTCTATCAGTGATATCTTCCTCTGTTTTGAACATATTGCTGTCTGAAAGCTTGGAGGGTCTGCTTTCAAACAAGACCAGTTGCATGTTTCTAGCGGATACCATTCAGCAGCATCTAAAGCAGCCCTCCCACCTCCAGTTAACTACTATTCCCACTGCTGGAGCTGGACTCGGGCAAAACAGTTAGGGGGTTAATCACTGCACAATAAAAACAAAAACTTTGTTATATACTTATGGGGTCATTTATCAAACTGGTGTAAAGTAGAACTGGCTTAGTTGCCCATAGCAACCAATCAGATTCCAACTTTCATTTTCCAAAGGATCTGTCAAAAATGAAAGATGGAATCTGATTGGTTGCTAAGGGCAACTAAGCCAGTTCTACTTTACACCAGTTTGATAACTGGCCGCATTAGTGTCATTCTTCACCATGTGCAGACCGATAGACTTCACACCGGTTTGTTACAATTACATCCAGCCTAGCCAAGGCTCTGCGAGCTAAACACATCAGCTTGACACAATGTATCAGTGCAGGGAAAATGTATCAGGCTGGAGTCCAGGCTGGTCATCCCGCAGAGGATTGTCTAGGCTGGATACAACTGTAACAAACCTGTGAGAAGTCTGTTGGTCTGCACTATGGTATTCTACACTGACACATTGTATCGAGCCGATGTTCAGGTCACAGAGGATTGTTTAGACTGTATACAACTGTAACAAACCCTGAGCTGTACTGGCTTCCACTCTCTAGACGTAAACGAGAACGCTAATATTCCCTGACAGCAAACAGATCTTGAAATGTCCTGAGAGATTGTATCCCGTACACTCACCTGTTTCTGCAGCGCCCAAAACGTCCATCTTGTCACGGATTGCGGAAGGCAAAGCCAGAGCTTGAATTGGGGTCGGAGTGGAAAAGCCTAAAGCGCTCAACGCTTTGAGAACCGGAGGCGGAACGTAAAGATTTTTCCACGCCGAAACATCAACGTTCTTACCGGCCTCATCGGCTAATGCGCCTGCCGCCCAGTTCTTTGTCTTCTTGACAGGTTTGACGGCCACGGCTTCTTCTTCTTCCTTCTTGTCCCCTTTCACCTTAGGTTTTTTCTTCCTCTTTTTCTTCTTGTTTTTTGGTGGTTTAGGATTCTCTTCGCCTTCCTCTTCTTCCAATGCTTTAGCCTCTTCTTCATCAGGCACAGTTAAGTCAAAATCCTCCTGCTCCTCTTCTTCATCATCCTCCTCCTCCTCCTCATCATCCTCCTCTCCCCAAAAAAATTCCTCTATCTCATCGTCAGATTCTTCTCGCTCTTTTTTGCCTTCCAATTTTTTCTTGAGTTTTTTCTTTTTCTTCTTCCTGGCAGGTTTACCCTCCTGCTGCTCTTCCTCCTCTTCTTCTTCTTCAGCGCTGTGTCTCCGCTTCCGCCTGGCAACTAACTCCTTGGATGTCTTCACTAATTTATAATCTGTCAGTTCCTCAAAGCAGATGATCTCCTCCATGTTCCCGTCTGCCAAAAGATTGGGGTCCAGCGAAATCGGTTTCCATTTTCCGGTGATTTTGATTCCTTTCCTCTTTAGTTTAATGTGGGCCGGGCCGACCTTCTTTCTCTTCTGCGGCTTCATTTTCCTCCAAAACCTGTAAATACGAAAAATAAGAGACTGAATAAAGCGCCATGGTGGACTAGGGTTAGTCGTTAGCGCAATAAAGGATTAACTGCATTTGTTTCCCAACCAGGGTTCCGTAAGACCCTGATAGAGGATCTGAGCAGCGACTGGTGGTTCGAGACAGGCAAAGACACCTAACATCAGGGCTGTGAAGATAAGAGAGCTGGGATTGACACAAGTTAAGAAAATCCTTGGGCCTAAGGTCTCCATGCAGCGAGGCGGCCGACCAGGGGTCTGGATACATTTTAAGAGCCTGGTCTGGGTTCTGATGTCTGGGGTGTGAATTACACATTTTTTTTTTTATTTTAGTACAGTGATTTATTAGTTTCAATTGTTATTGGGTAATTAGCGGCTCGCCCCTTTGTTGCTATAGATAAAGGTGCTCTGACTTTTGACTCACCCCTTCAATCATTTATTGCTTGTATTCTAGATATAGACAGGCACACTTCACTTAGAACATGTTGATCAACGTCACCTATATTGACATTTGATTATTTATTTATTTATAAATAAAAAGAAAAATAGAGTTAAAGGGGTTGTCCGGGTTCAGAGCTGAACCCGGACATGCCTTTCAATTCACCCAGGCAGCCCACCTGAACAGGGCATCGGAGCATCCTATGATCCGATGCCCTCCTTTGCCCTGCGCTAATTAGTGCAGGGCAAAGGAATTTAGCCCGGTTCTGGTGACGTACCGGGCTCTGCCAGGCAGAGACTTCCGCCCGGCAGTGAGCCCGGTGACGTCATCAGCGCTGATGGGCGGGCTTTAGCGCTGCCCTAGCAATTCAAACGGCTAGGACAGCGCTAAAGCCGGCCCATTACGGCCAGTGACATCACCGAACTCACTGCCGGGCGGAAGGGAAGAGCCCTTGCCCTGCGCGATCCAGCACAGGGCAAGGGAGGGCATCGGAGCATGAGATGCTCCGATGCCCTGTTCAGGAGGGCTGCGGGAGTCAAAACCTGGGTATGTCCGGGTTCAGCTCTGAACCCGGACAACCCCTTTAAGATCAAAATAAATAAAAAGATAATGTAAATATATAAAAGTAAAATACTCCGATGCCTCCGCCCTGTGCCAGTCACTCCTCCGATGCCTCCGCCCTGTGCCAGTCACTCCTCCGATGCCTCCGCCCTGTGCCAGTCACTCCTCCGATGCCACCGCCCTGTGCCAGTCACTCCTCCGATGCCTCCGCCCTGTGCCAGTCACTCCTCCGATGCCTCCGCCCTGTGCCAGTCACTCCTCCGATGCCTCCGCCCTGTGCCAGTCATTGCACCAGTTGCCCATACTGTATGGAATCCAATTTAAACGGCTTGTTCTCACCCTAATTTTCCTGTAGACCATGCCAATCACCTGGAGATTTGTTACCAGGCTGAGAAAACCCATTTAATAAGTGTGAGAAATAAGTGTGTGAAAGGTGCCAAATTTAAAGGGGTTGTCCCAACCTGTCCAGGCTTTTAATATTGATGACCTATCCTATCGGCATGTGTGCACTGTGCACGCCGTCTCCTCATACAGCTGATCGGCGGGGGTGCTGGGTGTCAGACCCCTGCCGATCTGATACTGATGACCTATCCTGAGGACAGGTAATTTTCTGTTGCAGATTTCCATGTGGATTTTTCAGATGGAAATGTGTTGGGTGCACGTAGCCTATGTGTGACGTAACGTTTAGTTTACAATGAGGGTCCATCCACAGCCACTGGATGATCCAACCACATGATATTAGGTCCAAATGGATCAAAATAAGTGGACTAGGCAGAACACCGGATGACGGCAAAGTAGTACTGACACTTACCCTACATACACACATGCAGCCTGTGCCTTACCATGCAGTCTCGTGCTCATCGTTACTGACAGACTGCTGACACTTGTAGTTCCACCACATACACAGGCCCCATAAATGCTTGTCAGGTTCATATTTACCTCCTTACCCTCCGATCAGAGCAGTATCAGGAAGCGACCAACAGGACACACAGGAGCTGAACCCGCAGCTGACGCGCCACACACGCTGCTCACACGGAAGCCGCCATTACAAGGTGACGTCATCAACAAGGGACAGAAAGAACTTTATTAACAGCGAACATTCCAGACAGGCTGCGGGACAGAGTTGTCTCTGCAGCTCCTATTTGACAGGTGTGTCTTCTGCACGGCAGACTTGTTCTTGAGTAAGTCTCTATGCATTGTCACTGACTTGTGCCCTATATGGACCTGTACTTACCTCATGGGGGCAGATCCTGAGTTATTATACTCACTATTCTGCTGGTGCAGTCACTGTGTACATACATTACTTATCCTGTACTGATCCTGAGTTACATCCTGTATTATGCTCCAGAGCTGCACTCACTATTCTGCTGGGGGATCACTGTGTACATACATTACATTACTTATCCTGTACTGATCCTGGGTTACATCCTGTATTATACTCCAGAGCTGCACTCACTATTCTGCTGGTGAAGTCACTGTGTACATACATTACTTATCCTGTACTGATCCTGAGTTACATCCTGTATTATACTCCAGAGCTGCACTCACTATTCTGCTGGTGGAGTCACTGTGTACATACATTACTTATCCTGTACTGATCCTGAGTTACATCCTGTATTATACTCCAGAGCTGCACGCACTATTCTGCTGGTGCAGTCACTGTGTACATACATTACTTATCCTGTACTGATCCTGAGTTACATCCTGTATTATGCTCCAGAGCTGCACTCACTATTCTGCTGGTGCAGTCACTGTGTACATACATTACTTATCCTGTACTGATCCTGAGTTACATCCTGTGTTATACTCCAGAGCTGCACTTACTATTCTGCTGGTGCAGTCACTGTGTACATACATTACTTATCCTGTACTGATCCTGAGTTACATCCTGTGTTATACTCCAGAGCTGCACTCACTATTCTGCTGGTGCAGTCACTGTGTACATACATTATATTACTTATCCTGTACTGATCCTGAGTTACATCCTTTATTATACCCCAGAGCTGCACTCACTATTCTGCTGGTGCAGTCACTGTGTACATACATTACTTATCCTGTACTGATCCTGAGTTATATCCTGTATTATACCCCAGAGCTGCACTCACTATTCTGCTGGTGCAGTCACTGTGTACATACATTACTTATCCTCTACTGATCCTGAGTTATATCCTGTATTATACTCCAGAGCTGCACTCACTATTCTGCACGGCAGACTTGTTCTTGAGTAAGTCTCTATGCATTGTCACTGACTTGTGCCCTATATGGACCTGTACTTACCTCATGGGGGCAGATCCTGAGTTATTATACTCACTATTCTGCTGGTGGAGTCATTGTGTACATACATTACTTATCCTGTACTGATCCTGGGTGCCATCCTGTATTTCTTTTATTAAAATTTTAAAAACATTACAAATAAATAAATAAATACAGAAATCACACCAAAACATGACACCAAACACAAACCAAATATACAGGACATAAAGCACATCAGATAACACCGGTTCAGCCCTACACTCGCCCCCCACAGAACACCCACTATATACAATATATACAGTACTTACAATTTAAATAACAATATTAATAACAATGCACTAACCTTCCTGATCCGGCTGCACTTTTCCTAAACACAGAAAATATAAAACAAACCAACTTACAAAAATCCCACACACCAACACCCCAATACAACACTTTTTTTTTTTTTTTTTTTTTTTTTTTTTTTTTTGTTTTTTTTGGGCCCTGAGCTGGTCCCGCATCCCATGCCCCCAGCACATGATAACAGACGTCCATGAACCAGCCCAGGATTTTCTCTTTTACCCGAAAAAGTCCAAAAGTCCCCAAAGTCCCATGAAACCCTCCCCCCAATTACCCACCACCCAACCTAACACTACACCCAAAGCTCACATAAGAAAATATACATCACTATATAAATAAACAAATATACAGAAATATACACATATACATATACACTAAAACACATGGCAGACCACCCGTACCACCCACCGTGAGGCTTTCCAGCCACACACAACCATTAAAGCCCAAGTTCGGCGCCTGCAAGCCCTATGTCCTCATACAGCCATCAAAACAAAACAAAGATCTAGAGTGTCAGCATCAGCCCACCACCAGGAAGGGAGACAATAGGCTAGGGTACCCCAAAGGCAAAACCCCTCCAGAGGAGAGAGGCTCTACCCGCCCCCAACTTCTCGTACTCCAGAGAGCGCACCTTCACCAGGTCTCCAAGAATGTTCCTAACCACCTCATCCACGGGGAGGATTTTGCGCTGCGTCGAGACTAAGCACCGTGCATGCCACGTGTAGTACCTGACCACTGAGCTGACTAGGAATAAAGTGCAGCGGTCCCTACTACCCAGGTGTCTGAATGCTCCATAGGCCCATTCCGCATAGGAGAGGGTGACCAGCCTAGGCCAGCCGATGGAGCTCCCCACCCTGGTGTAAACCTCTGTGTTGAAGGGACACTGAAGCAGGAAGTGGTCCATGCTCTCCAGCACACCACCGCACTCCTCTCGGGGACACCCCCTGTCCTCAGAGCTCCTACACTTCAGATTGTCCCTCACACACAGTTTCCCGTGGAAGCAGCGCCAAGTCAAGTCAAAAAACTTCAAAGGGATCCTGATGGAATTCAAAAGCCGTAACCCGACCCCCAGATCCCGACTTGGGCAGTCCCTGAGGGCCAGAGGTTTCTGGAATGGGTCAACAGAACCCTCTGGTCAAGGAGTTTCCTTGACTGAGTCCTGATTTCCCACATCCCCAGACCCCACCGACGTAATACCTTCAGAACCAGGGCAGCATAAGCCGGGAGATGCCCATGTGGTGTGCGGAGATCCTTCACTTTCCCTCCTGTCTCCCATTCCTGGAAGAAAGGCCGAAACCATCCCCGACAGGAGACTACCCACGGAGGAGCCCTCTCTTTCCAGAGGTTTGCCAGATTGATCTTAATAAAGGTATTCACCAGGAACACCACAGGGTTGACCATACCCAACCCTCCTAGTCTCCTCGTACGGTAAGTAACCTCCCTCTTGACAAGGTTCAGTCTATTCCCCCATAACATCTGGAAGAACAGACTGTAGACCCGAGTCCAGAGAGGTTCTGGCAAGACGCACACACTGCCCAGATATAACAGCAACGGGATCAGGTAGGTTTTGACAATGTTCACCCTTTCCCTGAGGGTCAAAGACCAACCCTTCCACTGGTCCACCTTCTGAGCGGCAATCTTAAGCCTGCTATCCCAGTTTTGATGGGGGTAATCCCCCTGGCCAAATTCAATGCCGAGGACTTTTGTAGACTCCTGGGGCTCTGGAAAGGTGTCCGGGAGATCAAAACCAGGATCTCCTCCTCCCAGCCAGAGACTCTCACACTTATCCCGATTGATCTTGGACCCAGATGACTCTGAGTAGCGTTCTACCTCTGACAGCACCCACTCTGCCTCCCCTCTCGAAGACACAAATATAGTTACGTCATCGGCATACGCTACCACCTTTAGTGTGGTCTCCGGAGCTGCCTGGTCCATCCCGACACCCGCCAACGGTCCACGATCAACCCTCCTAAGGAAGGGATCAATCGCGAACACGTACAATAGCGGGCTCAAAGGACAACCCTGGCGAACCCCAGATCCCACCTCAAAAGGGCGGCCAATCCAACCGTTCACAAGAGGGAAACTCTCTGCCCCTGCGTACAAGGTCTTAAGCCAATCAACAAACCCCCCCGGCAGGCCATATCTCAGAAGGACAGACCAGAGGTACTCATGGTCAACGCGATCAAAAGCTTTTGCCTGATCCAAGGACAGCATGTACCCCTTCCAGTGACCTGCCCTGCCCTGCTCCACGGCCTCCCGGACACTGAGCACAGCACTAAAAGTACTGCGGCCTGGAACAGAGCAATGCTGGGTCCCAGAAAGGAGCTGGGGCGCAAACTTCACCAACCGATTAAATAGCACCTTCGCCAGAATCTTTCTGTCCACACCGAGGAGCGCTATGGGACGCCAGTTCTCAATGTGGAATGGATCTTTACCCTTTGACAGAATGATCAGGGCCGACCTCCTCATTGACTTTGGCAGAGTACCCGAGGAGAGGCACTCATTGAATACCTCAGTCAAGAGGGGAACTAAGGTGTCCTTAAAGGTCTTATAAAACTCAGATGTTAAGCCATCCGGACCTGGCGACTTTTTGGGAGCAAGCCCATCAATCACCAGACTGACTTCCTCTTTCTGGATCACTTCAGTCAAAACGTCAAGAGAGGGGTCTACTCCTGGTTCAGGAACGGTTTCAGCCAGGAAAGCCGACATCCTATCGCGATCAAGATCCCTCTTCGCCATGAGATGTGAGTAAAAGGAACTGACGACCTCCAAGATCCCTGATCTGGACCTTCTCAGGGACCCCGTACTATCAATCAGTCCTGACACAATCTTACTACTCACTGACATCTTGCAGTTTCTGTAAGGGTCGGGCGAGCGGTACTTCCCATAATCCCTCTCAAAAACCAAAGATGCGTGTCTATCGTACTGACATCTCATAAGTAAAGACTTCACTCTGGAGATCTCCTCACGGCTACCTCCAGTCGAGACAAGACGTTCGAGTTTCCTCCTCAGGCCCTGATATAGGCGGTACCTACTCAGACTCCTGAGGCTCGAGAGCTGGCGGAAGAACCTCCCCACCCTTTCCTTGAACAACTCCCACCACTCAGACTTACTGCTGCAGAGATCCAGCAATGGTACCTGGCTCTGAACGAAGTCCTCAAAGGACTGTCTTATCTCCGCTTCTTCCAAGAGAGACGAATTGAGCTTCCAGTAACCTCTTCCCATCCGGGGAGTCTCTGTAACATTCAGAGAAAACAAAATTAAACAGTGGTCGGAGAACTCCACCTCCACAGCAGACACGGCTGAAGAGACGGCTTCCTCCTTCAAATAAAACCTATCTATTCTAGACCTACAACTACCCCTATGATAGGTGAACCCCGGGTGGCCTGGGGTGTGCCGGATGTGGACATCCACCAGGCGAGCCTCACTAGCTATACTATTGAGCGCGACGCTATCATAAGTCAGCTTGTCCCTGGAACCTCCCCTGTCCTGAGGCCTCGTGACAGTATTGAAGTCCCCTCCAAAGACCACCTGCCGACTCGTAAAAAGATAGGGCTTGATCCTCATGAAGAGACACTTCCTGTCCCACTTGGATTGGGGACCATAGATGTTAATTAGACGAAGTTCTTGTCCCCTCATGAGGACATCCAAGATCAGACACCTCCCCATTTCTAATTCAATAACCCGTCGGCATTCTACCGGTGCGGTAAAAAGGACCGCCACCCCGCTATATGGCTCGGCCGCAAGAGACCAGTAGGAGGCTCCGCGCCTCCATTCCCTTTTAGCTTTAAATATGGCCGCCAAATCTGGCAGCCTGGTCTCCTGCAAAAATAAAATGTCAGCTTCAACCCGGCTGAAAAAATCAAAGGCCGCAAATCTAGCCATATCTGACTTAATGCTGGCGACATTAATGGACGCCAGCGTCAACGGAGTGGGTGCCGCCATCATGGGTGATCGAATTAGACGGCTTTCTTTTTCCCGCTGCCCATGCCATCTGTTCCATCAGATGATGGCTTATCCCGTTTTAAAGAAACAGATGTGTCCATCTGACCTCCGTCCTTGTCCCCTGACTCCGGGCCAGCCCCCACCCCTGAGGACATATTTTCCCCCGGAGGAGGAGGCTCAGCGTCCCCCGCAGGCCCCGGTGTTACCGCTGCTTCCAGAACCTCACCACCGGCTCCCTCCCCCAAAGAAAGGGAGGTGTCACCGATGGCTTGGAACCGGTTTGAGAGACTAATCAGAGGGGGGTCGGTTGTACCTTCCTTTGGCATCTGGTGGGTGGGAGAAGACCTTATATCTCCCTTTTTACTTATATGCTTTTTACCCTTTTTCTCTTGCCATCTCCCACTTTTCCCGTCCATACTGTCGCCATGGGGGGATATTGAGGAGATGGCACCTTCCTCTTCCTGGATCCTCCTGATTTCCTCATCCAGTTCACTGTCCCTTTGGGCCTCAGCAGTAGCAACAGCCTCAGGGGTGAGATCAGAGGTTGTCCCAGTCTCCCCAGTTGCCTGAGGTTCCCGAGACTCGCCCATCTCCCTCCCGCTTTGGCGTTTTTCCTGACGCCTCAGTTGGGCAGGCGTCTTTTGCTTACTTTTCCTCCCTGGCTCCTCTGTTCCTTCACTTCTGCCAGCCTCTCCCCCAGCAGAATTGGCCTCATGGCTTTCTCCCGCCGGGGTATTGACCGCATTGGCAAAGGAACGGGGGCAGCGACTGAATGGGTGACCTAAGTCACCACACAGGTGACACCTAATCTCTGCACATGATGCAGCGAGGTGACCGATCTCCCCACACAGCGCGCACTTCTGTACAGTGCAGTTAGCACTGAAGTGTGTGGGGCTGCCGCATCTGTGACAGAGCTTCGGCTGACCCTGGTAGAAAATCTGGATGCGATCCCTTCCGAGGAAGGTTGCAGATGGTATGTGGGTAACCGTATTTCCTGAAAGCTTAAGTTTTACCATAAACGTCCAGGCCCCAGACCAGATGCCATATTCATCCCTGTTCTTTTTGGGGACCTCCACCACCTCCCCATATCGGCCAAGCCACGTCATGATGTCTATACAAGAGAGTGACTCGTTACGGGTTAAAACGGTCACCCTCTTGACGTTGTTCTGACGAGACACCGCCTGGACGGCAAAGTCTCGCCAGCTGGGCTCGTCCTTTGCCACCTCATAGTTGGACCAGAAGAGCTCAAGCCCCTCTGGCCGAACAAAGCTGACATCGAACTCGGGGGCCCCATAGGGATGTATCAAGGCGTAGATGTCAGTCGCCTTGAAGCCCATCTTTAGCAGGAGCTCAACTATGTCAGATCTTGAAGGACATGTATCACTGCCACTCCACCTCAGACGGACCACATTCCTACGGAGACCACCCTGCCCAGATGTCGGGAGAGACCACGTGGGCTCTCTGCTTCTTTCCTCTCGGAAGGCTGAGAGGCCATGCCTCTCTATCCAGAAGGATAGATCAACCTCCCTACCCTCTACATTGATTGTTCTCTCCCCTCTCTTTAGAGCCTCCAGAAGACGCCGCTGCAAAACGCCGTCCCCAGAGCCAGAGGACAAGGAGGGCCCCCTATTTCCCCCCGCTGTGACATTAGCATAGCTGCGCACAGGGGATGCCACAGCAGGGGGGGCAACCGGACCAGGCCCCCCACCCTCACCACTAACAAAGACCCTCCACCACCCACTTCCATATCCTCCATCACCAGACCACCCTCACTAATGACAGACGACGCGCCCACCCCTCCTTCCCTCCTACCACCACTCACTCCTCCATCCAAACCCCCAGACATATTTTTATTAACATTTCCCCCCCGCCCTCCTCCCACATTCTCGCCTCCACTCATACTGGCTGAACCGGTGTGTTTTGGTGCAGTGTTTGGTACCTCAGCATCATTGGGCCCTGGGGCCAGAGCTGCCTCCAAGAGAGCATGCTTGCTCTGTTTAGAAGCAGCCCCAACCCCACTTTTATCATTGCCCTCCGCTTCATCAGTACCATTCTTCCCAAATTTTGGGCGCCGCTGATCGATTACCGGGCGCCGCTGATCCAAACCCAGACGCTGGTCTGTTTTTTCATGGCGCCGCTCATCTGGACCAGCAGCGCCGATGCAAAACAATGGTTTTTGTCTTAGTCCTTGTCCTTTTCCTTGTCCTTTTGTGGGAGGCGAAACCGTCAAAGCCCCGGTAGCCCCTTCATGCCTCTTCTGCCCTGAGGGAACAGCGTCATCAGCGACCGGAGCCACCGGAGCTCTCGCAGCCGACTCTGGCGCGGAGCTGCCCCCCCCTCCCGATAGGGAGCAAACACCAGCACCAGAGCCTGTCTTTTTTACGCCCACCGCAACCTTCCTGTCCGGCTTTTCAGCCAGTACCGCACCAGCTCCATCCCTGTTACTGCAAACAGAGACAGAGCTCCCCGCCATACTGGATACCTTGCTCTCCCCTCTCTCCTGCACCGAGTCCACTGCAGGACACGGGCTGGGCTGAGAAGAGGGGCTAATACAGTGAACCGGCCCTGCGGACGACCCGGGGGTCCCAGAGAGGGGGGTGTATACAAATCGTACCTGCTCCTGGGGCTTGGTCTTCTTAGCCTTTTTAGTTTTTCCTCCCCAGGCGTCTCCTGTGGCAGTTCATCTCCAAAGCACAAGTCCTGGAAACGCACTGGGGACTCCAGGAGCTGGATCTCCTCCATGAGGGCCCCTCCCGGGCTACAGGTCTCGTACTCATCCCCCGAGCCACAGCTGGGTGACATGGCTGCTTGGCGTGCAGGGGCCCACTGTACGGAACCTGCTCCTGCAGGCTGCCAGGTGGATCTTGCTGGTCACCATCACCGTCCTCCTCCACTGCCTGGTCTTCCTCCACCTGGCTTTCAGGCTGCAGCCCCATCAGCCTTCTCTGCTTTTCCTCTGCCATCTTCTGAAAGCGGTCCTCATTTAGGAGTTTCTCCTTAAACGGACCGCTTTTTTCTCTGAGGACTGTTCTCCTTTCCTCCAACTCACCGATCTCGGCTTGGAGCTGATTGATTTGGCTCTGCAGCCCCTGCTTCCTCCGCTTGGGGGCCGATTCGGCACAAGCCTTCAGTCCGCGCAGCTCCTCCCGGAGCCTCCTCAAGGTCTTGCTCGCGTCTTCATATTCACGGAGGTGGCTCATGACCCGGGAGCCATAGGTGGAAATGGACTCCCGGGCTCTCAGTACGCCCCAGCCTTCCTCCTCAAGATCTGCCTCACCTCCGTGAACTCTCGGCTTTTGCTG
This sequence comes from Rhinella marina, assembly GCA_900303285.1. NCBI lineage: Eukaryota > Metazoa > Chordata > Amphibia > Anura > Bufonidae > Rhinella > Rhinella marina. The sequence goes on along the minus strand of ONZH01013158.1, from coordinate 200,058 downwards.
GGCCCCGGAAGGGCCACTTTCACCTGAGCTGGCAATCAGGTCTTTTTTGCTGGATTCAGCCTTGCGGCTCTTCCTGCTGTCCACAGACTCAGGGGAGACAGAAGCCACATTGCTGCGACTCCTGCCAGATCTTCTTACCCCTGAGTCCTCCATACAGGCCAAACGCTGGCTCCTCCTGTCCCCCGATGGCCTGCCGCTGGGAACAGGAGCCTGGGGCTTGCTTCCCTCGCTCATGCCTGAGAACCCACTCTCTCCCTGGGGAGGAAAGAGTAGGCCTCAGGTGGATAGATCTTCCTCCAAACAGCTCAGGAGCAGCAACACGCACAGCCACAGACGACCACACCCACAGATGATTGCAGCTCACAGACACCTGGTCCAGAGCTGCGCTCACTATTCTGCTGGTAGAATCACTGTGTACATACATTACTTATCCTGTACTGATCCTGGGTTACATCCTGTATTATACCCCAGAGCTGCACTCACTATTCTGCTGGTGCAGTCACTGTGTACATACATTACTTATCCTGTACTGATCCTGAGTTACATCCTTTATTATACCCCAGAGCTGCACTCACTATTCTGCTGGTGCAGTCACTGTGTACATACATACATTACTTATCCTGTACTGATCCTGAGTTATATCCTGTATTATAACCCAGAGCTGCACTCACTATTCTGCTGGTGCAGTCACTGTGTACATACATTACTTATCCTGTACTGATCCTGAGTTATATCCTGTATTATACTCCAGAGCTGCACTCACTATTCTGCTGGTGCAATCACTGTGTACATATATTACTTATCCTGTACTGATCCTGAGTTACATCCTGTATTATACTCCAGAGCTGCACTCACTATTCTGCTGGTGCAATCACTGTGTACATACATTACTTATCCTGTACTGATCCTGAGTTACATCCTGTATTATACTCCAGAGCTGCACTCACTATTCTGCTGGTGCAGTCACTGTGTACATACATTACTTATCCTGTACTGATCCTCAGTTACATCCTGTATTATACTCCAGAGCTGCACTCACTATTCTGCTGGTGCAATCACTGTGTACATACATTACTTATCCTGTACTGATGCTCTTCAGTCCATCTTTCTACCTGACAGAATAACTGAGTGCAGCTGACAGATTGTAACAAACCCTCAGCTGTGAGAAATATTAGGTCAGAGAGGGTTTTCCACCTCTGGATATAATCTGGAATTTTCCTATTAAGTAAAAGCAAGCAGAGATCTTGAAAATCTGTAAAGGTTGCTGAATACAGAGATAAGGGGCCGGCCACACTTGTGACGGATGTTGGATGGCGGGAGATGTTATCTGTGGAGTCACCTTTTCATGGGACAAACAGCAAACAATGAGGCATTGTCCGTGCAGATCCTGATCCTGTTTGTTAGTGTGAGGCACCTAGGAGACGGGGCCGGTGCCGGGCTCCACGTGTGACTCTAATGTAGGGGCGGGTGGCATATCTCAGGAGTGCAGAAAACAGTCTATATACCATATACCTGAAGACTGTGGAAAGAGGCAGCACCCCCTAGTGGCTGAATTATCGGGCACTGTATAGGGAATGCTTCATCGCCTGCCTGGACACCCCTTACCATACATCCTCTCAGGGTGGTCCCCTACCCGACACCCCCTCTATGAACCTGAGCCAGGGGGCTGCTGCTTGACTAGGACCATATATCACCCCCATATATTTGGGCTCACGCAGCTCTTCTCTAGTTCTGACTCTAGGACTCAGGACTTTAGGAAAGCTGGGTGACCATCCCTAGAACTGCTGCTACAGCCCCTACTGGGGTCACACAGCTTCTCTCTAGTCCTGCATGGCAGTTATAACCAGTATTACAGCATTACCACTAGGGGTCGATGTATAAGTAGCATGCCTTTCAGGTCTCTAGAAAAGCTGGGTGACAGTCACTAGGACTGCTAATATATTCCCTATTGAGGTCACACAGCTTCTGCACAGCGGGTCTAATCAGTTTTGTGGCAGTACCACTAGGTGTCACTGCATAGCTATGTAGACATGCCTTTCAGGACTCTAGGAAAGCTGGGTGACAATTCCTAGGACTGCTACTACAGCCCCTACTGGGGTCACAGCTTTTCTCTAGTCCTTCATGGCAGATATAACCAGTTTTGCAGCAGTACCACCAGGGGGCACTGCATAATTAGGTAGGCATGCCTTTCAGGTCTCTAGGAAAGCTGGGTGACAATCACTAGGGCTGCTACTAGAACCCCTAACGGGGTCACAGCTTTTCTTTAGTCCTGCATGGCAGTTATCACCAATATTGCAGCAGTACCACCAGGGGGCGATGTGTAATTAGGTAGACCTGCCTTTCAGGATTCTAGAAAAGCTGGGTGACAATCCCTAGGGCTGCTACTATAGCCGGTAGTCGCTACTGGGGTCACACAGCCCCTGTACGACGCGTCTTATCAGTTTTGCAGCAGTACCACTAGGGGGGCACTGCATAGCTATGTAGACATGCCTTTCAGGACTATAGAAAAGCTGGGTGACCTGTAATGACGGGCTATCCATTATTAGCCAATTAGACTTGCATCCAAGAGAACTGAATGCCAAGACAGTGCTGGACAGTGACTTTATTCTCCTTTCCTCAGCATGTTCAAAACCTCTGCTTGCTGTCAGTGAATGGAAACAATCTCATTTACATTTAAAGTGTTATATGACTCCAAAAAACATAAAAACAGCTGCAAAGTTTATAAAACAAAATAAAATAAAATAAAGCTCTGCTCACCTCTTCTTCCCTCTGGATGTCCAGGTCTGATGCATCGGGGGTCGTCCTAGTCTCACAGCCAATCGGTGGCCATGTGCCATACTGTATTGGTGTCACCAGTAGTATGACATGTAACCACTGAGGCCATTGATTGGCTGCAGCGGTCATAAAGACCAGGAGGACCCCAGAGGGTCAGCACTGGATGGCCAGGGGGAAAGAAGAGGGGAGTATTTATTTTTAATTTTTTTTTATTATTATTATTTATTTTTCTTTAGAAGTTGGATGACCCTTGACCGATTCCTCTGCAGCTCTGCATCAGTGAGGTGAAAGATTTCTGCTGATGCTTTTGTCTCCTCAGAGCTAAATGAGATTGTTTCCAGCCACTGACAGCAAGTAGAGATCTTGAAAATTGTCCGGAAAGCAAAATAAAATAAATAGATTCTATTTTTTATTTTTAATACAATGTATCGAGGGAGAAAATTGGCTGTGAATGAAACACGGACCTCTGACGGATACATGGTGACAACCCCCCAGCTGTGTGAGCGGGAGTAAGTCATGTTTCCATTCGCTGTCAGGAAGCAGAGATTGTGAAGCACAGGGCTTATGAGAAGTTGTCAGACTCTTGGTTGTCCAGCGGTGAAGCTTCATTGGCCGGACGCCGGCCCTTTAATGATTTTTTGTGATCTTGAGAAGACCTTGCTGCTCCTTCTCACAGTCGGAGGCTGGAAGATCCCGTCCAGAAGAAATCCACTGATTAGATTCACCGCGGCGGCTGCTGCAGTCCTAAATATAGCGGCTTTATAAAAAGAAGCGGGGCTTCAGATCGGGAGCGTTTATCTGCAGAGAGGAGCGCTCACTCCACAACCTCAAAATCATCTGAGCAGAAACGACCACTGCTTTGTCAAAACGGGACCTCCGTCCCTGGGGTGTCAAAATGGGACCTCCGGCCGCGGGGGTGTCAAAACAGGACCTCCGGCCAAGGGGATGTCGAAAAGGGACCTCCGACTGCAGGGGGTGTCAAAACAGAACCTCCGGCCGCAGGGTGTCAAAACGGGACCTCCGGCCGCAGGGTGTCAAAACGGGACCTCCGGCCGCGGGGGTGTCAAAACAGGACCTCCGGCCGCGGGGGTGTCAAAACGGGACCTCCGGCCGCAAGGTGTCAAAACGGGACCTCCAGCCGTGGGGGTGTCAAAATGGGACCTCCGGCCGCAGGGGTGTCAAAACGGGACCTCCGGCCAAGGGGATGTCGAAAAGGGACCTCCAACTGCAGGGGGTGTCAAAACAGGACCTCCGGCCGCAGGGTGTCAAAACGGGACCTCCGGCCAAGGGGATGTCGAAAAGGGACCTCCGACTGCAGGGGGTGTCAAAACAGGACCTCCGGCCGCAGGGTGTCAAAACGGGACCTCCGGCCGCAGGGTGTCAAAACGGGACCTCCGGCCGCGGGGGTGTCAAAACAGGACCTCCGGCCGCGGGGGTGTCAAAACGGGACCTCCGGCCGCGGGGGTGTCAAAACGGGACCTCCGACTGCAGGGGGTGTCAAAACGGGACCTCCGGCCGCAAGGTGTCAAAACGGGACCTCCAGCCGTGGGGGTGTCAAAATGGGACCTCCGGCCGCAGGGGTGTCAAAACGGGACCTCCGGCCACGGGGGTGTCAAAACGGGACCTCCGACTGCAGGTGGTGTCAAAACGGGACCTCCGGCCGCAGGGTGTCAAAACTGGACCTCCGGCCGTGGGGGGTGTCAAAATGGGACCTCCGGCCGCGGGGGTGTCAAAATGGGACCTCCGGCCGCGGGGGTGTCAAATCGGGACCTCCGGCCGCGGGTTGTCAAAATGGGACCTCCAACCTCGGGGGTGTCAAAACGAACCTCCAACCTCGGGGGTGTCAAAACGGGACCTCCGGCCGTGGGGGTGTCAAAATGGGACCTCGGCCACGGGGGTGTCAAAAACGGGACCTCCGACTGCATGGGGTGTCAAAACGGGACCTCGGCCGCAGGGTGTCAAAACGGGACCTCCGGCCGCAGGGTGTCAAAACGGGACCTCCGGCCGTAGGGGTGTCAAAATGGGACCTCGGCCGCGGGGGTGTCAAAACGGGAGCTTCGGCCACGGGTTGTCAAAACGGGACCTCCGACCGCGGGGGTGTCAAAACGGGACCTCCGGCCGCAGGGTGTCAAAACGGGACCTCCGGCCGTAGGGGTGTCAAAATGGGACCTCCGGCCGCGGGGGTGTCAAAACGGGAGCTCCGGCCACGGGTTGTCAAAACGGGACCTCCGACCGCGGGGGTGTCAAAACGGGACCTCCGACCGCGGGGTTTCAAAACGGGACCTCCAACCTCGGGGGTGTCAAAACGGGACCTCCGGCCGCGGGGGTGTCAAAACGGGACATCCGACCGTGGGGGTGTCAAAATGGGACCTCCGGCCGCAGGGGTGTAACTGAACATACATGTACAAAAGTAAACAAAACGTGTGTAGAAATACAACCATACATCTGCAGCAGTACACAAGAACATACTGTACATGTGCAGAAGTACATGCGTGTTGGTTCCCCACACTTCACTAGACCTCAGTGAATGTGCAAAGAAATGACTGGATGCTGATGTGTGAGCATACATGGGACCTTTGTGTGTTTCTGTATTGACATGTAACAAGCATGTAGTAGTGTGTGTAATTGTGTGTATAGGTGACAAGTATGTAACCGTGGTCATGTAATGTCTATGCAGTAGTGTGGACATATGGATAATAGCGTGGACTTCTGACAAGTATGTGGCAGTGTGGATATATGTCTATGTAATAGAGTGGACATGTATGTGTCAGCTTGTACTGGTCATGTAACAGGATGTCTCAGAAAAGTTGTGACCAAACTTGTGGCGCAGATATTTTCGAGCCGTGATGTGACAATGTATGTAAAATGTAAAAATACATACACATGGCTGAAAGCAGGTAAGTGGCAGTCACGTGCATGTATGTAAAGCCTCATTCACACGTCAGTGTTTCACGGACATGTGCTGTACGTGTTCTCCACAGACAGTACGCGTCCACATTCATTTCAATGTGTGTGTTCAGACATCAGTGTTTTAGCACGGTTCGTGGGTTCGTGTTTTTAGCACGGATGCATGTCCTATCTTGATCCGTGTTCCCGGATCCCTCACACCCATTATAGTCAATGAGTCCGTAAAGACCACGGATCCCTCACGGATGTCATCCGTGTTTCACGGATCATTAAGAAGAGATGCTTTGAAAATTATTTTTCAGCTGTTCAGTGTCAGTGAAACAAGGATGCAACACGGATGGCAAAACACGGACCCAACTCGGATCCTTCACGGACAGCTTCACGGATGCCTCGCTGACCACCTGCTCACGGATTTGAGCACAGACACGGACGTGTGAATGAGGCTTAAAGGTGTGTAGCACTTTGAACATGCATTTGGCAGTGTGGACATATAGGTACCATTGTAGACATGTGATGTGTGTAGCAGTGAGGACATGACAGGTATTGGTGGGGACATGTATGTTGTAGTAAGCATGACATGTAGGCAGCGGTTACATGTGACATGTATGTAGCGCTCTGAACATGTATTTAGCAGGGTAGACATGTGACATGTATGTGGCAGTAAGAGCTTGACATATAGGCAGCAGTTAGACCATGTGACATGTATGTAGCGCTCTGAACATGAATTTGGCAGGGTAGACATGTGACATGTATGTGGCAGTATGAACATGGCATGTACAGTATGTGGCAGTAAGCATGACATGTAGGCAGCAGTTAGATCATGTGACATGTATGTAGCGCTCTCAACATGTGTTTGGCATTGTGGACATGTGATGTGTGTAGTAGTGTGGACATGACACGTATTAGTGGGGACATGTGACATGCATGTAACACTGGGGACATGTATGCTGAACATATATTTGGCAGGGTGGACACGTGACATGTATGTGGCAGTAAGCATGACATGTAGGCAGCAGTTACCACATGTGACATGTATGTACCGCTCTGAATATGAATTTGACAGGGCGGACATGTGACAGGTGTGTGACGTCAGCAGCGCCTCGTTACTATGGAGACGGGGCGCCGCACACCCGCTGCAGGCCGCCTCTTGCTCCGCACAGCGCTGAGCCCGGACACCATGACCCGGGGCTGCCCGGTACTGGCCCCTCCTTAGCCCCCTCATCCGTCGCCTCATCCCCTGCCCGGGGTCACCTCCTTCCCGCAGGCTCCGTGTCTGCCCCCCGTATTCCAGCTCGTCACCCCTTTCCCCCGCAGGTGTCCCGCTCTCCCCGGTGATCCGCTCGGTGCAGGCTCCGCCCCCGCCACCCCCTCGCTCCCCCGCCGCCCCCGCACTCAGGATCTCCGGCTGCTGCCATGTGAAGAGCTCCCGGTGGAGGATGCGGGGCGCAGCGGCTGCCTGATCCCCGGAGTCTCCAGGATGGAGCTCAGCCTGTTCGGATACATCGAGGACCTGCAGGAGCTGGCCATCATCGAACGGCCGGTGCGCCGGAGCCTGAAGGTAACCGTGACGTCATGGGTACCCCAGAACAAGCGGAGCCGTGACGTCATTATAGCCTAGCATCTCACTGGGGGCCCCGGGAATATATTAGGGGATATATTACAACTATGTAACAATCTCAGAAGCCAGGTGATACATTGTATCCTGTGCTGCAGTCTCCATAATAACTAATCCATGTAATGTGATGATGTTATCACCCTGCCGATCAGACAAGTGGGGGGACTAGGGCTTATCCCTACAGACTAGTAACCCACTCCCCCAATTGTAACCCTTTAATACTGTATGAGGGGATCCCTATGTTATACCCTGCCCCTCCGCAAGTCAGTGATGTCATCAGACTCTGACATCATCAATCATGATATTCCTTCATGTACCTGTTTACTAATGGGGGTAGTTATTGGGGACCAGCTCTACCAGGGTTGTTATACATATATGCCCCCTTCAGGGTTCCTGTTATATGTTATACAGACTGAGGGGGGGGGGTCACCTTATCGTGATGTCATCGCCCTCCGCTGACATCATTCCAGTCTTATTATTATACAGGGGGCAGTGTGTATGTCTCCGATTCTTGAGGGTCCCCGATAATATTTGTTATCCCGGGGCCCCCCGTTCTAGGTATATCCTATGATGAGATGTAGCCGTGTCGTTAGTGCTGCGCTCTATTAATCTCCGCCCCCTTCGTTATAATCTCCAGGTGTATAATATCATTTGGAGGCCCCTGACCCGTCGTCCTTTCTTATTACAGACTCCTGAAGAGATTGAGAGGCTGACGGTCGATGAGGAGCTGAATGACATTGAGAGGGCGGTTTACCTGCTCAGGTAGGTGGCACCGGTGACGTGGCCCTCAGTGATGGGCAGGGTGTGAGGCTTCCACCATATTGTGATTTGTTGTATGGAGGTCTGATAAATGGTGACATTCTTATACTGTCAGTGGCCATGGCGTCCGCCCCCACCTAGTGCCACCTGTATCCTCTTAGTACCAGTCCCCTCGTTACTGTCTGTACCCCCTTAGTACCAGTCCTCTCGTTAGTGTCTGTACCCCCTTAGTACCAGTCCCCTTATTAGTGTCTGTACCCCCTTAGTACCAGTCCCCTCGTTAGTGTCTGTACCCCCTTAGTACCAGTCCCCTTATTAGTGTCTGTACCCCCTTAGTACCAGTCCTCTCGTTAGTCTCTGTACCCCCTTAGTACTAGTCCCTTATTAGTGTCTGTACCCCCTTAGTACCAGTCCCCTTATTAGTGTCTTTACCCCCTTAGTACCAGTCCCTTCGTTAGTGTCTGTACCCCCTTAGTACCAGTCCCCTTATTAGTGTCTGTACCCCCTTAGTACCAGTCCCCTTGTTAGTGTCTGTACCCCCTTAGTACCAGTCCCCTTGTTAGTGTCTGTACCCCCTTAGTACCAGTCCCCTCGTTAGTGTCTGTACCCCCTTAGTACTAGTCCCCTTATTAGTGTCTGTACCCCCTTAGTACCAGTCCCCTTATTAGTGTCTGTACCCCCTTAGTACCAGTCCCCTTATTAGTGTCTGTACCCCCTTAGTACCAGTCCCCTTATTAGTGTCTGTACCCCCTTAGTACCAGTCCCCTTATTAGTGTCTGTACCCCCTTAGTACCAGTCCCCTTATTAGTGTCTGTACCCCCTTAGTACCAGTCCCCTTATTAGTGTCTGTACCCCCTTAGTACCAGTCCCCTCGTTAGTGTCTGTACCCCCTTAGTACTAGTCCCCTTATTAGTGTCTGTACCCCCTTAGTACCAGTCCTCTCGTTAGTCTCTGTACCCCCTTAGTACCAGTCCCCTTATTAGTGTCTGTACCCACTTAGTACCAGTCCCCTTATTAGTGTCTGTACCCCCTTAGTACCAGTCCCCTTATTAGTGTCTTTACCCCCTTAGTACCAGTCCCTTCGTTAGTGTCTGTACCCCCTTAGTACCAGTCCCCTTATTAGTGTCTGTACCCCCTTAGTACCAGTCCCCTTATTAGTGTCTGTACCCCCTTAGTACCAGTCCCCTTGTTAGTGTCTGTAACCCCCTTAGTACTAGTCCCCTTATTAGTGTCTGTACCCCCTTAGTACCAGTCCCTCGTTAGTGTCTGTACCCCCTTAGTACCAGTCCCCTTGTTAGTGTCTGTACCCCCTTAGTACTTAGTCCCCTTATTAGTGTCTGTACCCCTTAGTACCAGTCCCCTTATTAGTGTCTGTACCCCTAGTACCAGTCCCTTATTAGTTCTGTACCCCCTTAGTACCAGTCCCCTTATTAGTGTCTGTACCCCTTAGTACCAGTCCCCTTTTAGTGTCTGTACCCCTTAGTACCAGTCCCTTATTAGTGTCTGTACCCCCTTAGTAACCAGTCCCCTCGTTAGTGTCTGTACCCCTTAGTACAGTCCCCTTATTAGTGTCTGTACCCCCTTAGTACCAGTCCCCTTTATTAGTGTCTGTACCCCCTTAGTACTAGTCCCCTTATTAGTCCCCTGTACCAGTCCCTATTAGTGTCTGTACCCCCTTAGTACCAGTCCCCTTATTAGTGTCTGTACCCCCTTAGTACCAGTCCCCTTATTAGTGTCTGTACCCCCTTAGTACCCAGTCCCCTTATTAGTGTCTGTACCCCCTTAGTACCAGTCCCCCTTGTTAGTGTCTGTACCCCCTTAGTACCAGTCCCCTTATTAGTGTCTGTACCCCTTAGTACCAGTCCCCCTGTTTAGTGTCTGTACCCCTTAGTACTAGTCCCTTATTAGTGTCTGTACCCCCTTAGTACCAGTCCCCTTATTAGTGTCTGTACCCCCTTAGTACTAAGTCCCCCTTATAGTGTCTGTACCCCTTAGTACCAGTCCCCTTATTAGTGTCTGTACCCCCTTAGTACCAGTCCCCTTATTAGTTTTCTGTACCCCTTAGTACCAGTCCCCTCGTTAGTGTCTGTACCCCCTTAGTACTAGTCCCCTTATTAGTGTCTGTACCCCCTTAGTACCAGTCCCCTTATTAGTGTCTGTACCCCCTTAGTACCAGTCCCCTTATTAGTTTCTGTACCCCCTTAGTACCAGTCCCCTTATTAGTGTCTGTACCCCCTTAGTACTAGTCCCTTATTAGTGTCTGTACCCCCTTAGTACCAGTCCCTTATTAGTGTCTGTAACCCCCTTAGTACCAGTCCCCTTATTAGTGTCTGTACCCCCTTAGTACTAGTCCCTTATTAGTGTCTGTACCCCCTTAGTACCAGTCCCCTCGTTAGTGTCTGTACCCCTTAGTACCAGTCCCCTTATTAGGTCTGTACCCCCTTAGTACCAGTCCCCTTATTAGTCTCTGTACCCCCTTAGTACCAGTCCCCCTTATTAGTGTCTGTACCCCCTTAGTACTAGTCCCCTTATTAGTGTCTGTACCCCCTTAGTACCAGTCCCCTTATTAGTGTCTGTACCCCCTTAGTACCAGTCCCCTCGTTAGTGTCTGTACCCCCTTAGTACTAGTCCCCTTATTAGTGTCTGTACCCCCTTAGTACTAGTCCCCTTATTAGTGTCTGTACCCCCTTAGTACCAGTCCCCTTATTAGTGTCTGTACCCCCTTAGTACCAGTCCCCTTATTAGTGTCTGTACCCCCTTAGTACCAGTCCCCTTATTAGTGTCTGTACCCCCTTAGTACTAGTCCCCTTATTAGTGTCTGTACCCCCTTAGTACCAGTCCCCTTATTAGTGTCTGTACCCCTTAGTACCAGTCCCCTTATTAGTGTCTGTACCCCCTTAGTACTAGTCCCCTTATTAGTGTCTGTACCCCCTTAGTACCAGTCCATTCGTGCCAGTACCTTTCCTGCCACCCCCTTGGTCCATACCTCCTTTCCATTAGCCTCCATCCCTTGTCTGTTCCTCTTCCCTGCACACATCGGGGTAGGTGAACCCCAGATCATTTGCTGATGTCATACTCACCCTTCTAGGTTGTCACCTCTTTATTTTGGTGATTTTGCGCCTTCTATTTGAGTTTCTGATGGGACTAGCGCTCAGCACACCGGCGGTGGGAGCAATGTACTGACCCGATATACCTGGGGGTGCACGCCCAGGGCGTTTCTGCACTGCGGCCAGTATAGCAGGGGTGTTCGGATAACTTTCCTCCGATGTCAGGGGTTGCTATGGTAACTGCAATGTATGGATGTTACCTGCCTTGTTGTCATGCTCTTGATACCGTCGGTGGATAACAGATTGTCACTTACTGTCACCCGGGTTCAGTGTCTCAGGCTGGTGTCAGAAATGTGTTAAATGAAAGGGTGTGCAGACTTTTGCAATACATTTAAAATAGACAAACGGAAAAAAAGAAAAAGAAGAAATAATCCTGCTTAAAAAAAATCCCCTACCGTTTGATATCTACAGCTCCAGTGCGGATCTATGTGTCGCCATGGTTACAGACTACAAATAAACTCTGTGTGGTCTGATACCGCAGTCACTTCATGATCACCTATAAAGGCTGTGACCTCAGGGTCAGACTACACCGGGTTTGTTTGTAGTCTGTAACCATGGAAACACCACACAGTACAGCTATTGACAGTAGGAGAAGTCCCCACTTCTCACAGCCCCCCTTCCTTAGCCAAAGTTGGAGTTCCCCTTTAAACCTACAGGAGTTGCCCCTTCGTCCGCCCGGTGTAATGTCATATGGACAGTGCAGTGATGCCGGTGACATTACTAGTGGGCGGGCCTGTGTACGGTGTCGCAGGAGAGCGGTGGCGTTACATAACGAGCACATGTTCCGCAGGTGGCGCTGCCTTTAATAAGCCCTCGTGCCGGAGGGGAGGCTCTAATGCCTCTTAATCATCTGGACGGGCGGCGTAATTAGCTCTGGAAGCGGCCGCGTGCTCCGAGTCTTCGCCACTTGAGTCTTCTGTTGCATGGAAACCGCAATCATCTTACAATTTTCACGGATTTGTATATAAACCTCGATAAATAGAACCCCGACCGGGAAAGAGGCGCTTCAGCCTGCCAGGGGTCCACCCTTGTAGAGGAGAGGGGCCCCATAGCAAATATGTGACTGGGCCCATGTGGGAGGAGCCCAGTGTGGGTTCATATAAGGTAAGGTGAGCTCGGGCCCCGCTCTCCCCGCTGCTGCAGAACTTCACTTTGATACCTAAGAGGGAGACTGTTGTTTGATATGAAAGAACCTAAAGAGGTGTGTATTATGAGGTTCTGCAGCAGCTGAGGTGTATTAGGAGGTTCTGCAGCAGCTGGGAACTGTATTATGAGGTTCTGCAGCAGCTGAGGTGTGTATTATGAGGTTCCGCAGCAGCTGAGGTGTATTATGATGTTCTGCAGCAGCTGAGGTGTGTATTAGGAGGTTCCGCAGCAGATGAGGTGTGTATTAGGAGGTTCCGCAGCAGATGAGGTGTGTATTAGGAGGTTCCGCAGCAGCTGAGGTGTGTATTATGAGGTTCTGCAGCAGCTGAGGTGTGTATTATGAGGTTCTGTAGCAGCTGAGGTGTGTATTATGATGTTCTGCAGCAGCTGAGGTGTGTATTAGGAGGTTCCGCAGCAGCTGAGGTGTGTATTATGAGGTTCTGCAGCAGCTGAGGTGTGTATTAGGAGGTTCCGCAGCAGATGAGGTGTGTATTAGGAGGTTCCGCAGCAGCTGAGGTGTGTATTAGGAGGTTCCGCAGCAGCTGAGGTGTGTATTAGGAGGTTCCGCAGCAGATGAGGTGTGTATTATGAGGTTCTGCAGCAGCTGAGGTGTGTATTATGAGGTTCTGCAGCAGCTGAGGTGTGTATTATGAGGTTCTGCAGCAGCTGTGATGTGTATTAGGAGGTTCTGCAGCAGCTGAGGTGTGTATTATGAGGTTCTGCAGCAGCTGAGGTGTGTATTAGGAGGTTCCGCAGCAGCTGAGGTTTGTATTATGAGGTTCTGAAGCAGCTGAGGTGTGTATTAGGAGGTTCTGCAGCAGCTGAGGTGTGTATTAGGAGGTTCCGCAGCAGATGAGGTGTGTATTAGGAGGTTCCGCAGCAGCTGAGGTGTGTATTAGGAGGTTCCGCAGCAGCTGAGGTGTGTATTAGGAGGTTCCGCAGCAGCTGAGGTGTGTATTAGGAGGTTCTGAAGCAGCTGAGGTGTGTATTAGGAGGTTCTGCAGCAGCTGAGGTGTATTATGAGGTTCTGCAGCAGCTGAGGTGTGTATTATGAGGTTCTGCAGCAGCTGTGATGTGTATTAGGAGGTTCTGCAGCAGCTGAGCTGTCTTTTATGAGGTTCTGCAGCAGCTGAGGTGTGTATTAGGAGGTTCCGCAGCAGCTGAGGTTTGTATTATGAGGTTCTGAAGCAGCTGAGGTGTGTATTATGAGGTTCTGCAGCAGCTGAGGTGTGTATTAGGAGGTTCCGCAGCAGCTGAGGTGTGTATTGTGAGGTTCTGCAGCAGCTGAGGTGTGTATTATGAGGTTCTGCAGCAGCTGAGGTGTGTATTAGGAGGTTCTGCAGCAGCTGAGGTGTGTATTATTTTCGGTCTCAGCAGGGGTTGAAGCTGCTGCCCTCACCTTCCCCCATGCTTTTTATTGCAGCTCTGCTTGTTCACGCCATTTCCTGACAGTTATAGACTGAAGATGTGCATCAGTAGAGGGCGGGGCCTCATTAGGGGGCGGGGCTGGAGATCGCGTTTCAGATTCGGACCCATCACTAGAGATAAGAATGCTGATTACCTCGTTAATGGCTATTGTGCGGCTGTCAGGTGGCGGTGCCCGGGCCCCGCCACGTAACCACTTTCATCACGTCTTATTGTTCCAGGTTGAATGACTTGTTTTTCTGCAGAGGATCGGCCCCGGATCCCAGGAGTCTGCAGAGCATCTGCCCCCTACACACAGCGGGAGCGCAACATCCACGGAAATCCAGCATCTCCCCCCCCCCCCCCAAAAAAAAAATCCTCCAAATCCACTGCGAATATAGAGCCTTGTGGTATCTGTTCCTGGGAAAGCTGGGTGACCCCAATATGGCCGCCATTGACCTGTAACCAGTGCTGACTGAGTTGTCAGTTGTCACCCAGCTTTCCTAGAAATACCCATAAGCCCTTGCTAATTATTCAGTCTGGGAAAGCTGGGTGATAAACAATATGACCACCCTACAGAGGTGTAGTCAAGCTTTTCTAGCCCCCTGACTGGCAAGATCGGCAGCTCTATTGGTTGTCACCCAGCTTTCCCAGAAACAAACACCTCTCAGTGGTGAAAAATTGTACGTGACGAGACCTCTGGTGCCTATTGCAGCTCTGTAGGGGTTAATACTCAACATTTCTAGAGTCTTGCATGGCAAATCTGCCCAGTTCTGCAATGATACAGGAGCAAAAGACTTACTTAAAGAGCAGGATCAACCCTATTAAATCAGGAGCTATCTGGTGGGGTTGATCTTGCTGATTAAACCGATACCTGTCTTGTGAAAATTGGTTGTGGCGTTCCCGAGGAAAAAAGACTTTTATTCTTTGAGTAAATGAGGGCTGCACTGCACTGAGGGGCGTGGCCAGCACTGGGAAGCTTGGAGAGCCTAGGCCACACCCCTCGGTGAGCTGAAGCTCTCATTTACGGAAAGTATAAAAGTCTTTTTTTATTGGGAACGCCTCAGACGATTTTCACAAGACAGGTATCATTTTAATCAGCAGGGTCAACCCTACCAGGCAGTGTGCTTGGTTTAATAGGGTTGGTGCCCTTTAAAGGGGAATTCCGGTTATAACTATCCGATTGGTAGGGACCCCACTGCAACGGTGGCCAAGTCACCCAGCTTTCCCAGAGTAATGGCAGCGTGCCCACGAGAGGAGAAGGCATTGAGGTTACGTTGTGGCTCGTGCCTCGTGCTTTGCCTTGTGTTGTCAGCGGGGTGGACCGGCATGTCAGTGTACGCCTCGCTGTCAGCCGGGGAGCGTGCCCGTCACCAGGGAGACCTGTCTGTTTACACACAGCGACCATCGCTCCTTACTCCGGGCCCCATTGTTCCACACATAATAGGTCAGCTGACCTCCGCGCCCGGCCGCCGCCGCAGTAACCGCGTGCTGTGAATGGACGGGATTCCTGCTATTGTCCCCGTGTCCTCATGTGCCGCCCTGTGTACAGAGTGAGCTGCGGCGTGGAGAGGGTTAATCCACGGGGGGACTTATTAAACCTTCCACCTCCAGTTTTCCAGCTTGGAAAAGTCGTACATGTTTGGTGCAATTTCGCGCTGGGTCGGGGAGCGGTGTCCAAGGCGACCCGCCGCGTTGATATCCGAAATCTACGCTCTGTAATTTGCAGTTCTGGCGCACTGTTGAACCGAGATGCACCACGGTGCATCCATTGGCGGTGCATTTGACACTAGCGGGCCACCGATTAAGACCGTTGTTCTTTATAAATTTTCCCCCGTTGTGTTGCAGTTCCACGCCAAGATCTCTGCTTGATGTCAGTGAATGAGAACATATGTTTCCATCCACAGACTGAAACAGCCGACCTAATACTTTTCACCAAGCTGAGGGTTCGTTACAGTGTGTCCGCGCTTGGAATTCTCAATTATCTCCCCTGCCCGGGCCCCTGACTGTTTGTTACAGCGTATCAGTCTGGAGCCCAGGCCGATTAGATACAATTGTAACAATGTTTCGGCTCTGTTACCTGCAAAGTTGTTCCCATTCCATTCCTTGACAGCGAGCAGAGATCTTGAAACCGGCGAACGGCTGAAACCAAAGATACATGAGAAAGTTCCAGAACTTTTCAGACTGATACATTTTACCTGCGCCGACACATTGTAACAAGCTATCGGGACAGAGGAGAGATTTGCGCAGCTGAGGGTTTGTCACAATTGTATCTGGTCTAGACCAGGGATGCCCTGCGGCTCTCCAGCTGTTGTATAACTACAACTCCCATCATGCCCTGCTGTAGGCTGTCTGGGCATGCTGGGAGTTGTAGTTTTGCAACAGCCAGAGGACAGCAGGTTGAGCATACCTTGTCTAGACATTTCTCTGTGATTGTCTGGACTAGATACAATTGTAACAAACCCTCAGCTGTGAGAAGTTTCAGGTCTAGACACCATTTCAGCCCTGAAGGGAGTGTGTGTGGGGGAGGGGGAGTCCAGTAACTATCTAAAGGGGTTGTCCAGGATTAGGAAAAACATGGCTGTTTCTCTAAGCAGCGCCACACCTGTCCGCAGGTTGGTCGTGGTACTGCAGCTCAAACCCTTTGGCTTCATTGGAGCTGAACTGCAATACCAGACCCAACCTTTGGGCTGATGCGGCGCTGTTTCTGGAGGAAAGCGGCCATTGTTCTCTAAACCTGGACAAGCCCTTTAAGTTCCCATTCAAGTTCATGGTCTAATTCTCCATGCCGGAAAATTATCAGGGCTCTCATATCCATATGTTCTGCTGAGGGACAGTTTGCCTCTGTTTCTTCTCTTTTCAACCTGTGTCAGTCTTCACTGCAGTCCTAGCATTCTATACCTTCACCAGGCAGCTCAGGATGAACAGTTGTAGGTCCCAACCACTGATTTCCAGTGCAGTGCCTCTGGATACGATTTTCCTGTTCATTATGTATGATGAGAGTCTTGAAGACATTAACCCCTAATTAGACGTCCTTGGCTGATAACTCCGAGCGGTAGCTTCTCTTCTTCAGCGCTTCTCGGCAGACCCTCCGCCTCTCGGGTGCGATTCTTCCTCTCCCCCAGTAATTGAAGTCCGGAGGCCGGCGGCGGGCGGCTCGCTGGGTTCAGCACATCCTGAATGGCCGCCCGGCTCCTTGCTTCACTTTCAATAGGTTCTCACCTGTAAGAAAACCCACTGATGTCTGTAATTGGACGGAACAAAGGAAGCGGTAATTACTGCACCTTCTAGATCGTTTTCACTGCAGAGAAGCTGGGAGACGGGATTAAGAAATAGCCGGAGTAGTAATTCCCCGATGTAACGCTATAAACCGATGGATGTGGCAGAGTATAATCTAATGACGGATCTTTCCTGCAGATCTATCTATCTATCTATCTATCTCATATCTATCTATCTATCTCATATCTATCTATCTATCTATCTATCTCATATCTATCTATCTTTCTGTCTTCTATCTATCTATCTCATATCTATCTATCTTTCTGTCTTCTATCTATCTATCTATCTATCTATCTATCTATCTCATATCTATCTATCTGTCTATCCATCTCATATCTATCTATCTATCTATCTATCTATCTACAAAATTACAAAAAACGGACAGCACCTCCTACAGGTGAGAGTCAGGTGCAAGCTACCTGTTGGCTAATTAGATACTAAACAGAGAATGGCAGCAGCACTAGATAAGCCATGAGACATAAAATGAACATGAAATGAACATGTAAAGAAGTAAAGGAGTAAAAAAAAGCACAATTGCTATGTAGTATATAAAGTATATCAAGTGGAAGCTCTTAGCGCATATAAATGATCATAAATATGTCGGGCTCATCCACCAACGATCAAGGTGGCTTCCAATCGGATGAGTCCTACACTAACACTGACCTGCATCCTACATAAACCGGCAGGCCCATATCAGGAGAACATCATACCTGGTCAGAAGCTGCACCAGTGTGAACAGGAGTGCTAAATTCCCAGAGGAGGCCAGTCTTCCTCTATATATACAAAATTACAAAAAACGGACAGCACCTCCTACAGGTGAGATTAGTGTAGGACTCATCCGATTGGAAGCCACCTTGATCGTTGGTGGATGAGCCCGACATATTTATGATCATTTATATGCGCTAAGAGCTTCCACTTGATATACTTTATATACTACATAGCAATTGTGCTTTTTTTTACTCCTTTACTTCTTTACATGTTCATTTCATGTTCATTTTATGTCTCATGGCTTATCTAGTGCTGCTGCCATTCTCTGTTTAGTATCTATCTATCTATCTATCTATCTATCTATCTATCTATCTATCTCATATCTATCTATCTATCTATCTATCTATCTATCTATCTATCTCATATCTATCTATCTATCTATCTATCTCATATCTATCTATCTATCTATCTATCTCATATCTATCTATCTATCTATCTCATATCTATCTATCTATCTTTCTATCTATCTATCTATCTATCTATCTATCTATCTATCTATCTTCTATCTATTCAATTCAAATAAGCACTAGGGCTCATGCACCTGGCCGTGCCCGTATTGCAGGATGCAAATAGAAGGTTTGGAATATACGGGCCCCATCCGTTTTTGCACCGCATCATGGATGCGGACCCATTCACTTGAATGGGTCCGCAATCAGGAAGGTCCTGTGCGGAACAGAGGCATGGAACACCACAGAAGCACCATGGATGACTTCCGTAGGGGTTTCTGTCCGTGCCTCCGCTCCGCAAAAAAGTAGTGCATGGACTACCGGATCACGGACCCATTCAAGTTGAATGGGTCTGGCTCTGTCTGCGGAATCCGCACGAATATTGCCCGTGCATTGGGGACTGCAAATTGTGGTCCCCAATGCATGGAACAGCAACGGCCATGTGCATGAGGCCTTACTGGCAGGACTAAGTACATATTAGTATTGCTCAAGCAAGTGTGAAATAATTGGTTAGGAATGGGGATAAATCCAAGGTGGAGGTCTAGAAGTCCATGACATATCACACTCCTCTCAGTCTATGGCAGGCGCTGATATATTGTGCTATCTATCTATTATCTATCTATCTATCTATCTATCTATCTATCTATCTATCTATCTATCTATCTATCTATCTATCTATCTATCTATCTATCTATCTATCTATCTATCTATTATCTATCTATCTATCTATCTATCTATCATCTATCTATCTATCTATCTATCTATCTATCTATCTATCTATCTATCTATCTATCTATCTATCTATCTATCTATCTATTATCTATCTATCTATCTATTATCTATCTATCTATCTATTATCTATCTATCTATCTATCTATCTATCTATCTATCTATCTATCTATCTATCTATCTATCATCTATCTATCTATTATCTATCTATCTATCTATCTATCTATCTATCTATCTATCTATCTATGTATCTGTCTATCTGTCTATCTACCATCTATCTCCATCTCTGTCGATCTATTGCACAGTCTTTGTTTCATCACTTTAGTTCTATCATTCTATGCATGTACCAGGAAGCACAGGATGAACAGAACTATGATACCCAAACCACATTGTAGATAGATGTTAAAAGACTGAGTATAAGTGACATCACTAGACAGTGGCACCGAATGGGATCGAGCAGTACCAGGCGCCAGGGCACAGAGCCAGCTGTATTAGGGCGCCTTCACACGTGGCAGATTTTGTGGCTGAAAATTCTGCGACTGAAAATCAGTTTCATTAATTTGAACACATGGATTTCTGCAAGCCTCATTCAGGTGAATGGAACTGATTTTCAGTCGCGGAATTTTCTGCAACCCAATCCTCAGCGTATGAAGACGCCCTCATGGGGTCATAGCGAGACAGAAAGACAGCGGAGCAAATACCAAGAAGGCAAATGCTAAGAAGACAACCCCCTCCAATATAATGACATTAGAGGAATAATACGAGCACAGGTGCCGTACATTACAATGCAGGGAAACCTGAGAAAAGTATCATTATATGGTATTCCAGGAAGTCAAATGCCAAAAAGACAATTCCCTCAAACGTCCTTCTCCATGGATGTAGATTGGCTGCAGTGTGCTGTGGAGTCACGGCCGCAGTGAAAGGAGTCCGTGGAGATTAGTGTTACACACTGAAACCCCAGTAGTGATCTGTGAACGCGTCTCCTGCTCTTACAGACGACAGGAAAGTGATCCATTAGGGGAGTTGTCACAGAGGACGGCCATCTGTGAAGTGATATCACTCTCGGCGTCATATGGCAATGCTGTGTACAGTATCTCTTTCCAGAGGTGTGAAGACTTCTGCAGCCTGTGCCGCCCGCGCCGCCCGCTTGTTGCAGCGACGAGACACTGAAGACTCTATTAGCCTATGTGATAATAACTGAAGGCTCTGGTTGCTAAGAAGGAATTGTTGTTGAAGGACACTTCAGTACCACGCACATGAATCACTGCTTCTTCAAATAGAGCAAATATCGGAGGCAACGCTGAGCATCCTCCATGGATTTACAGGATCTATAGATAATACCTTAACCTTCACCAGTCTTCAGGTCCTGGTGGTCATACTTCTACTCTTATGGTCATACAGGTCCTGGTGGTCATACTTCTACTCTTACAGTCATACAGGTCCTGGTGGTCATACTTCTACTCTTACGGTCATACAGGTCCTGGTGGTCATACTTCTACTCTTATGGTCATACAGGTCCTGGTGGTCATACTTCTACTCTTATGGTCATACAGGTCGTGGTGGTCATACTTCTACTCTTATGGTCATACAGGTCCTGGTGGTCATACTTCTACTCTTACGGTCATACAGGTCCTGGTGGTCATAATTCTACTCTTATGGTCATACAGGTCCTGGCGCTCATACTTCTACTCTTACGGTCATACCGGTCCTGGTGGTCATGATTCTACTTTTATTGTCATACAGGTCCTGGTGGTCATACTTCTACTCTTATGGTCATACAGGTCCTGGTGGTCATACTTCTACTCTTATGGTCATACAGGTCCTGGTGGTCATACTTCTACTATTTATCACCATGTAGGTTGTGATGGTCATGTTGTGTAGGCCTTGGTGATTGAATTCTTTTATCACCATTTATGTCCTTCTGGTCATACTGAGAAGTTCTTGTTGATTGTTCTTCTACCTTTATCATCATGTAGTTCTGGTAATCATGCTGTGTAAGTCCTGGTGATCACGCATCTTTTCTCACCATGTAGGTCCTAGTGGTTCTACTTCTACTTTTATCACCATGGAGGTCCTAGTGGTCCTACTTCTACTTTTATAATCATGGAGGTCCTAGTGGTCCTACTTCTACTTTTATCACCATGGAGGTCCTAGTGGTTCTACTTCTACTTTTATCACCATGGAGGTCCTAGTGGTCCTACTTCTACTTTTATCACCATGGAGGTCCTAGTGGTCCTACTTCTACTTCTATCTACCATGTAATTCCTGGGGATCTTATTTCTACCTTCTGATGGTGATATTGTTGGTTGTCATACCATATAGGTCCTAGTGGTCATAAACTTGTTAGTGCTGCTATCACTGTGTAGGTCACTATGTTCATACTTTTACCAACATGTAAGTCCTGGAGGTCACACTACTACTTATACAACCATGTACGTCTTGATGGTCATATTTCTAAATACATCAGTGTGTAGAACCTAGCAGTCATATTCAGCCTTTATCACCATCTAAGTTCTGGTGATCATACTCCTTTGGTGTACTTCGATCATACTTCTTCAGTCCTCGTGATCGACTTAACCGGTGGAGTCACTGTACTTCTTTCCCCACAATGCACCTTCTAGGTTATTCCCCCAGAACCATCACTCTCATTCCCATCTTTCGAGGTCCACACTCTCAGACTCTTCCATCCTCTCTCCGTAAGAGTGGCATTGACTGCACCCCAGCCCACCCACCCAGTTCCTGGGTCACTTTGCATTTCCTGTCCTTGGATCTTTTCACTCCTATTTTGGGTGACTTGAACATCTCCATACATAACCCAGTCTCCCCATCTGCCTCCCAGCTACATGCTATTGACACTAAGAAACCTGCAAAACGATATATTGATAACCTCAGAAGCACCCTGGATGAAGTAGCGCCCCCTACATTCAGAACCTCCAAATCATACGCCAGAAGATTTCCTCCATTACAAATTTATGCTGAGAACTTATAACTCTGCTCTTCACCTCGCCAAACAGACCCATTACAGAACCCTGATCACCTCACTGTCCAATAATAATAATAAAAAAAACTCTGACACTTTTCACTTCCTCCATAGTCCAAAAGTGCGGGCACCTATCCCAGATCTCTGTGCTGAAGATCTGGCCACCTTTTTCAAAGAGAAAATTAGTAACATTCAGCATGAAATTTGCTCCCAGTCTCCAAACATCATCGATTCACCTCCCCCCTCCCACATCTCCTCTGGTTCACTTTCCACATTGAACCCATTCACAGAAGAAGTCGTCTCCAGGCTCCTCTCCTCTTCTCACCCAACCACGTGTACTACTGCCCCTATTCCCTTCAAGTCCTCCAGTGTCTCTCTCCAGCTGTCACTACCTAACTAAAATCTTCAACCTCCTTCTCTCTTCTGGTATCTTCTCCTCCTCTTTCATAAGCCCATTGCTAAATAAACCTTCTCTTTTCCTGTCCCAAGCTACTAACTACAGATCTGTCTCCAATCTCATCTTCATCTCTAAACTCCTGGAGCGTCTGTTCTACTCTCGCCTCATCCACTATCTCTCCACTAACTCTCTCCTTGATTCATTACAATCTGGTTTCCGCAGCCTTCTACAGAAACTGCCCACACCAAAATGACAAATGATCTCCTGACAGCTAAATGCAATGGTGACTACTCTCTACTAATTCTCCTAAATGCGATGGTGACTACTCTCTTCTTATTCTTCTCAATCTCTCTGCAGCATTTGACACTGTAAACCACCATCTCCTCCTCGTCATACCCCAATCTATTGGCCTTAAGGACACTGCTCTCTCATGGTTTTCTTCCCATCTCTCTGGCCACTCCTTCAGTGTATTACTAGCTGGCTCTACATCCTCTCCTTACTGCTGTTGGGGTTCCTCAGGGTTCAGTCCTAGGTCCTGTCATCCTTTCTCTCTTCACAGCCCCTATTGGACAGACTATCAGCAGATTTGGTTTTCAGTACTATCTGAATACTCTGTGCTGATGACACCCAACTATATACTTCTTCCCGTGATATCACCCCGGCTGTACTATCACGTCCTCTCTCTACCGGAAACTAAATTTTTGTTTTTCACCAACTACTAACCTACAGTATATAAACCTGATACTGTGTGTGGCACCATCATCATACCTAGGCATCACGCCCGCTGTCTCAGTGTTATGTTTGACTCTGATCTTTTCTTTACCCCCTATATTCAATCTCCCGCCCGCACCTCAAAAACATCTCTAGAATCTTTCCCTTTCTTACTATGAAAGCAGAGATAAACTCTCATTGTTGCCCTGATCCATTCCCACCTTGATTACTGTAACTCTGTAACTCATTACTTATTGGCCTCCCGTCTCCAAGACTTCTCCCGAGCTGCACCAGTTCTCTGGAATGCCCTACCCCCTCATAGATTGTAAGCTCTTGAGAGCGGGTCCTGTAATCCTCTTGTTATAATTGTTTGTTGCTATGTAATGTATTATTTTGTTTGTACACGATCCCTCTGATGGTAAAGCTTTGCGGAATTGTTATTACTCATTACCCTGCTGGAGCTGGTGGTGATACTTGGTCCTGGTAAATATATGCCTGCTATTATCCTCTTGTAGGACATGTTGGGCATGGAGTTTATTTAAGCCTTTCTTGGGCTCAGAGCTACTTCCCAACCCCCTAACCTTTCTTGCCTGTCCAGTTACACCTTCTGTATAGATGATTATATCCTAACTACCGGTGTTATGTCCTCATCATGACCACTTATGGGTTGAGCATTGCGGTGCATACACACAGGACTTACCAATGTAATTATCTCCGTGTGGTCACCATGAGTCAGGCTTCACAGAGCATTCCTCAGACCAGAAGTAGGAGTAGTACTAACGGTTATAAAGCTTTACAGATGACCCCCAGGTTTACAGCCCCTTTTACAATGAAGGACCAAAAGGGCTTTAAAGGGACCGGTCTTCGTTACACCCCCCTTCCCCCAATCGAAGCTTCAATTTTATGACTTTCCTCGAAGCTGCACAAGCCGGACCTGAAAGAGCATTGTGCGTAGACAAAGGGGAGAAACGTTGTCATACCAGGAAGATGGATCGAGCTTTTCTGACTGTATTGTCCTCGGCATTTAAAGGGGTTGCCCCATTAAGACACCTTATCCGCAGCATAGGCTTGGTGGGGGTCTTCCCCCTCGTAGGCTCGCCGCCACTCCATTCATCTCATCATAGAGTTCAATGAATTGGTGGACATGCACGTCGGTGCTTTCATTCAAACAGGGAGCACAGACCCTCAGGGTACATTCACACGACCGTAGTTTTGGGTCCGCATCCGTTCCGCAATTTGCGGAACGGGTGCGGACCCATTCATTTCAATGGAGCCACAAAAGATGTGGACGGCACACAATGTGCTGTCCGCATCCGCAGGTCCGATCCGCGGCCCCGCAAAAAAGATAGAGCATGTCCTATTCTTGTCCGCAATCGCGGACAAGAATAGGCAGTTCTATCATAGGGCCGGCTACATTCACACGGCCGGTATCCGTGTTTTGCGGATCCGCAATTTGCGGACCGCAAAACACATACGGTCGTGTGAATGTAGCCTTAATCTCATGATCCCTGGGGGCCCCAGCAGACTGACACAAAAGATGGGATAAGTTGCCTTAAAGGGGCTCTCCAAGATAATTTAAAAGGGTTGTTTCATCATAGGAACCGCACCGATATCCAGAATGGAGCCCGCAAGTTGGTGGCTGGAGGACTCCGGTCCGGCCACCACCAAGCCGGCTCCCCATAGAAATGAATGGGAGCGTACTGCGCATGCACTTCCTTAGGCCAAGTGACTTCACTTTCATTGGTTACATGACCTAGGCCAGGGATGGGCAACCTGCGGCGCTCCAGCTGTTGTTAAACTACAACTCCCAGCATGCATACTTGCTCTGCTCTTCTCAGATCTCTCATGGAAATAAACGGAGCATGCTGGGAATTGTAGTTTCACAACAGCTGGAGTGCCGGAGGTTGCGCACCCCTGGTCTAGACACAGTTCCGCCCCATTGAAGTCAATGGAGCAGAGCTGCGATACCGAGTACAGCCACTATACAATGGACGGCGCTGTGCTTGGTGAGCAGAGAGAAGACTGCGGCGCTTCTGCGAGAACCAGTTCTTTTTTAAACAGCTGATCGGAGGGGAGGGGGTCCTCAGTATAAAAATCTTGGAAAACCCCTTTAATGGGAATACCCCTTTAAGTGTAAGCATTTAAATTGATGAGAAATGTGAAATACTGGACTCAAGAGTTTTCTTTTTTTTTTTAATTAGGTGGCATATTTCGGTACTTTGGTGTTTGTTGCTTATTGGCATTTTGACATCTCCTTCTCTATAGGAAATGAAAGATCACATGAAAATATGTTCACACAGTTGTTCGCCACTGAAAAACCGCCATAAAATCCACATGCTGTATGGCATTTTTTAAATTTTTTTTAGTGAACAAGAAAACTTCAGAGCAAAATCATGTGTGTAGCGGCCTTTAATCCATTCACTCCTCATGTTCTTTCTTATCACCATATGTCCCAAGATTGTCTTACCAGCTTTGAAAAGCTTAGTGAGTATCAGCTGCAATCTGGGTAATGGAACGGTTTTCAGGTGCCATTTGATGCCTGCAGTGTATCCTGTGCCAGGCTGCAGATGGGTAGATCTGGTCTCTGGAGCGTTATTACAGCCCCAGGTACATAAGTTTGGCAGCGAAATGAAAATGTAATCTTCCATAATCTAATGCACTCTGGTTGTATCACTGAACTGCTGCTGCCAGAGCTGAACTTCCAGCTTCATATATTAATTGTGAAATTCATAAGACAGAGCAACATAGTATTAATAAAACACAATTATTTTATGTACCATAATAAGGCCTATGTATACAAAATAACTAATATAATACTGCCAATGTATAGAAATATAACTAATACAATACTGCTCCTATGTACAAGAATATAACTGCTATAATACTGCTCCTATGTACAAGAATATAACTACTATAATACAGCTCCTATGTACAAGAATACAACTACTATAATACTGCTCCTATGTACAAGAATACAACTACTATAATACCGCTCCTATGTACAAGAATATAACTACTATAATACTGCTCCTATGTACAAGAATATAACTACTATAATACTGCTCCTATGTACAAGAATAAAACTACTATAATACTGCTCCTATGTACAAGAATATAAATACTATAATACTGCTCCTATGTACAAGAATATAACTACTATAATACTGCTCCTATGTACAAGAATATAACTACTATAATACTGCTCCTATGTACAAGAATATAACTATTATAATACTGCTCCTATGTACAAGAATATAAGTACTATAATACTGCCTCCTATGTACAAGAATATAACTACTATAATACTACTTCTATGTACAAGACTATAACTACTATAAAAATACTGCTCCTATGTACAAGAATATAACTACTTATAATACTGCTCCTATGTACAAGAATATAACTACTATAATACTGCTCCTATGTACAAGGATATAACTACTATAATACTGCTCCTATGTACAAGTATAACTACTATAATACTGCTCCTATGTTACAATATAACATACTGCCATAATATATAATACTGCTCCTATGTACAATATAACTACTATAATACTGCTCCTATGTACAAGAATATAACTACTATAATACTATGCTCCTATGTACAAGAATATAACTACTAATAATACTGCTCCTATGTACAAGAATAACTAATTAATAATACTGCTCCTATGTACAAGAATATAAGTACTATAATACTGCTCCTATGTACAAGAATATAACTACTATAATACTGCTCCTATGTACAGAATATAACTACTATAATACTGCTCCTATGTACAAGAATATAACTACTATAATACTGCTCCTATGTACAAGAATATAACTATTATAATACTGCTCCTATGTACAAGAATATAACTACTATATAATACTGCTCCTATGTACAAGAATATAACTACTATAATACTGCTCCTATGTACAGAAGAATATATACTACAAGAATATAATACTATACTGCTCCTATGTACAAGAATATAACTACTATAATACTGCTCCTATGTACAAGAATATAACTACTATAATACTGCTCCTATGTACAAGAATATAACTACTATAATACTGCTCCTATGTACAAGAATATAACTAACTATATAATACTGCTCCTATGTACAAGAATATAACTACTATAATACTGCTCCTATGTACAAGAATATAACTACTATAATACTGCTCCTATGTACAAGAATATAACTACTATAATACTGCTCCTATGTACAAAGAATATAACTACTATAATACTGCTCCTATGTACAAGAATATAACTACTATAATACTGCCTCCTATGTACAAGAATATAACTACTATAATACTGCTCCTATGTACAAGAATATAACTACTATAATACTGCTCCTATGTACAAGAATATAACTACTATAATACTACCTCCTATGTACAAGAATATAACTACTATAATACTGCTCCTATGTACAAGAATATAACTACTATAATACTGCTCCTATGTACAAGAATATAACTACTATAATACTGCTCCTATGTACAAGAATATAACTACTATAATACTGCTCCTATGTACAAGAATATAACTACTATAATATACTGCTCCTATGTACAAGAATAATAACTACTATAAATACTGCTCCTATGTACAAAGAATATAACTACTATAATACTGCTCCTATGTACAAGAATATAACTACTATAATACTGCTCCTATGTACAAGAATATAACTACTATAATACTGCCTCCTATGCCTCCTATGTACAAGAATATAACTACTATAATACTGCTCCTATGTACAAGAATATAACTACTATAATACTGCTCCTATGTACAAGAATATAACTACTATAATACTGCTCCTATGTACAAGAATATAACTACTATAATACTGCTCCTATGTACAAGAATATAACTACTATAATACTGCTCCTATGTACAAGAATATAACTACTATAATACTGCTCTCCTATGTACAAGAATATAACTACTATAATACTGCTCCTATGTACAAGAATATAACTACTATAATACTGCTCCTATGTACAAGAATATAACTACTATAATACTGCTCCTATGTACAAGAATATAACTACTATAATACTGCTCCTATGTACAAGAATATAACTACTATAATACTGCTCCTATGTACAAGAATATAACTACTATAATACTGCTCCTATGTACAAGAATATAACTACTATAATACTGCCTCCTATGTACAAGAATATAACTACTATAATACTGCTCCTATGTACAAGAATATAACTACTATAATACTGCTCCTATGTACAATAATATAACTACTAATACTGCCTCCTATGTACAAGAATATAACTACTATAATACTGCTCCTATGTACAAGAATATAACTACTATATATACTGCTCCTATGTACAAGAATATAACTACTATAATACTGCTCCTATGTACAAGAATATAACTACTATAATACTGCTCCTATGTACAAGAATATAACTACTATAATACTGCCTCCTATGTACAAGAATATAACTACTATAATACTGCTCCTATGTACAGAATATAACTACTATAATACTGCTCCTATGTACAAGAATATAACTACTATAATACTGCTCCTATGTACAAAGAATATAACTACTATAATACTGCTCCTATGTACAAGAATATAACTACTATAATACTGCTCCTATGTACAAGAATATAACTACTATAAATACTGCTCCTATGTACAAGAATATAACTACTATAATACTGCTCCTATGTACAAGAATATAACTACTATAATACTGCTCCTATGTACAAGAATATAACTACTATAATACTGCTCCTATGTACAAGAATATAACTACTATAATACTGCTCCTATGTACAAGAATATAACTACTATAATACTGCTCCTATGTACAAGAATATAACTACTATAATACTGCTCTATGTACAAGAATATAACTACTATAATACTGCTCCTATGTACAAGAATATAACTACTATAATACTGCTCCTATGTACAAGAATATAACTACTATAATACTGCTCCTATGTACAAGAATATAACTACTATAATACTGCTCCTATGTACAAGAATATAACTACTATAATACTGCTCCTATGTACAAGAATATAACTACTATAATACTGCCTCCTATGTACAAGAATATAACTACTATAATACTGCTCCTATGTACAAGAATATAACTACTATAATACTGCTCCTATGTACAAGAATATAACTACTATAAATACTGCCTCCTATGTACAAGAATATAACTACTATAATACTGCTCCTATGTACAAGAATATAACTACTATAATACTGCTCTATGTACAAGAAATATAACTACTATAATACTGCTCCTATGTACAAGAATATAACTACTATAATACTGCTCCTATGTACAAGAATATAACTACTATAATACTGCTCCTATGTACAAGAAATATAACTACTATAATACTGCTCCTATGTACAAGAATATAACTACTATAATACTATAATACTGCCTCCTATGTACTATGTACAAGAATATAACTACTATAATACTGCTCCTATGTACAAGAATATAATACTACTATATAATACTGCTCCTATGTACAAGAATATAACTACTATAATACTGCTCCTATGTACAAGAAATATAACTACTATAATACTGCTCCTATGTACAAGAATATAACTACTATAATACTGCTCCTATGTACAAGAATATAACTACTATAATACTGCTCCTATGTACAAGAATATAACTACTATAATACTGCTCCTATGTACAAGAATATAACTACTATAATACTGCTCCTATGTACAAGAATATAACTACTATAATACTGCCTCCTATGTACAAGAATATAACTACTATAATACTGCCTCCTATGTACAAGAATATAACTACTATAATACTGCTCCCATGTACAAGACAGTTAACCCCAAAATGCTTCAAACTTCTATAGAACATTGAGGTGCGGTCAGTAGTTTCTGGTGATGTTTCCTTTATACACAGTGATACATTTTATAACATTTTTGTCACATTGTTTCTGGCGATCACCCGGCTGTTATAAGGAGCGGGGTTGGATTATTTGCGGGATTTCCTTCTTTCTTGGATGTGTCGGGGACAGGAGCTCTGTCTTAGTGACCTCCTTCCTTATCTACCTGCCGGCTCCGCTCTCCATCAGCAAGGGAAGTAATCCGCTTTTGTCTCCGATGAGAAGACTTCGTATTCAGGTGTACAGCCGTGACGGCTTTGTATTCATAGTAACCTTATTTACTAAGATCAGCTTGGTTAATTGAAGTTTCAGATTTCTTTGTGTCCTTCTTGAGCCGGAGCCAAGGAGCCGGAACCTAATTCTCACAAATAGCCATTTTGTGATCGTGCCAGTTACGTAGGGGAGGCACATGCCGACCGCTCAGCGGAGCCACAACGGATATGAATGAAGGGCTGTTGACCACATGCCTCACTGATTAGTAATGGCTCTTTATTTGGTCTTAAAGGGGTATTCCCATCTTAGACAATGGGGGCATATCGCTAGGATATGCTCCCACTGTCCGATAGGTGCGGGTCCCCGCACCTATATTGAGAACGGAGCGGGGAGCGCTGTGCCTGGAGGACCCCGGGTTTCCCAGGGTCCGGCCACCGCCAGGTGCTGCTCCCATAGAAACGAATTGGAGTACACTGCGCATGCGCGGGCACCGCTCCCATTCATTTCTATGGAGCCGACTGAAATAGCTGAACCAGTGCTCGGCTATTTTCGGGGGCCCCATAGAATTGAATGGAGGGTGGCTGCGCATGTGCAGTGAGCCCTCCGTTCATTTCCCCGCTTCGTCTCGATATTGGGGGCATATCCTAGTGATAGGCCCCCATTGTCTAAGATGGGAATAACCCTTTAAAGGGGTTTCTGAGGGGTTCTGAAGGGTATGCCACCTGCCTATTCAGAAGCCTCATCAGGTCAGAGGGTGGATTTAAAAGGGTCTTCCAAGAACTTATAAACGATGACCTATCCTCAGTATCTGATCGGTGAGGAGGACTCCCAGTGATCAGATGTTTGAGACGGCACCGGCTTCCTGTGAGCGCCGCGGCCTCCTCCGTGCATCCCCTCCACTTTGATTGACAGGGCCAGACATGATGATGTTTTTTTCGGAATGGGAACAGGGGTGCAGTAACCAACTCAGACCACTGCACGACAGGTGGCGCTGTGCGGTTTGGAGCCAAAGTTACTGCAGAGAAGCTGGTGGACCCCCACCAAGAAGATTATCATTGCCGCGGCTGAGCCGCAATACCAAACACGGCCACTATACAGCGAACGGCGCTGTGTTTGGTGAGCAGAGAGAAGGACTGCGACGGGTGGCCGTCATGGTTGTCAGACCCCCACCGATCAGATACAGATGAATTTTCCAGAGGATAGGTCGTCAGTTAAAAAATCACGGAAAACCCCTTTAAAGAGTGAACAACCCCTTTAAGGACCAAGCTGCTTTGCCTATAATTTCGCTGCAGCCAGCCGCTCGCCTTCCCGCGATGAATCATCTGTTTTTCAGCCGACACATCTGTCTTCGGCAGTCCTGACTTTCCGATCCGACGCGCCCTTTTTCTCGCCGTTCGACTGCGGATTCGTCGTCAGGCACTTCGTTATTTTCAGATGCAAAGTGTGAGATTTTTTTTTTTTTTTTTTCCGCAGAGCAAAGTGAATCAGGGATTCAGATTCCGCCTACTGATTCCAAAATTACAAGACTCACTTTCGACGGCTCTGCGTAGACTGCCATGGCAACCCGCCGTTACGAGAGCGAGCGGGGCAATATAATAATGGCCACTGTGCCTTTTATTGAGCGTCCCATTTTTTAACCGCTTCACTGCCGGAGTGGCCGGCACAACCTGGAGTCGCTAGTCCGTGATGTGAAATGCTCGTGGCGGCACCTTACTTCAATATAGGGGCAAGGACTTTCGTGCCCTGCCTGCAGGGGGCAGCATGCGGCATATAGAGTGGGCATGACCACCTCTCCATTCACTTCTGTGGTGGTCGTGCTTCTGCATTAACACCTCATTCACACTGGGGACTTGGGGGACCCCGGCTTCTTGATTAGTGGGGTCCCTACCCCAGAGATCATACACAAAATTCTGCAGATTTTTAACATACTCAGAGGTTGAATTCTTCACTATTTTTAAGATCTCTGCTCGCTGTCAGGAAATAGAATCATTTCTGTGAGAATGTCTTCGTTTAATGCTTCTCACAGCTGAGGGTTTGTTACAGCGTCAGGTAGGTAAGGTTTATCTGCCTGGAGAGAGATCGGCGCTGCTGATGTTGTTGGGCCTGATTTAGGTTCCTGGGAAGGAGGGTGACGCCGATCGTGCACAGACTGGGAGCTGTCGTGACTCCTTCCTCTGGTTTCCTAGGAGAAGACGGCTCGTTGTCGTGTCCCTTAGGAGGAAATAAAAAGTTAAAGTGGATTCCCTGTGGTACAGAGCAGGAGGACGGCAAGATAATGATTGTGACAGCAGACTGCAAACATGGAGGAGATCCATGATCAGGCTGATAGAGCTGTCCCAGATTAGAAAAACATGGCTGCATTTCTTCGAAAACAGCGCCACGCCTGTCCGCAGGTTATATGTGGTATTGCACATCAATCAGCTCCATGGAATGAAGTTGCGCTGCAGTACCGCACACCACCTGTGTGCAGGGGGGGGTCGCTGTTTACAGAAAAGAGCAGCCATGTTTTTTTAGTCACACGCTGTCCTCATCACACCACCATATAACTCAGATATTCCCAGCAATGCCAGACAGTGAAATATACCACAATATCCCATTTTGCTCTTTCTAGCAGCATTCATTCAAGCTCTCTCTTTGTTGCAGTCATCGGGAGACTGTCCTGGACCTTCATGGTCCTGTGGGGACATTACAGTCCACCAGTAAATCTATCTGTGCCCTCTAGGAAGCTGCTTGTAGCATGGCAGCGCACCCCTATACCCATTGAGGCTACGCAGGTTGCCCGCACATGACTCTAGGGTGCACATAACATTGAAGAAGCCTTGGCGCCATAGAGAAGAGGGTCTAGTTAAAGTTGGCCCTCGTCCCCAATGGATGGAGAGATAAATAGAAAATCAGAGAGAGATATAGAAAATTAGAGAGCAAGAGAATAAGAGATATAGAGAATAGGAGTCTGATACAATGAGAGAGATATAGAGACAATTAGAGAGTGTGGGAAAGTGAGAAATATAGAGAATTAAGAGAGAGAAATATATGGAGAGAATTAGAGAGTGTGAGAAGTGAGGATTGGGGGGGGGGGGTGCTATCTCTCCTTGAGGAGACTTTTAGACCATACCTGCTCCTCTGGAATTCTGGGAAGAAAGTATGCAAAATGAGCCTTAACAAGCTCCGCCTCTGATGCCACCAGATGTAAGGCAGCTATCCTAGAAGTCAATGTTCGACCCTGCTCTGCACTGATGAGGGGCAATCACCCCGAAAGAGCTGTCTGCAGATGAGGTGCTGGCTTATTTATTAGCCAAGTCATGTCTCAAGGCCTGTTTAAAGGGTCACACCTTGACTTCTAGGATAGCTGCCTTACATCTGGTGGCATCTGAGGCGGAGCTTGTTAAGAGATCATTTGCATCCCTTTCTTGAGTGAGAAATAGAGAATTAAAGAGCAAGAGTGAGAAATATATATAAAAAAAAAAATTGGTGAATGTGAGAGAGAACTATAGAGAATTAGAGAGTGTGAGATATAGAGAGAGAATTAGAGAGAGCAAGAGACTGAGAGATATATATAGAGAATTACAGAGCTAGACAATGAGAGATATATAGAATGAGAGCGTGTGATAGGATGAGCAATTTAGAGGATTAGAGAGAGCGAGAGAATAAAAGAGGGGTAGAGAGATTGCGAGAGAGAGAGATAGAAAATTAGAGAGTGAGAGAATGAGAGAGATAGGGAACGAGAGGAAGAGATTGAGAGAGATGGAGGCTGTGTGAAAGAGTGAGAGAATGAAAGAGAGAGCATCAAAGAATGAGCAAGACAGGGATTGAGAAGGAGAATGAGAGAGCGATAGAATAAGAGGGAGAAGGACTGAGAGAGGTCTAAGTTTATCTCTACTCTATGGGCTCCACAACACCAGAACATGGGGAGATCTCCAAACAAATAGACTGACCATGAATGGAGGCATGTGGAGGTCCGAGCCTGGAGGAGCCTCATTGTAATGGTTTCCCAACTTCCCCGGTCACCTCAGCCGGGGAGACGTCCCCCTCAGGGCTGATTCATTGAGACAGTGATTGTCAAACTCGGAACCCAAGGAGCGACCCGACCTCCATGAAGCTGGGTGTCCTAGAGGACAGTGCGAGGTTCTGGTCACCTGCCATGGCACCTACATATACTGTACTGTACACTGTGATGTCATCATGATGTATTCCTTCACTTTTTGTCTCCCGTTTCCTACAATGAACTCCTCTTCCCTCGGATGCTTTCTGTGCGGCCATTAGTTGCAGGATCGGATTGCGTCTCTCCCAGAGAGGAGAACAGATGAGGCTTTGACGTGGACGGACTCCTTGAGGCTTTCATGGTGTGGTGATACCTCGCTCATTGTCATTTGTAAAAGGCTCCTTAGAATTTGTTTAGTGAAGGAGAACATTTCTCCTGTTAGCGCTAAGGGCACAGAATCTCATATATCACGGCGCCCCCTGCCGGTTCAGTGTCTGTGCGTTGTGAGACATACTGGGGACATAAGGGTTTTATTCTGGTGACCTATCCTCAGCATTGGTCATCAGTATCTGATCAGTGGGGGTCTGACACCCCTGTTGATTAGCTGTTTGAAGAGGCAGGTAAATTCTGGGAATTTAAACCCCGCCCATTGAAACACCCACTTATGGGCGTGGTTATAATTAGCTCCACCCACTTTTGACCAAGGACACTCCCTGCAAACTTGAGATATTTGACATCTATGCAGCCCCTTCATAGACCAGTGACATCACATTGAGAGGTCACATGGCCCAGGCTCAGCTCAGTCCCTCCTACCTTTCATTGCCCTGTGTGGCCTTGACCAAGGTCCAGGACAGACCGTTTTTTGTGCTTTTCACAAAATTAGACTTTTCCCTGGTGGTAGCTTCAAACTGTTCAATCAGTGCTTTTTTACATAATTAGACTTTCCCCTAGTGGTAGCCTCAAACTGTTCAGTCAGTGCTTTTTTTGCATAATAAGATTTTCCCATGGTGGTAGCCTCACACTGCTCAATCAGTGCTTTTTCATAATTAGACTTTCCCCTAGTGGTAGCCTCACACTGTTCAATCAGTGCTTTTTCATAATAAGATTGTCCTCTGGTGGTAGCCTCAAACTGTTCAATCAGTGCTTTTTTACATAATTAGACTTTTCCCTAGTGGTAGCCTCAAACTGTACAATCAGTGCTTTTTTACATAATTAGACTTTCCCCTAGTGGTAGCCTCAAACTGTTCAATCAGTGCTTTTCAAATAATTAGACTTTCACCTAGTGGTAGCCTCAAACTGCTCAATCAGTGCTTTTTCATAATTACACTTTCCTCTAGTGGTAGCCTCAAACTGTTCAATCAGTGCTTTTTCATAATAAGAGTTTTCCTCTGGTGGTAGCCTCAAACTAATAATAATATGATTTTTTTATCCATTGGTGTGCTTTTGTTCCCATATAATGCTTCTCTGGAAAACAGACATGCAAGCTATTGTCCTTTCCAAAAGGAAAAGAGAACTGAGTATCTCATTCCAGGAACCCAGTTTCTCCCTTTAATAGATGCTGAGCACAAAAAATTTCTTATGGAGGGGGCCGAGTATGCATGAGGAGCATTGGAAGCCAGCCAACGTTTTTCTGGGAAAAATGTATGCAAATTACCACATCTTATATCTGTTGGCATCACATAGGCTTAGGAAAGCTAATTTGAATATTTTTCCTAGAAATCAAGAGGATAGTTGACTGGCCCACAATTCTCTGCACATATACTATGGATATGCTCTCCTTAATGGGACCCCCCCCCCCCCGGCAATGCAAACATATTGCCCAGAAATCCAGAGTAGCATCCTAGGCTCTTTTTTAATCCTTTAATTGAACGAGTTATTTAGGATTAGAGAAACATATCTGCTTTCTGACCCAGACAGCCTCTCACTTGTCCATATGGGAATGAGCTTCTAACCAGACACAACCTGCAAACGGAAGAAACGTGTTTCTAATCCTGGACACCCCCTTTAAAGGGGTTTTCTGGGATTTTACTACTGATGCCCTATACACAGGATATGTCATCAGTATCTGATCGGTGGGGGTCCGACACCCGGGACCCCCGCCGATCAGCTGTTTGAGAAGGTACCGGCGCTCCTGTGGGTGCCGCGGCCTTCTCTTAGCTTTTCCTAGGCCAGTGACGTCACGTTCATCGGTCACGTGGCCCAGGAGTGAATGGGGCTGAGTGCGATACCAAGCACAACCACTATACAATGTACGGCGCTGTGTTTGGTGAGCGGGGAGAAGGTAGCGGCGTTCACAGGAGCCCGGTCCCTTCTCAAATAGCTGATCGGCGGGGGTCCTGGGTGTCAGACCCCCACCGATCAGATATTGATGACCTGTCCTGAGGATAGGTCATCAGTAGTAAAATCCTGGACACCCTCTTTAAAGAAGAACCCCTGCAAAAATTTTTATTCCATGTCCAGCTAGAAATGTACATGATGTAATCTGTAGTGAATGTAATTTTCTTACCAGTGTCTGTATTTGTGAGTTATATCTCCCTGATTCTTCTCATCTGTGTCATGTGACCAGCAATCAGACTCGCCAACTCACACAGCATCTTATGTGTGGACAGGAAGTCTATTTCTCTATGCATTCCTATGGGAGCCTCACTTTCAGTCTCATAGGAATGAATAGAGCAGTTACTGGCTTCCTGTCCTGGGTCAGTTGGAGGTCAGAGAGTTGGTCACATGACCCAGCTACAATAAGAAGAGAGGGGATAACTCAGAATTACAGTCTCTGATAAGAAGATTGCATTCACTACAGATTATATCATGCACCTTTCTAACAGGTCAGAGAATAAAATTTTTTGCGGGAGTTCTTCTTTAAGTGACAACCACAGTCGGTGTCATCACACAGTGGGCTTGGCTTGTTGCTTCCCTTCCCCTCCACCAAAGTGTAGCCGTGGGTTAGGTGATGTCGTAGTTATCATTTAGCAAAGCTTCATCGTGGTCCTGCTGCAGGATTTTTCGTGAATGGCCCCCTCATGCTGTGCGGGGTGGTCCAAAACTGGGCAACATAATGTGCGGTTGTCTTGGCCTAAACTTCGCTCTCTGTGTAATGGAAATTCCCTCTTCTGATTGATGTTCCTTTCAGGTTAATTAGCCGTCTCTGCGTTTTGCTGAATCAGTGTCGGCAGGGGCTGACGGCGCCATTCTTTATTATAAGGGGGAATTCCACTTTGGTAGATTAGGGGTTAATTGAGCTGTGATATCCTCATTCGGGGTGAGTTATGTGCATAGAAATAAGTTGCGGATCTGTATAGCTGTATGTCCAGGGGGAGTTGAGAACGGCTCTAAAGGGCTTAAAGAGCACCTGTTATCAGGATCAACCCTATATCTGCCATTATTTCTCGGAGATTTAAGGATCTGGTCTGGGAGCTAATGGTAATATGGGGGTCATATATATTCAAAAGGTCTGGTCTTTTCTGATATTTAAGGATTTAGTCTGGGGGGTGATAGTAATATCGGGGATCATATATATTCAAGGGGTCTGGTCTTGGGCCTGATATTAATTTAGGGGTCTGGTCTGTGGTCTAATACTAATATGGGGGATCATATATATTCAAGGGGTCTGGTCTTGGGCCTGATATTAATTTAGGGGTCTGGTCTGTGGTCTAATACTAATATGGGGGATCATATATATTCAAGGGGTCTATTCTTGGGTCTGATATTAATCTAAAGGTCTGGTCTGCGGTCTAATAATAATATGGGGGGGGGGGGGTCATATATATTCAAGGTGTCTGGTCTTGTTCTGATATTTAAGGATCTGGTTTGGGGTCTAATAGCGATATGGGGGTCATATATGTTCAAGGGGTCTTGTCCTGGGCCTGATAATAATTTAGTGGTCTGGGGTCTAATAATAATAATATTGGGAGTCATATTTATTCAAGGGGCCTGGCCTTGTTCAGATATAAATTTAAGGATCTAATCTGGGGTCTAATAATAATATGGGGGTCATATATATTCAAGGTGTCTAGTCTTGGGTCTGATACTAATTTGTGGGTCTGGTCTGGGGTCTAATATTAATTTGGGGGGGGTTATATATATTCAAGGGGTCTGGTCTTGTTCAGATATTAATTTAAGTATCTTGTCTGGGTCTAATAATAATATGGGGGTCATATATATTCAAGGTGTCTGGCCTTGGGTCTGATATTAATTTGTGGGTCTGGTCTGGGGTCTAATAGTAATATGGGGGTCATATATATTCAAGAGGTCTAGTCATGGGCCTAATATTAATTTAAGGATCTGGTCTGGGGTCTAATAGTAATATGGGAGGTCATATTTATTCAAGGTGTCTGATCTTGGGTCTGATATTAATTTATGGGTCAGGTATGGGGTCTAATACTAATATTGGGGGGTCATATATATTCAAAGGGTCTAGTCTTGGGCCTGATATTAATTTAGAGGTCTGATATTAATATAGGAGGTCATATATACTGAAGGGGGCTGATCTGGGGTCTGATATTAATTTAAGGGTCTGGTCTGGGGTCTGATGGTCATGCCATACCTCTACACAAGGCCACTTCCATTTTGTCATCCCCCGCTGCTCAAGTATCACCCTATGAAGCGCTCTCCCAGGTTGACATCTCTAGTATGATCACTCATGGTGGTTGGCAGAGCGTCGTCTCCACCACAGAGGCTGAAAAGCAGCAAAAACACGAGTGTGACCGTATCCTGGCTGTGGAAGAAGGGTTAATAAATCTTCTCTAAGTGCATTATTTATCAGGGAACTAAGTGCCCCCTCCCTTCTTCTGCTCTCTGTGACTCACCGGGATGCGAGGAGACGTGGCGTGGGACTGCATACGGTTATATTCTCCTTGAAGGAGGGTGATAGAGGCCATCACGTCTCATACAATGGATGTTCATTGACAGCGTAGTATCCCAGATGCACGGTAACTGCACGCGGAGGAGCAGTCGCCCCGTCATCTATGTGGATGTTTCACCTCTTCACGGAGAGCAGTGACAGAGGCTTGTGTAATATGCGGGGTAGAGTCATGTAGACGATATGGCTTAGTCACTGCGGATAATGCACCGTATGTGTCATGCACTCGTCTGATGACTGCATCACTACTCTTATCCTATGTTTTCTTGCTGCATAGGTTGATACGTGTAGTTTGGAATAGGGCCGAAGCCTGACTGGCACTAGCTGTTGTCAGCGGAGACTGTTTTGGGTAGAGTTCTCCTGTAATACACAGGCACGCTTGGCCAAGCATGCATCTGTTGTGAATGAGTGATCCCACCAGAGATGGGAACCCTTAACAAGGCGATACTTGAGCACAGGGTCATAGCAAAAATGGGAGTTGCCTTTTTGAGGGGGCGTGCTTTTATCTCGTTTTAATATCAGACCCCAGACCAGACACCCCATATTAATATTAGACCCCACACCAGACCCCTATATTGATATTAGACCCCAGACCAGACATCCCATATTAATATTAGACCTCACACCAGACCCCTATAGAGATATTGGACCTCAGACCAGACATCCCATATTAATATAAGACCCCACACCAGACCCCTATATCAATATTAGACCCCAGACCAGTCATCCCATATTATTATAAGACCCCACACCAGACCCCTATATCGATATTGGACCTCAGACCAGACATCCCATATTAATATTAGACCTCACACCAGATCCCTATATCGATATTGGACCTCAGACCAGACATCCCATATTAATATAAGACCCCAGACCAGACCCCTATATCAATATTAGACCCCAGACCAGACACTCCATATTAATATAAGACCTCACACCAGACCCCTATATCGATATTAGACCTCAGACCAGACACGCCATATTATTATAAGACCCCACACCAGACCCCTATATCAATATAAGACCCCACACCAGACCCCTATATAGATATTGGACCTCAGACCCGACATCCCATATTAATATAAGACCCCACACCAGACTCCTATATAGATATTGGACCTCAGACCAGACATCCCATATTAATATTAGACCTCACACCAGACCCCTATATTAATATTAGACCCCAGACCAGTCATCCCATATTATTATAAGACCCCACACCGGATCCCTATATCGATATTGGACCTCAGACCAGACATCCCATATTAATATTAGACCTCACACCAGATTCCTATATCAATATTAGACCCCAGACCAGCCATCCCATATTATTATAAGACCTCACACCAGATCCCTATATCGATATTGGACCTCAGACCAGACATCCCATATTAATATAAGACCCCACACCAGACCCCTATATCAATATTAGACCCCAGACCAGACACCCCATATTATTATAAGACCCCACACCAGACCCCTATATCAATATTAGACCCCAGACCAGACACTCCATATTAATATATGACCCCACACCAGACCCCTATATCAATATTAGACCCCAGACCAGACACTCCATATTAATATATGACCCCACACCAGACCCCTATATCAATATTAGACCCCAGACCAGACACTCCATATTAATATATGACCCCACACCAGACCCCTATATTAATATCAGACCTCAGACCAGACCCCTATATCAATATTAGACCCCAGACCAGACTTCTGACCCCAGTTTATTCAGACTGCCAAGAACTAGAACCATTAATATGCTTAGACACAATACCCTCTATATTAATTTCAGACCCCACACCAGACAGCAATAAAATAATTATTTAGACCCCAGACCAGCGGCTTATCTTCCCAAGAAAAAACAGATTGGACATATTGGAACCCAACATGCCCGACATCTGCTATTGGGGGACAGGGGGAATCCCCCATATACATTAGGTAGTCGGCTGATGGCAGGTTTGACGACTTTCATCTAATGTGTATGACCAGCTATAGGGTGTATTCAGTCGCTGCAGTTAAACCACAACTTAGCCATGTTTTTGCAAAAAATTCCATTAGATCTGATATTAATATCTAACACGTCCTGCTTTGTTTGGAGCGGGGCACTTACTGGCTATAGCTCCATTTTCTCTAATTTCCGGAGAAAGTTTATTATGTTCCTGCAAATGAAGATTTATTTCCTGCTTGATTGTTTCTTCCAGCTCTGGCCAAGACATCCAAGGAACAAGCGTTGTGGCCAATTTGCCTGTGCTTATCCGGCAGAATCCTTCTGAAACACTGAGGAGGGTGGTGCCAAAAATCAGAGTAAGTAATTGAATTCACGTCATAATGACTAAGCTTGACACAAGAAGGCTTTACGAATATATCCACTGGGGTGGGACTGTGACAACCCCATCATTTCATTGATAGAAATCATAGGTCACTGGCAGCTGACACCAGGCCAAGAACCATATAACCGGCAGCTGACACCAGGCTAAGCACCAAATCACTAGTAGCTGATGCCAAGCTAAGCGCCATATCACTAGTAGCTGACACCAGGCTAAGTACTATATCACTGCCATCTGTCACCAGGCTATGCACCATATAACTGGCATCTGACACCAGGCTAAGGACCATATCACTAGCAGCTGACACCAGGGTAAGCACCATATCATTAGTAGCTGATGCCAGGCTAAGTACTGTATCATTGGCAGCTGACACCAGGCTATGCACCATATCACTGGCAGCTGACACTAGGGTAAGCACCATATCACTAGTAGCTGATGCCAAGCTAAGCGCCATATCACTAGTAGCTGGCACCAGGCTATGCACCATATCAATGGCAGCTGACACCAGGCTATGCACCATATCAATGGCATCTGACACCAGGCTATGCACCATATAACTGGCATCTGACACCAGGCTATGCACCATATCAATGGCAGCTGACACCAGGCTAAACACCATATCACTAGCAGCTGACACCAGGCTATGCACCATATCACTAGCAGCTGACACCAGGCTATGCACCATATCACTAGCAGCTGACACCAGGCTATGCACCATATCACTAGCAGCTGACACCAGGCTATGCACCATATCACTAGCAGCTGACACCAGGCTATGCACCATATCAATGGCAGCTGACACCAGGCTATGCACTATATCAATGGCAGCTGACACCAGGCTAAACACCATATCACTAGCAGCTGACACCAGGCTATGCACCATATCACTAGCAGCTGACACCAGGCTATGCACCATATCACTAGCAGCTGACACCAGGCTATGCACCATATCACTAGTAGCTGACACCAGGCTATGCACCATATCACTAGCAGCTGACACCAGGCTATGCACCATATCAATGGCAGCTGACACCAGGCTATGCACCATATAACTGGCATCTGACACCAGGCTATGCACCATATCACTAGCAGCTGACACCAGGCTATGCACCATATCAATGGCAGCTGACACTAGGCTATGCACTATATCAATGGCAGCTGACACTAGGCTATGCACTATATCACTAGCAGCTGACACCAGGCTATGCACCATATCAATGGCAGCTGACACCAGGCTATGCACCATATCAATGGCAGCTGA
This sequence comes from Rhinella marina, assembly GCA_900303285.1. Taxonomy (NCBI): domain Eukaryota; kingdom Metazoa; phylum Chordata; class Amphibia; order Anura; family Bufonidae; genus Rhinella; species Rhinella marina. The sequence goes on along the minus strand of ONZH01013158.1, from coordinate 157,445 downwards.
CACTAGGCTATGCACTATATCAATGGCAGCTGACACCAGGCTAAACACCATATCACTAGCAGCTGACACCAGGCTATGCACCATATCAAATGGAGCTGACACCAGGATAAGCACCATATCACTGACAGCTGACACCAGGATAAGTACTATATCACTAACAGCTGACACCAGGATAAGTACTATATCACTAACAGCTGACACCACGATAAGTACTATATCACTAACAGCTGACACCAGGATAAGTACTATATCACTAACAGCTGACACCAGGCTTAGTACTTTATCGCTGGCAGCTGACACCAGGTGAAGAACTATACAACACAGACTTTGCGCGAAGAGCACGAATAAAGAAGTACATTAGGTTCTAGGTACAGATGCAAGTCTCAAGGAGAAGGTTCAGGTTTCCCACAGATCTGGTCAATTACATCCCTCCAGACCCTCTACGTTAGCAGTATATATTGTTGGCATCTTCTGTTCCTGTGATCTTCTAGGCAAGGCTTTGGACTTGAGCCTCTCTGTGATTGCCATAGTAATAGACAAATTACTTCACGAGACATCTGTAGCTCCATAAAGCAAACGGGAGAAGATCAAACTTATTCATTGTGAAATACAGAAAGTTGTGAGATCCATTGTTCTATGCTTCTAGGAGACCAATGTGTGAGGCAGCTGGATGTGTCGAGACCGGGGGGGGGGTGTATGGCTGTGGCGGTGTAATTGTGGGGCCCCAGACACCATCAAATATTTTCAATTTTTGAGAAGCAAACTCCATAGTTAATGCTTTATAGTGGACAGGAATGTCCCTTTCACAAGCCACTGAGTTGGAGGGATGCACAGAACAATGATGTCTACAGATAAAAAACAAGCCGCTCACATTATCTAACGTTCTTCCTATGTCCCCTTGCTGACAGGAGGTTCTCCATGTTGCAGGAGTAGAGATGCAGCTGACGGCAGCATATTCTTTTTTGACAATCCTACAAGAAGAGTCTGTGCCAGTCCATTCTTATTGCCTGTCCTTCCTGCAAATCATCCTTCAGAATCTGGAGCACAGAGATATAGGTGAGAACTTTATATTGTGGTTGTCTACACTTTCCAATATGATACTGCTCCTATGTGTAAGAATATAACTACTATAATACTGCTCCTATGTGTAAGAATATAACTACTATAATACTGCTCCTATGTACAAGAATATAACTACTATAATACTGCTCCTATGTGTAAGAATATAACTACTATAATACTGCTCCTATGTACAAGAATATAACTACTATAATACTGCCTCCTATGTACAAGAATATAACTACTATAATACTGCCTCCTATGTACAAGAATATAACTACTATAATACTGCTCCTATGTACAAGAATATAACTACTATAATACTGCTCCTATGTACAAGAATATAACTACTATAATACTGCTCCTATGTACAAGAATATAACTACTATAATACTGCTCCTATGTACAAGAATATAACTACTATAATACTGCTCCTATGTACAAGAATATAACTACTATAATACTGCTCCTATGTACAAGAATATAACTACTATAATACTGCCTCCTATGTACAAGAATATAACTACTATAATACTGCCTCCTATGTACAAGAATATAACTACTATAATACTGCTCCTATGTACAAGAATATAACTACTATAATACTGCTCCTATGTACAAGAATATAACTACTATAATACTGCCTCCTATGTACAAGAATATAACTACTATAATACTGCCTCCTATGTACAAGAATATAACTACTATAATACTGCTCCTATGTACAAGAATATAACTACTATAATACTGCTCCTATGTATAAGAATATAACTACTATAATACTGCTCCTATATACAACAATATAACTACTATAATACTGCTCCTATGTACAAGAATATAACTACTATAATACTGCTCCTATGTACAAGAATATAACTACTATAATACTGCTCCTATGTACAAGAATATAACTACTATAATACTGCTCCTATGTATAAGAATATAACTACTATAATACTGCTCCTATGTACAAGAATATAACTACTATAATACTGCTCCTATGTACAAGAATATAACTACTATAATACTGCACCTGGTTGCTGTAGGATTACCCTGTATCTGTATTTGGTGACTGCAGTTGTAGATTTGCCGCTGGCATTGCTCCCGGCGCTGGTCACATGACTGGCACCACTAGCACTGCCTTTTAGCTGAGGACTGGTCCCTAGTGGGACGCTGAGATCTCAGGAGACACTAAATGTATCTGTTGAACATGAGCTATCTGCATCTCGATGACTTGTGGTTTCTCCCGTCTTTCCGGGCGCAGAGTTCTTGATGTTTCATTAGAACTCGATGGATCCTGAAATTTATTCAGAATTGCGATTACGTGAGAACATTGTCGTCCTTAGTGTCTGATATTGTGCTGATGACTGATGGAGGGAGGGGGCGTCTCCTTCAGTCACAGAGTCCTTCTCAGTCACTTTAGGTGATACATTTGGTGACTTCCTTTCTCCACTATAGGCTGATGTATTGTACCCTTTTCAAGTGCAACAATCCGCTAGGTTTTCAGTGGCAACATCACTGCTAATAGTTTCCCGAAATCTTATATCTTAAAGGGGTCCTCCCGTTTAGAAACCCCCTTCTCAAACACCCTACTAGGAATTCTGAATCAGTAGAGGGTGTCCTGTGTTTCGAGTTCTCATCACTTGACCAGAGAGTGGTCATGTAGAGCGTCTGTCTCTTTGGAGGACTTGTCCTATCCTGCATTACATAGACAGCCCAGAGTGGACACTGTGTAGTGCTTGGTTTCCCCTACGGGGGCACTGCTGGGTAATTGAACACTTACTGCCAGGTTTCTCCAATCTGTACACATTACAACTGACCAATGGGAATCCAAGTAGATATATACTTTATAATTGGGTTTATGCTCCAGTCCCATCCAGAGCTGCATCAAGTCTTCTGCTGAGTGGCAGTTTACTCAAGAAAACCGAATAAAGGGGTCTTCCACAAGCAATCACCTCGAGCTGTATATTGTACTCCTGCTCATCAGGGTCCTGCTGGTAAGGGGGCCACGGGTAAGAGCCCCCCATACCAGTGATCACATGTCTGCTGCTTTGCATTGTGGGAAACGTAGTTTTAACTGTATTAGACATTACATCTCCTAGAATGCAGCACAGCAGACACTGAACCAGCAGGGGCTGCATTGAGATATGAAGTCAGGATTGTCAGGCAGATAGGATCTAGAATACACTGAAGTAGGAGAAGGTCCTTGTAACTCAATCAGTATGGTAAAGCCAAGGGACACAGTCTTCTTCTTGAGGTTAAAGATGATGCTCTGTGTTCGGAAGGGGCAACGATCTGCAGGTCCAGTGACTGTTTTCCATTTTTGTTTGGTAGGTGTAAGCAACGCCTGGCTCGACACCCTGCTCGCGGTTATAGACGTCCTGCCGAAGGAGACCATTAGACACGAGGTAATGAAGGAGATCTAACCCCCCCCCTCTCTCCTGAGTAATCTTGTATTAGAAGACAGAGATGTAGCAGAGCTCAGTTTGTTGTATTGAGTTCACATAGGACTACAGGTAAACCTGACTTGTCAGGGAGTTATCACTGTGTTATCACTGTGATCAGAATTACACACAAACACACTCAGCTCTGCTGCATCAGTTATATCTGGAGGATAGAAGAGAGCAGGAGAGTGTTGGTTAATATTCTGGAGGTTTGTAGGGAGTGTGTCCCTTTAATGCTCACAACCACCTGTACAAGATGAGCTGCTAAATCCAGAGAATCTCGGCATCGGCCGTGAGGTTTTCTTCCAAAACAAGTGAATTATGTTGGTAAATTGGCAATCGTGCCGCTCGCTACTTAGTAACTGGCTGTTCTAATATCAAGTATCTGCATTGCAAATGAGGCAAGTGGAATAGTGTACAGTAGCCGATTATAGTCATCCCTACACAGACCGGATTCCTGGAGCTGAAAGGGGGAAGTCGCCGGGTGACCTGATCACTGTCACAAATATTCTACTTCTACCCAGTGCCTGGAAAAACACATCAGATATTCCCATCTGTCTCATCAAATGTGAATCTACAGCCCATGTCCAACCCCCTGATAAAAGTTACATATGGAATTAACCTATATAAACACTTTATATAAATACATTATCCTGTATTATACTTCAGAGCTGCACTCACTGTTCTCCTGTATTATACTCCAGAGCTGCACTCACTATTCTGCTGGTGCAGTCATTGTGTACATACATTACTTCTCCTGTACTGATCCTAAGTTACATCCTGTATTATACTCCAGAGCTGCACTCACTATTCTGCTGGTGTAGTCACTGTGTACATACATTACTTATCCTGTACTGATCCTAAGTTACATCCTGTATTATACTCCAGAGCTGCACTCACTATTCTGCTGGTGCAGTCACTGTGTACATACATTACTTATCCTGTACTGATCCTGAGTTACATCCTGTATTATACTCCAGAGCTGCACTCACTATTCTGCTGGTGCAGTCACCGTGTACATACATTACTTATCCTGTACTGATCCTGAGTTACATCCTGTATTATACTCCAGAGCTGCACTCACTATTCTGCTGGTGCAGTCAATGTGTACATACATTACATTACTTACCCTGTACTGATTCCTCCTGTAGTATGCTCCAGAGCTGCCCTTACAATACTGCAAGCTTCAGAGCTGAAGTCTCCCAGCATTCTTGGCTTGAACAGTATCTGCCCAGAGCTTGCTCTCATGATTTCTGTTCTATGGGTTGTTTTTACACCAGGCAATGTACAAACATGTGATTCAGGAAAAACTAGAGCATGCTGGGAGTTGTAGTTGGGGAGCTGCAGGCTGCAGACCTTTGCTGTGTGGGACGTGTATCCTAAGGAGCTGTAATAGTGACATCTACTGACCATAAAGAGGAACTACACTATGAGCCATCACCACGTACAGCACACAGAACTATAGACAGTATATATAAAGTAGACGCTTCTTATATGTGGGTTCATTTCCTTCTCTTTTCATTCTCTGCAGATCCTCAATCCTCTTGTATCCAAAGCACAGCTTTCTCAGACGCTACAGTCACGACTCACCAGCTGCAGGATCCTGGGAAAAGTTGCCAACAAGTTTGAAGCTCATATGTAAGTCTTGGAATGCACTTGGTTTTCGAATTTTAATTCTCGATTATTTCAAGATCTCTGCTGTCTGTCCAAAAATAGAAACAGTCATTGCGTAACAGTTAACGCGCAATGCTGTACATGCACAGCATTATGTGGAATGGCTTGTATGGATTGCTGACCCGGCCGCAATCACCGGGATCGGCGATGATGCCGAAAGAGGTCATTTAACCTTCTCAGATGCCGCAGTCATTAGCAATCGCGGCATCTGTGAGGTTAAGCAGTCAGGGGGCTCCCTCTGCCTTCCGATCATAGCCCCTGCAGTGAAATATCGGGGCTCCGGGCGGTTACCATGACAGCCTGCGGCCTGCTGAAGTTTCCCAGGCCTATCATGGTAAAATACTTGTAAAGCTGTGCCCGAGGCAGAGCTTCACAGGCAGCCAATTAAAATCTCATAGACCATAATAGTTTTCCATTATGGTCTATGGGACAATCAATCAGAAAATCACAGATTATAGCCCCCTAAGGGGGCTAAAAGTTATTGAGTAAAGATTAAAAAAAAATATTACCAAAAAATCTAAAAATATAGGCCAGCTGAAGCTTCCCAGGCCTATCGTGGTAAAATGCTTGTAAAGCTGTGCACGAGGCACAGCTTCACAGGCAGACAATGAAAATCTCATAGACCATAATGGGTCTAGACCATAGACCATAAAATAATGGGACAATCGATCAGAAGATCGCAGGTTTAGGGCTAAAAGTTGAGTAAAAAGTAAAAAAAAAAAAAGAAATAGTTACAAGAAATAAAAAAATGTAAAAATATTAAAAATTTTAATGTTTTAATTTTTTAAAGAAATAAAACAAAATAAAAACTGTACAAATTTGGTATCGCCCTAATCGTATTGACCCACATAATAAGGACGTTATGTCAGAGGACAGGGAGCTTCGTAATATCAAAACTCAAAAAAGCTTGGCAGAATTTTTTTTTTATTTTTTCAAGTTTACCCGACAAAAATTTTTTTTTTCGTTTTCCTATACAGGACGTAATAATTTTAATGGTGCCATTAAAAAATACATATTGTCCCACTAAAAAATAAGTTCTCCTATGGCTATGTGAACGGAAAATTGAAAACGTTATGGCTCTTGGAATGTGGGGAGCAAAAATGAACAAAAATGTGAAAATGAAAATGGGTCCGGTCTTTAAGGGATTAAATTCAGAGCTGGAAATCCTGTCCTGACCCAGTGGATGAGCTTGTTACAATGTATCAGTGTAGGAGAGAAGATAGGTTTGTGTTCATTGACACATGATAAGATAAGTCAGTGACTACTGCCAGGTACTTACCTGTGTCTTCCGCAGCAGCTTTGGCAGTACCAGAGCAGTTTTACGCACACTTGGTCCCTGCTTCAGCAATAGACATTATTGCAAAAAAGATTGCACGGAATGACTCATTTTCGGTTAATTCAGCTAAATTCTGAATGTTCTTCTGTCTCACAGAGTTAAGCGTGACATACTCCCCCTAGTGGAATCCTTGTGTCAGGACGTGGAGTATGAAGTACGTTCTTGTATGTGTCGCCAACTGGAGTTCATTGCGCAAGGAATAGGGTAAGTACTTCTGTGTAATCTCATGTTACTCACCGCTCCTGCAGAAGAACAGTTTTATATTATTATGTTCTGTCAATTAGAGTTTGAGTGACGAGAGCTGTAGTCACAATTCTCTAGGCCTCAGAGCTGAAATCTCCCACTAATTTTAATGCTGGGGTTTGTTTGTCTTTACACTACATGAGGCGCTCCACTGTCAACTGATTTGCATTGTAGGAACTCAGCTATGCTGTTGGGAGGTGTCTGCCTACAAGCTTGCTGACTGTTTCTGAAAACAACCAGCAGAATAGTGAGTGCAGCTCTGGATGGTATATAATACAGAATAAGTAATGTAATGTATGAACTCAGTGACTCCACCAGCAGAATAAAGAGTGCAGCTATACAGGATGTAACTCAGGATCAGTACAGGGTAAGTAATGTATGTACACAGTGACTGCACCAGCAGAATAGTGAGTGCAGCTCTGGAGTATAATACAGGATGTAACTCAGGATTAGTACAGGATAAGTAATGTATGTACACAGTGACTGCACCAGCAGAATAGTGAGTGCAGCTCTGGAGTATAATACAGGATGTAACTCAGGATCAGTACAGGATAAGTAATGTATGTATACAGTGACTGCACCAGCAGAATAGTGAGTGCAGCTCTGGAGTATAATACAGGATGTAACTCAGGATCAGTACTGCATAAGTAATGTAATGTACACAGTGACTGCACCAGCAGAATAGTGAGTGCAGCTCTGGAGTATAATACAGGATGTAACTCAGGATCAGTACAGGATAAGTAATGTATGTACACAGTGACTGCACCAGCAGAATAGTGAGTGCAGCTCTGGAGTATAATACAGGATGTAACTCAGGATCAGTACAGGATAAGTAATGTACACTCACCGGCCACTTTATTAGGTACACCATGCTAGTAACGGGTTGGACCCCCTTTTGCTTTCAGAACTGCCTCAATTCTTCGTGGCATAGATTCAACAAGGTGCTGGAAGCATTCCTCAGAGATTTTGGTCCATATTGACATGATGGCATCACACAGTTGCCGCAGATTTGTCGGCTGCACATCCATGATGCGAATCTCCCGTTCCACCACATCCCAAAGATGCTCTATTGGATTGAGATCTGGTGACTGTGGAGGCCATTTGAGTACAGTGAACTCATTGTCATGTTCAAGAAACCAGTCTGAGATGATTCCAGCTTTATGACATGGCGCATTATCCTGCTGAAAGTAGCCATCAGATGTTGGGTACATTGTGGTCATAAAGGGATGGACATGGTCAGCAACAATACTCAGGTAGGCTGTGGCGTTGCAACCATGCTCAATTGGTACCAAGGGGCCCAAAGAGTGCCAAGAAAATATTCCCCACACCATGACACCACCACCACCAGCTTGAACCGTTGATACAAGGCAGGATGGATCCATGCTTTCATGTTGTTGACGCCAAATTCTGACCCTACCATCCGAATGTCGCAGCAGAAATCGAGACTCATCAGACCAGGCAACGTTTTTCCAATCTTCTACTGTCCAATTTCGATGAGCTTGTGCAAATTGTAGCCTCAGTTTCCTGTTCTTAGCTGAAAGGAGTGGCACCCGGTGTGGTCTTCTGCTGCTGTAGCCCATCTGCCTCAAAGTTCGACGTACTGTGCGTTCAGAGATGCTCTTCTGCCTACCTTGGTTGTAACGGGTGGCAATTTGAGTCACTGTTGCCTTTCTATCAGCTCGAACCAGTCTGCCCATTCTCCTCTGACCTCTGGCATCAACAAGGCATTTCCGCCCACAGAACTGCCGCTCACTGGATGTTTTTTCTTTTTCGGACCATTCTCTGTAAACCCTAGAGATGGTTGTGCGTGAAAATCCCAGTAGATCAGCAGTTTCTGAAATACTCAGACCAGCCCTTCTGGCACCAACAACCATGCCACGTTCAAAGGCACTCAAATCACCTTTCTTCCCCATACTGATGCTCGGTTTGAACTGCAGGAGATTGTCTTGACCATGTCTACATGCCTAAATGCACTGAGTTGCCGCCATGTGATTGGCTGATTAGAAATTAAGTGTTAACGAGCAGTTGGACAGGTGTACCTAATAAAGTGGCCGGTGAGTGTATGTATACAGTGACTGCACCAGCAGAATAGTGAGTGCAGCTCTGGAGTATAATACAGGATGTAACTCAGGATCAGTACAGGATAAGTAATGTATGTACACACTGACTGCACCAGCAGAATAGTGAGTGCAGCTCTGGAGTATAATACAGGATGTAACGCAGGATCAGTACAGTTTTTTTTCTTGCAGACAGTAATTGGATGTAGCTGTCTTCCTGGGGCACACTGCATGCACTACTTTATTTTAATTACTGTAATCTCTTGTGGAATGAGCGCTCTTAAGCATTCATTAACGCCATAGATGACTTTCCAAAGTATTAGACTTATCGGTCTTTCAATTAGGACATTCCCAGAATGCAGCAGTAATGCGGAACATATAAAAGGGGAGGACGTTGCTATCAGCAGAGCGTGCAGGGGATCGCTCCCACCCATATGCTGAGGGGGGGGGGTATACCATATATTGTACTGTACATATATTGTTCTGTAGCATCAGGGGGTTTATAAGATAGTGACACTGACTGTATGACAGGCGGAGCGCCGCTCGTTCTTCACTCCTATCACATTGCAACACTTTGGTCCTTGGCGGGGGTTCATGGAGAAGAGTGGGGGCGTCATCACGTTCCTGCAGCCCGCTCTGAGTGGGCCCTTTGCAAATATTGAGGAGGAAGCTTCTTACCCAGTAATGACACAAAGGGAAGGAACAAAGGACAGAAATACGAGGCGTCTATTCGTGTGAGATGCAGCCGATGACTCACCGCGTAGCTCGGCACCTGCAGCTTGTGTGATGTGCGCCATTTATACGGAGCCCTGGGCAAGGAGCAGTACTGCCTCCATGTGCTGCCATACGGGCTCCACCGAGTGCTGCATGTTCTGAAATATTCTCCCCTAGATGCAACGCCTCCTTGTATCTCCGAGTCCTATACAGCAGACATTTTTTTCAGATTCATATGGTGTCCCGCATGGGAAAAAAAAAAAAAACCGGTTCGCCTCCTGTATCAGCTCCTCTAATAGCTCCATGCAAGGTGGAGCGTAAAACCTTCGGGGGTATTTCACCTCTGAGTGCAGCCCCTGCCCAGTGCCGGACATAGGGGTCATAGTGTAACTGGAGGGCAGTGTGCAGTGGGCAGCCGGCGTTATGGGGCGGTTTTTATTAAAAACAGATCTGGATAAACGCCTTCATTAGTTCAGGACGATAAAACGACACTGACAGGAAATGAGAGTCTGGTAATTATACATAAAAGCATAAAAGTTACAGAGATATAAAAGCGGCAACAAGAAACAATGACACAAAAGAATAATAATAATGAATGAAGATAAACGCAGCTACATGGAGCCGTCGCCGTGGCAACATATAGACAATGTGCTTAACGAGGTTCTGTCCTCACTAAGATATGTCATCAACAGGGGGCGTAGCTATAGGGGGTGCAGAGGTAGCAGGCGCTACCGGGCCCAGGAGCCTGAGGGGGCCCAAAGACACTTGTGCCGCATAAGACATGGGTATTATAAAAAATGCATGCAGGTCAAGTTACACATATGGCTGGAGGGAAGGGGTTAGGTCAAGAATTTGCCATGGGGGGGGGGGGGTGCAGTTTCAATTTTTGCCCCTGACTACAAAGCACTGAGGGAAGGGGGGCCCAAGGTGAACTCTCGCACCAGGGTCCATGAACCTTTAGCTACTCCCCTGGTCATCAAAGTTAGATAGGTGCGGGTCCCACCTCTGAGACCCACACCTATCTCTAAAACGGGCCCCTGAAGGTGAAGGAGAGCGCACCGCACAAGCGAGACCACCGCTCCATTCCCTTCTGTGGGACTGCCAGAGATATCTGTGCCAGCACTCTGCTATTTTTAATTAATAGAGGGCGGCTGCTCTCTGCTTAGTTCGGGGGTCCCGCTTGAGAGATAGTTGAAGGTCCCAGAGGTGGGACCTGCACTTATGTGAAATTGGTGGCATATCCTAGTGATGTGTCACCAATGTCTCAGATGAGACAACCCTTAAAGGGGTTGTCTGGGCTTTTTATTATTGATGACCTATCCTCAGGATAGGTCATCAATATCCGATCGAAGGGGGTCCGACACCCATCACCCCCACCGATCAGCTGTATGAGGAGACACAGTGCACACGGGCCGTCTCCCTGCTCTCTTCCTGCTGCAGCTATGTCTATGGGACATCAGCAGCAGACAGGAAGAGAGAAGGGAAATGGCACTTGAGCATTGCACGCACCGTCTCCCCATACAGCTGATCGGCACGGGTGCGGGGTGTCGGACCTCCTCCAATCCTGAGGATAGGTCATCAATAATAAAAAAGCCTGAACAACCCCTTTAAAGCTAGTGGTGTATTACAAATTAAAATGTCGAGAACAGATGTCCGCCAACCTTCTCCGGAGGGCACTCACTATCACTTTAAAGGGCACCTGTCAGCAGGGTCAACCCTATTAAACCAAGTATACTGATCGGTAGGGTTCATCCTTCTGATTAAAATTATACCTCTCTTGTGAAAATCGGTAGTGGTGTTCCCGAGAGAAAAAGACTTTTGTACGTTAAGCACATGAGGACTTCAGTGCACCAAGAGGCGTGGCCAACAATGGAACGCTGAGGAGTCACGCTCCGCCCCTCACTGCACTGCAGCCCTCATGTGCAAAAAGAATAAAACTCTTTGTTTCTTGGGAACACCAAAGCCGATTTTCACAAGACAGGTATCATTTTAATCAGCAGGATCAGACCTACCAGGCAGTATGCCTGTTTTAATAGGGAATAGGGATTATCCTGCTGATAAGTGCACTTATATCACATAGAGCCGCAGCTTGGTACAAGGCTGGCATCCTTTGAGGGAGAACTCATACATTGACCGCACCAAGACTTCTGGTTATTAATTAGAGGTTGTTCTTTGTTGTAGGACAGAATTAACAAAAGCCGCCATTCTCCCGGAACTGATTGAACTGGCCAGAGATGAGGGGAGCAGCGTGCGACTCGCGGCCTTCGAGACCTTGGTGAATTTGCTATCTATGTTCGATCACGGTACGTTACAAAAATTGGATCCCCCCCTCAAACCTTTCCCACACAGTTCTGGCAGTAAGAAAGCAACGGTTGTCCAGTAAGATTGGAGGTCGGCAAATGACGGGGATGCAGCTCTGGAGGTGACTGGAGTATAAATACTAAGATCAGTACAATAGAGGATCATCGGCAGTCAGGCTACATGGCGGGCAGCGTCCGCGCTCCTGGCTGAAGTCCACGAGTCCGGACATTGACGTATGAATCCTCAGTAACTGCTGCTTTTGCAATTAAAGAAAAAAGCCACTTAAGGCCTCAGTAATGAAGTCTCCGGAATCGTTTTGAGAAAGAGCACCAGATACGTGAGCGCAGACACTAAGAGCTCGCCCACGTACCGACGACGCAGATGCTCACACAATCAGATGAATATGCTCTGCGGCCGCTGGGAAAAATCAATTCATCTTTGGCGAATGATTACGGAAATTTACGTCATCGGCACTCAAGGATAAAGAAGGTCAATAATCATCTAAAGTGCAAGACCCCCGGAGGCTGCGGCATCAGCAAACCATACAAGATAATAATCTAAAATATAATGTAATATCTGATAATACAATATGATGTATGATATACTAATATAACAGT